>CM071846.1:51106283-51268305 GCA_036507275.1 Sicyos edulis | reverse complement strand
TTTCTTCTTTTTCCTTATTTTCTTTTCTTTTTTTCTTTAAATATAATTCCCTTCCTTAACTTAAATAGACTTGGGAATCTCTTATGACCTCCCCAAGACTCCCCTTCGAGCCCCGGCTGACGCGTTTATTTTCCTTATTTAAACCCAAGCTTCCCAACCCCTTTTTAGGCCAAGGGTTCGAGTCCTTCCAATGACTCCTCCCATACATAAAAATATAAAAGGAAACCTTATTTTACATTTAGTGAAAACCCGGCATTACAATACTCCTCCTTAGAAGACTTCCGTCCCCTAAGTCATTTGCTCCTAAAACAACTCTAGGTAACTCCTCCTCATCTCCCTTTCCAACTCCCAAGTAGCTTCCTCAACTCCCTGATTCCGCCACTGCACTTTCACTAGGTCAATGGCCCGGTTCCTCAAAACCTTTTTCTCAAATGCCAGGACCCTTATGGGTTTCTCCTCAAAGCTCAGGTCATGGTTCAACTGTAAAGGCTCAAAATCTATGACGTGCGAAGGATCTGCCGCACTGCAGCCAAGGACGGCGGCAGTGCTAACCGATAGGCCACAATCCCAATCCTCTCAAGGACCTCGAAAGGTCCAACAAACCTGGGGCTCAGTTTGCCTTTTTACCGAACCTCGGGACCCCTCGTGATCGAAGCTACCTTGAGGAAAACATCTTTGGCCAACCTCAAACTCCAACTCCCTACGCCTAACATCGGCGTAGCTCTTCTGCCTGCTTTGGGCGGTCAGCATACGAGCTTTGATTTTCTGGACGGCCTCATTGGTCAGCTGGAGCAACTCCGGGCCTAACACCTGCCGGTCACCAACCTCTTCCCAGAAGGCTGGGGATCTGCAGCGCTTACCATACAACGCCTCAAACGGCGCCATCTGAATGGTCGATCAAAGCCGTTATTGTAGGCAAACTCCATCAAGTACAAATCTTGGTCCCAATCGCCGTGGAAATCCAACACGCAGCTCGCAACATATCCTCTAAGATCTGATTTACCGCGCCGGTCCGCCATTGGTCCGTGGGTGGAAGGTCAGGCTGTAGCCGCACTCTGTGCCCAAACTCGCTGAAGGGCCTTCCAAAACCGTGATGTAAAACGGGAATCCCTGGCCGAGATAATTTTAACCGGCACTCCGTGGTACCTCACTATTCGCTCAAGGAACAGCTTGTGCCCATCGCTCCACGGTGTAGTTTATCCCGCCTTAATGAAATGGACACACTTAGTCAACCTATCAACGACCACCCAAATCTGTGCATAACCTCTAGGAGTCCTGGGCAAACCCGAGATAAAATCCATGGTGATCTCCTCCCACTTCCACTGTGGCACCCCGAGCGGTTGCAACAAACCTGCTGGCAAGCTCGCTGCTGGCGCCTTCACTGTTGTGGTGTGAGACACCGACTAACGAATCGGGCAATCTCCTCTTCATCCCCATCCACCAAAAAGTCATTTAAGATCTTGGTACATCTTGTTACCCCCAGGTGCCAAGAAAAAGGCGAGGTGTGAGCCTCGGTCAATAACTCTGTGGCGAACACCGCAGCATCTTTTGGAACACACGGCCGACCTTTATATCTCGGACCCCATCTGCAAGTATCACAAAGTCGAAGTCACCATCACCTGAACCTCTCATACAAACTTTTTAACTTAGGATCTTTCAGCTGGCTGTCGATAATTCTTTGCCTTATCGAAGGCTGGATGGTCAACTGAGCTACCCTGGCGGTAACATCCCCTAACAACACTGCTATTTCCGCCCTCTCGAGATATTTCCGATGATACTCTTGGGGTTTGCCAATGTTGCCGAGATGCGAGGCCTTTCTACTTAGTGCATCAGCCACAACATTTGCTTTTCGTGGTGATACAAGATCTCACAGTCGTAATCCTTCACGAGCTCCAACCACCTCCTGCATCTCATGTTCAGTCCTTACGAGTGAAGAAATACTTGAGGCTTTGGTGATCCGAGAAAATCTCGAATCTTCTCCCCATACAAGTAGTGCCTCCAAATCTTAAGTGCAAAGACGCCGCACGCCAACTCCATATCATGAGTTGGGTAATTCTGCTCGTGCGGTTTCAATCGCACGAAGCGCACGCTATCACCTTATTGTGTTGCATCGTAACGCATCCCAAACCAAACTTGCTTGGCATCATTTGACACCACGAAACCCCAGTTCCCTCGGGACCGCCAACACCGGGCAGACGTCAAAGCGCTCTTTAGCTTAGCAAAACTCTCATCGCACTTCCTATCCCAAACGAAATCAACACCCTTCCTCGCCAATCGAGTAAGCGGGGCGCTATAGCGGAAAAATTTTGAACGGCGTCGGTAATATCCGCCGGACCTAGGAAGCTACGAATCTCCGTCCACGATCGTCGAGCCCGCCCACGAACTAACGGCCTCTACCTTCGAAGGGTCTCTGACCACTCCTCCTTAGACACAACGTGTCCCGTAAATGCTACCTCCTCGAGCCAAAAGTCACACTTTGAGAACTTTGCGTAGAGCTTGTTCTCGCGCAAGGCCGCCAAGATCCGCTTTAGGTGCGAGGCATGGTCCTCCTTAGACTTAGAGTACACAAGAATGTCATCTATGAACACGATGACAAAGCGGTCCAAGAACGCCTTGAACACTCTGTCCATCATGTCCATGAATGCACGGTGGGCGTTTGTCATCCAAAGACATGACTACGAACTCATAATGCCCATACCTTGACTCGAATTTGTCTTGGGAATATCTCGCATCCCGAATCCTCAATCGGTGGTAGCCCGACCTCAAGTCAATCTTTGAAAACACACAAGCTCCTCGAGTGGTCAAACAGTCATCGATACGAGGCGCGGGTACTTGTTCTTAATGGTTACCTTGTTCGGTTCTTCGTAATCGATGCATAGACGCATCGAGCCATCCTTTTTCTTAACAAACAAAGACGGGTGCTCCCCATGAGGACACACTCGGCCTAATAAATCCTCTGTCAAGCATCTCCGCACTGTTCTTTTAACTCTTTCGGCTCTGCTGGCGCCATGCGATAAGGAGCTTTCGAGATAGGGCGAGTCCCCGCTCAAGCTCTATTGAGAAGTCCACCTCCTCTCTCTGGCGCAGGCGAGCAACTCTTCGGGAAAAACATCTGCGCAGACTCTTGCACTATGGGCACCGCTCGACAGATAGTGGGTCACGGTTCTCCCCGACCAACTTAGCTAAGAAACCCCAAGCTCCTCGAGCTAACAAACAGTGAACTTTAATCGCCGAAATCACGGCGGACACACCCCACTTTGGGTGCCTCGAAATTTAAAGGTAGGCCTACCCGGCGGCACGAACACCACCTCCTTACAACGACATACCAATCATAGCGTGGTTATCACTAACCAATCCATGCCGAGGATCACATCAAAACCGCTCATAGCTAGCACAATGAGGGTAACTCGCAGGTCAGTCGGATATCTGCATGCGACCGCCCCTTACCTTCTCGGCTAGTCAAAGATACTAGTTCCCGAGGGAGTAGCGATGCACAACTCAAAACCTAGAGGCTCTAAATTCATGCAAGCCACCATTTCGGCAAAAGCAGTGAAACAAACGAATGGGTGGAACTGAATCAAACAACACAAAGGCGAGGTGATCAAGAACTAAGAGCGCACTCGCCATCGCGGTCCGGCTCTCTCAAATTTCCTCTGGCGAGTCGTAGCATATACTCTTCCTCGCTCTTTGCTTTGGCCGTGCCACCATCGCGCTCAGGTGCAAAGGTCGCCCGATGCCCTTCCTTTCCACGCTTGAAACAAGCTCTAGGGTTACCACCCACGGGGTCCCCAATGCCGCTTCCGCGCAGATCTACAATACGGTGGCGGCCTCCTACGCCCGCTGGCGAGGCCGATCACGATTACTGATCTCTCTTTGGTCTCTCGCCATGATAAGAACCCCGGAGGCGCGCCCCCGCACATTGCTCCTCGAGTCAAACTTGCGCTTCGCCCGAGTACACTAGGGCCTTAGACACTACGGTACTAACAACCCGCTCCGAGGATACTTCCCATCATAAATCGTTGCCACCTGCATCGCCTTGGCAAAGTTTAGCAGGCGTGTGCCTAACATCCCGAGACACTCCCCGTCTCAATCCCGCAATAAACTTCCCGATCTTCGGCCCGGTAGAAATCAATCGTGGCGCGAAGTATCCATACTCCGAGAACTTCTTTTCGTACACCTCGATCGAGTCGACCTCGCTAAGGTTTGAAAACACTCAATCATCTTCTCTTGGGCTTCTTCACGATAAATTTTTCCTTAAACTCGGCCTTGAAGAACTCCTGGTGGCGGTGGAGATCCGACGGGTCTCTCACTTAAGGTGGAATCCCACCACCACTTAGTATGTACCAACTAATACGTGAGTTGCACATCGAGCTCGCCGCACCTCTCAGACACTCCATTACCATAAACGTATATTCTAACTCAAAGAATCCACGTGGCGGCTACCAATGGTTCCCGGGCGCTAAACTTCTCCGGCTTCCATTTCACAAAATCCTCACCACTTGCCTAGATCCTCGGCACCTTCTACCGTAACGGCCTCATTCACAATTGGCTCTCGTGGAGTGGCGGTCGGTGGTGGCGCTGCAGATCCTCTGCTTTGAACCATCTCGGCCACCGCCAGATCGAACGCGGACTCCTCCTCTCGTGCAGCTACCAAAGCTTATGCGTTTCAGCTCTCTGGTCGGCCCTCCGGTCGGCTAGCAACCCAACCACAAGAGCCCTCATAGACTCCACAAAGCGGCTCAGTGCGACCTCTCGAGACTCGCTTGCCCCTACACCTCTCCGGCAACACGGTTGAAGGGGCCGATGGTGGCCTAACCTCAAGATCGGCTTGGGACGAGGTCCCCGTGTCGTAATCGACACGAATGCCTGGGTGGTCGGCCTCGAGCCTCCCCGCCTCTACGAGTGATCGCATACCGAAAATCTCACAACCAAACCAACAATGGGTCGTAACTCGCTTTTCCCTCTACAACAACAAGTCATGTACATGCAAGGTGCAACCTGGTATTGTAATTTCTTAACCCTTAACTTTAAACTTACGGACATACCGATGGTCATGAGCGAGCGATGATCATGGAAAACAACCTACAATCGCAGTCGCCTACGTAACCTATAACTCGGGCTCTCGATACTAATCAGAACGGCCAAACCCATCGTTAGCCAAGATATTGTCCGCTTTGGCCCACTGGCCTCACGGATTTGTTTCTCCCCCCATGGGAAAACGCGTCTTGCTAGGGAAAGGTGACCACACCCTTTATAAGGAGTGCTTCGTTCTCCTTTCCAACCGATGTGGGATTCCCCTATGGGTTGCCCAGTGTAGGGGTGGAGGCTGCTATGCCTCAAGGTGTAGCTTCAGGGGGAGATGTTTCTGCTATGAGAGATATGATGATGGGCCTAATGGCCGAGCAGAGAGCTGAGACTCAGGCACAGCTAGCGGCTAGCAGAGAGAGGAGTCTAGGGCACAGATAGCCCAATTGACCAAACTTATACAAAGAGGCACCCCCAAAGAGCTCCAAGAGTCCCAAAGAGTAGCTCTGTAGCTCAACCGGTGGGGACAGTGGTCAGCAGACTGACGGTGATTCACTTGATAGTGAAGAGGAGTCGTTGAATTTGGCAAGTGGTTGAAAGATTTCACCAAGTGGAAGCCGAAGGAATTTGATGCTTCAGAGAACCCACTTGTGGCGATCAGTGGTTGGCAAGGATGGAGTACATCTTTAGAGTTATGGGATGCCCAGATGTGCAGAGGCCGAGATGTGCGGCCCATGTTCTCACTGACACCGCTGAGTGGTGGTGGGAGTCCAAAAATAGAGCTAGACCAGATGGGTCTTCTCCAGCCACCTGGGAGTTCTTTAGAACGAAGTTCAGAGCTAAGTATGTTAATGACGAGGCTCAGCAGAGATGGCAGAGGCCTTCTCGAATCAAAAACAGGTTCGAGCGGTATTATTACCTATGAAAAGAAGTTCTCTCGAGTATAGTTATTTCGCCCCGGAGCTCGTTGCAACCGAGGAGCTCAAGACTAAGAAATTCATTTGTGGGCTGAGGAAAGAGGTTGCTCAGGATGTTCGAGCACTCGCTCCTGAGAGTTATGACCGAGCACTGGAGTTGGCCACGATCTATAATTCAAAGTATCCGCTTGATGCAGGATTATGTTGCTCGATTCGATTAGTTCACTGCTCAAGATCATTCTCGGATAAGAGGAAGTTTGGGTCTTCTAGTGGTTTCCGCTCGGTGGGCAGCAGACTCGCCGTGCAGGCGATCTAAAGGTCGGGATCGGCGCCACGACCTCGGATAGATCCCGTGATCGCCCAGCAGGGGGCAGGCCAGCAGCCGGCTCAGTGCAACAAGTGCGGAAGGACACATTTTTGATTATGTGGAGCATCGCCCAAGGCTTGCTACGGATGTGGCCAGAAGGGCATATGGCCGATTCTGCACTCGGATGATGTAACAGCAAAGCAGGCGAGGGCAGTCCAGCCAGTAGGCGGGTGTTTGCCACTACTCGCCCGGGAGGCGGAGCGTCTTTGATAATGTAGTTGCGTGTACGCTACTTGTCTTAGAGCATTATGCATTTGTGTTGTTTGATTCGGTTCGACCCATTCTTTTGTATCTCGATGCATTTGTTAGACAAGCTTGTGTGGAACTCGAACCTCTAGGGTTTGAGTGTGTGTTGCCACTCCCTCGGGAGTAAGTTTGTTAGTTAGCAAAGAGAGTTAAGAGTGGCGGGTACAAATATCCGATGAGACTCTAGATGCTACCCTCCTAGTTCTCGTCTATGAGCGGTTTTGATGTGATCCTTGGTATGGATTGGTTGGCGGAGAACCATGCTATGATAGATCGCCTAAAAGAAGTTGTGTTCGAGCCACCTCGGAAGCCAAGTTTCAAGTTTCGCGGTGTTCAGGGCGGAATTTGCCCGCCATTGATCTCAGCAGTGAAAGCCCGTAGATTGTTATCTCGAGGAGCTTTGGGTTTCTTGGCAAAGCTGTTAGGAGATGATAGTTCTGCGTTGTCTGTTGACATGGTCCCTGTGGTGCAAGAATTTGCAGATGTTTTCCCTGAGGAGTTACCGGGTTTACCCCCGAAGAGGGAGTTAGACTTCACCATTGAGTTGGAGCCAGGCACTCTTCCCATCTCTAAAGCCCCGTATCGTATGGCGCCAGCGGAGTTGAAAGAACTCAAAGTGCAGTTGCAGGAAATGCTGGATCGAGGTTTCATTCGTCCGAGTGTGTCCCCGTGGGGAGCACCTGTCTTGTTTGTTAAGAAGAAGGATGGATCCATGCGATTATGTATAGATTATCGAGAGCTGAATAAAGCACGGTGAAGAATAAGTATCCCCTGCCGCGTATTGATGATCTATTATATCAGCTTCAGGGAGCCTCAGTATTTTCTAAGATTGATTTGAGGTCAGGGTACCATCAGCTGAGGATTCGGGATGCTGATATCCCTACGACCGCGTTCAGATCCAGGTATGGTCATTATGAGTTCGTGGTTATGTCTTTTGGATTAACGAACGCCCCTGCAGCGTTTATGGACATGATGGACAGAGTGTTCAAGGCATTCTTGGATAACTTTGTCATCGTATTCATAGACGACATTTTGATTTATTCCAAGACAAAAGAGGACCATGCTTCGCATTTGAGGCAAGTTTTGGCAGCATTGCGAGAAAATCAGTTGTTCGCAAAGTTCTCTAAGTGTGAGTTCTGGCTAGAGAAAGTAGCTTTCCTTGGTCATATTGTTTCGGTAGATGGTATAGCGGTGGACCCCATAAAGATAGAGGCAGTCAGTTCATGGGCCAGCCGTCACAACGGCCACCGAGATTCGCAGATTCTGGAGGTCGGCGAGTTATTATCGGCGTTTCGTGAAAGACTTTTCCGCTAAGGCAGCACCCCTAACCCGTCTGACCAAGAAGGGTGTTGACTTTGTTTGGGATGCTAGATGTGAGGAAAGTTTTGCCCAGCTTAAGCACAGTTTGACGACAGCGCCAGTGTTGGCAGTTCCTGAGGTAACAGGAGGTTTCGTAGTTTACAGTGATGCATCCAAGTATGGTTTAGGCTGTGTGTTGATGCAGCATGGAAAGGTGATAGCTTATGCTTCCCGGCAGTTGAAGCCCTATGAGAAGAATTACCCAACTCATGATATGCAGTTGGTTGCAGTTGTTTTTGCCCTAAAGATTTGGAGGCACTACTTGTATGGTGAAAGGATTCAACTGTTCACGGACCACCAGAGCCTTAAGTATTTCTTCACTCAGAAGGAGTTGAACATGAGGCAGAGAAGATGGCTCGAGTTGGTAAAGGACTACGACTGTGAGATCTTGTATCATCCCGGAAAGGCCAACGTTGTGGCTGATGCACTGAGTAGGAAGACGTCGCATTCCGCAGCTTTGCTGAGCTCTCAAGTTGAATTGCGAGAAGGAGTTTGAGCGAGCCAGATCGCGATTTTGTTAGGAGAGGTTACGCCCGTGGTAGCCCAGCTTATCCGCTCAACCGCCGCTAAGCGAGGATCATCGACGATACCGGCTAAGTGATCCCAAGTTAAAGAGATTGCTTGAGAGAGTCGAGGCGGATGGCGATTTTGACTTTGTTGTAGCACCGCACGGAGGCTTGAGATACGAGAGGTCTCGCCAGCGCTCCAGATGCCATAGGGATTCGAGCCGAGTTGCTCGCCGAGGCGCATAGTTCCCCATTCACTTGGCACCCAGGAGGTACCAAGATGTATCAGGATCTCAAGCAGACGTTTTGGTGGATGGGTATGAAGAGGGACATAGCTGAGTTTGTTAGCGGCTGTCTCACTTGTCGCCAAGTGAAGGCTCCTGCATGTAAGCCCGCAGTTTGTTGCGGCCGTTGAGTGTTCCACAATGGAAGTGGGACGAGATTTCGATGGATTATATCTCAGGGTTGCCGAGGACACCTAGAGGGTTTACTCAGATCTGGGTAATTGTGGACCGACTGACTAAGAGTGCACACTTTATCCCCGGCAGGATTAGTTATACCGTGGATCAGTGGGCACAGTTATTTTTGGAGCAGATTGTTCGGTACCACGGGGTACCGGCGAAGATAGTGTCAGATCGGGATTCTCGGTTCACATCCCGCTTCTGGAGAGCGCTCTAGAAGGGTATGTGAACTGAGTGCAGCTTCAGCACTGCCTTTCACCATCAAACCGATGGTCATACCGAGAGGGTGAATCAGATTTTGGAAGATATGTTGAGAGCATGTGTTTTGGACTTTCCAGCGCTTGGGACCCAAGACTGTGATTTGATGGAGTTAAACACAATAATAACTATCGATCGACTATTCAAATGGCTCCTTTTGAAGCGCTGTATGGTAAGCGTTGTAGATCCCCAGTGTTTTGGGAGGATAGACAGGTTCTGGGACCCGAGTTACTTCAGATGACAAACGACGCTGTGCAGAAGATCAGGGCTCGCATGTTAACAGCTCAAAGTAGGCAGAAAAGTTACGCCGATGTGAGGCGTAGAGGTTTGGAGTTTGAGGTTGGTCAGCATGTTTTTCTGAAGGTAGCACCAATGCATGGTGTGTTAAGGTTTGGGAAGCGAGGCAAATTGAGCCCCAGGTTTGTAGGGCCTTTTGAGATCCTTGAGCGGATCGGAGCAGCGGCCTATCGGTTAGCCTTGCCCCCATCTTTGGCAGCGGTGCATAATGTGTTCCATGTTTCGATGCTGAGGCAGTACGTAGCAGATCCGTCGCATGTGATAGAGCATGAGCCCTTAGAGTTGAGTGAAGATTTATCCTTCGAGGAGAAGCCCGTTCAGATTTTGGCTCGTGAGCGCAAGGTTTTGCGCAACCGAGAGATAAGCTTAGTAAAGGTTCTTTGGAGGCATTAGAGGGTAGAGGAAGAGACGTGGGAGCTAGAGGATGAGATGAGGACTCATCACTCGGAGCTGTTCCAGTCTTAGGACTTTCGAGGACTAAAGTCTTTTAAGGGGGGAGTATTGTAACGGCCCAGATTTCCATTCCAGTTTTCCAGGTACTCTCGGTTCAGTAATGGGCAATCGGTTGGGCCGTTAGAGCTTTTTAACCCTTAGGGGTATTTTGGTCTTTTTGCGCTCTGGTCAGGATTTGGGATTTTAAACCTTTGCCTTCGTGATTTATAGTGAGATTTATTATTGGAAAGATTTGCTTCAGCCGGGTCTCGAAGAGGAAGCCAAAAATGGGACTTTTGTTGTATTTTAAAAGGATAAGGATGAAAAAAAAAAGAAAAGAAAAAAAGGAAATTAAATAAATAAGAAAAATCCCCAAATTTCCCCATGTGTTTTTAATTTTCATTTCTCTCTCTCTCTCTCTCTCCCTCACCCGACCCCTAGCCAGCCCCGAGCCCCCCTTGCTCGCTCCTCCACCAGATCGTGGCGAGCACACCCGTGCCAAGACCGCCAAAGTCGGCCCTAGCTCGCCATTGATTTCACCCGCACGTGCAGAGCGCCGCGCGCGCTCCTCCTCGTCGCGTGTGTGTCGTCCGAGCCTTGCCCGCGCGCCATCGCGCTCTCAGAAGCGTCGCGCCTCCCGGCTCGCGTGCCTTCGCCTAGCCGAAGCACGCCTGCGGCGCCATCGCGCCCTCAGAGCTCTCTCTGCGCGCGCGCGCGCAATGAGCTTTCTGCCGAGAGCAGCCAGCGCCTGGGCCGAGCCTCCTCGCAACGTCTGCGCGCGCCCACCCGACCATCTAGTCGCCGACCACCGCCCCACTGCGGTCTTTTTTATTGAGCCTTGTGCTTCTCGGTTGGTAATTCCGAGTCTTTTCCCTCTTTGGACTCCGAGTTGTTGGTCATTGTTTATGTATTTAATTAGGGTGTTTCTTGTAATAATCAAGGTTGTTCGGGATTCGATTTAAGCTCGATAGTCATTAATCGTTGGTCGTGATAATTATTATTTTCTGCTTGTTTCCAGGTAAGGATCTCTTACCGTGGTTGTGTGGACCTTGCGATGCTTTCTTGATTGTGCCTTGTATGCCTGTTTACTTTTATGAGCATGTTAGTGGATAGGATAGCTTGTGATTGAATTCTTGCTAGCATGTTTGCATGTTGTACATGTTAGTGCCATGCTAGGTTTGTTCTTCCAGCATGCTCGAGATTCCTGCTTTAAGTTCGTAGTATCATGATAGGATATGTATGATTGATGTCTAATGTATATGTTAGCCAGGAATCTCTCACTCTGTACTCTTAGCTAGTGTTATAGGGTTTGTCATCATCCAGAGGCCGAGAGTGGACACAACGCACTTTGTCCCCACCGGTCGGGGTAGAGCGAGGCATAACGTATATTGCTCCCCTCCCGGCACCAATGAGAATTAGCTACCTCATCGGCATAAGCCTAGTTTGTAGCTCGCTAGAGCGGAACCCCGCTAACGGTGTAAGCCTACCTTGGCCGGTTCTTAGCTTCGTGTCGGTGGATCAGCCGCACGTAAGAGCGCCGAGGGCCTCGCGCCATCGTGATCGTGACATCGCTTCCAAGTTTTAGGCATGCGCACTGGCCCGCGTAGTTTGCCCTTAGGCCCCGCATTTACGCCGGTTGCGGAAGAGCATGCGGTGTGCGCGCACACGCGTTAGTCGCCGGTCGAGTGCTCCCCTCGGCTAATGTTCGTGAGTACACCATTCCTTCCAATTTAGAGCCGGACTTGGTACTCTCCCGATAGTCCGATTTATTAGCAAGGGTAAGAGGCCCTTGAGGACATCCTTGGGATCGGTTTTGAGTCGATCAACCGGCCGAGGGAGAAAGACCCTCAGAGATGTCCCAGATTGGTTAGGATAACCAATCATTTGGCGGAAGTAGGAGACTTCGAGGACTCCAAATTTGTCTAATAAGCTCGTTGAGCTAAGATCTGTGTTGATATCTGTTGCACGTGTACTAGGTTGCTAGATGATTGATTGCATCGTATCGTACCCCGGTTGGGGATTCTTATTGAGTATTTTTATACTCACCCTTATTTATCTTTCAGGTAACTCAGACAAAGACCGCAGGTGGCTAGCGGAGGTAGCTGGGAGATCATGGATCTTCTTGACACTCTATCGTGTCTTATTTTGTTTTATTTTGAATACAGCATGTAAATGGATTTTGGTCTGTATGGAAAACTTATGGTTTGAACTGTTTTGATGATTTTAAGAAAAGTACTGATCAGTCACTATTTTGTAAATGAATGTTTAGTTTGCTTTAATGTTTTCTACTTTTATGTTGAAAAGTGTTAATCCGACCCTAGGTTGGGTCTTTTTATGTTTTCCTTTTGCATGCATTAAGTTAACGGCCCATTTTAGAACCCCATTTGGGTTGGGTCGTTACAGTCGAGGCCGACCGCTCAGGGCACTCGTATCGATTCTGACACTGGAGGGATGTCGTCCCAAGCTGAAGCAGATGTTAGGCCACCTGCAGGCCCTTCTGTTGTGTTGCCCGGGGAGGGCGTGGAGGCATCTGAGCCTCGAGAGGCTGCACCAGGAGTAGCTTTTGAGGAGTCCATGAGGGCTCTTATGGTTGGGTTGCTAGCTGACCAGAGGGCCGAACAGAGAGCTGAAACGCAGGCTTTGTTAGCCGCACATAGGGAAGAGTCCCGAGTTCAGATAGAGCAGCTGACTGAATTGGTTCAGCAAAGGATTGTAGTGCCACCAGCACCGCCAGTTCCACAGGAACCGATTGTGAATGAGGTCGTTGTGGCGTATGCGCCGAGGACTCGGGCAAGTGGTCAAGGATTTTGTCAAATGGAAGCTCGAGAAGTTTAGGGGCCTGGAGAACTGCTGGTATGGCTAGATGGATAGCCGAGCTGGAGTATACCTTCATGGTGATGGCTTGTCCTGAGGTGCAGCGAGCTCGTTGTGCAGCTCATGTGTTAGCTGATACAACTAAGTGGTGGTGGGATTCCACCTTGAGTGAGAGACCGGCCGGGTCCCCACCGGCTACCTGGGAGTTCTTCAAGGTGGAGTTCAAGGCAAAATTTATCAGTGAAGAAGCCCAAGAAAAGATGATTGAGCATGCTTGCACGCATTCTTTTGTTTCTGCCGTTTTTTGCTGAGCATGCTTGCATGATTTTAGAACCTCTAGGTTTTGAGTTATCTGTGGCTACCCCTTCGGGAGCTAGTATGTTGGCCAGTCAGAAAGTAAAGGACGGTTGGATACAGGTCTCCGACGAGTCCCTGCAGGTTATGCTCATAGTACTGGCTATGAGTGATTTTGATGTAATCCTCGACATGGATTGGTTAGCTGATAACCACGAGATGATTGACTGCCGCCGGAAGGAGGTAGTGTTCAGGCCGCCTAGCAGGCCTAGCTTTAGATTCGGTGGCACCCAGAGCGGGTTGTGTCCGCTAGTGATTTAGGCAGTTAAAGCTCACCGTTTGCTAGCTCGAGGAGCTTGGGGCTTTGTAGCTAAGTTGTCCTAAGTATGTCGTGGTCAGTTATCTGTTAAGCAAGTGCCCATTGTGCAAGAGTTTGCAGATGTTTTTCCTGAAGAGTTGCTTGGTCAGCCTCCAAGGAGGGAGGTAGATTTCTCAATAGAGCTCGAGCCAGGGACTCGCCCTATCTCGAAGGCTCCATATCGTATGGCGCCAGCTGAACTGAAAGAGTTAAAGGAGCAATTGCAGGAGTTGCTTGACAGAGGATTTATCAGACCGAGTGTGTCCTCGTGGGGAGCACCCGTGCTGTTTGTTAAGAAAAAGGATGGCTGGATGCGTCTATGCATCGATTACAGGGAATTGAATAAGGTAACCATCAAGAACAAGTATCCACTGCCACGCATTGATGATCTATTTGACCAGCTCCAGGGAGCATGTGTGTTTTCAAAGATTGACTTGAGGTCGGGCTACCACCAGTTAAGGATCCGGGATGCAGATATCCCTAAGACAGCTTTCAGGTCAAGGTATGGTCATTATGAGTTCGTAGTCATGTCTTTTGGACTGACGAACGCCCCAGCTGCATTCATGGACATGATGGACAGAGTGTTCAAGGCGTTCTTGGACCGCTTTGTCGTCGTGTTCATAGATGACATTCTTGTGTATTCTAAATCTAAGGAGGACCATGCTTCGTGATCTAAGGCGATTTTGTCACCTTTGCTGCGAGAAGCGACTTTATGCAAAGTTTTCTAAGTGTGACTTTTGGCTCGAGGAGGTAGCTTTTCTAGGGCACGTGGTGTCCAAGGAGGGAGTGGCTGTGGACCCTTCGAAAATTGAGGCAGTTAGTTCGTGGGTTAGACCGACAACTGTGTCAGAGATTCGTAGTTTTCTAGGTCTGGCCGGATATTACCGCCGCTTCGTTCGGAACTTTTCTGCTATAGCATCACCGCTACTCGGTTGACGAGGAAGGGCGTCGATTTCGTTTGGGATGAGAAGTGCGACGAGAGTTTCGCTAAGTCAAGAGGAGTTTGACGTCCGCACTGTTGTTGGCGATTCAGGGGAACAGGGGTTTTCGAGTGTACTGATGATGCCAAGCAAGTTTGGTTTAGGCCGTGTTCTCGATGCAAAGAAGGTAAAGTAATAGCGTATGCCTCGAGGCGATTGAAACCGCATGAGCGTAATTATCCGACCCATGATATGGAGTTGGCACTGCCGTCTTCGCTCTTAAGATTTGGAGGCATTACTGTATGGGGAAAAGATTCAAATTTTCTCTGACCACCGAGCCTCAAATATTTCTTTACCAGTAAAGACATGAACATGCGGTGAGAGGAGGTGGTTGGAGCTTGTAAAGGATTACGATTGTGAAATCTTGTATCACCCCCGAAAGGCTAATGTTGTAGCCGATGCTCGAGTAGGAAGACTCGCATTTTGCAACGCTGTCAAACCTAAGTATAATATAAGGAAAGACCTTGAGAGGGCAGAATAGCAGTGTTGTTAGGAGAAGTTGCCGCCAAGGTAGTTTCGGTGACCATCCAACCGCCGATAAGGCAAAGGATTATCGATGGTCACCAATGACCCAAAGTTAAAGAGTTTGTACGAAAGGGTTCGGATCGATGGTGACTTCGATTTTGTAGTATCCGCAGATGGTGGCTTGAGATATAAGGGTCGACTATGTGTCCCACCGAGGCGGCATTCGCACAGAGTTGTTGACCGAGGCTCACACCTCGCCTTTGCATGGCATCCGTGGGGTAACAAAATGTACCAAGATCTTCAACAAACTTTTTGGTGGATGGGAATGAAGCGGGATATTGCCCGCTTTGTCGATCGATGTCTCACTTGTCAACAAGTGAAGGCACCTAGGCGTAAAACCAAAGAGGTTATTGCGATCACTTGGGGTGCCGCAGATGGAAGTGGGAGGAGATTACCATGGACTTTATCTCTGGTCCGCCAGACACCCAGAGGTTATGCACAAATTTGGGTGATCGCCGATCGAAGTTGACCAAGAGTGCGCACTTCATTCTGGCGGGATAAATTATACCGTGGAGCAAGGCGCGCTTGTTCTGGAGCAGATAGTTAGGTACCACGGAGTGCCGCTTAAGATTATCTCTCGATCGAGACTCCCGCTTTACGCCCCGGTTTTGGAAAGCCCTTCAAAGCCGGGATTGGGCACTGAGTGCAAACTATAGTACCGCTTTTCCACCCTCGTGACCGATGGTCGACAGAGCCGTAAATCGATCTTAGAAGATATGTTGCGAGCTGCGTGTTAGACTTTTCCGCGCTTGGGACCAAGATTTATATTTGATGGAGTTTGCCTACAACAACGCTTACTGTGTAACCATTTAGATGGCACCGCTTGAGGCGTTGTATGGTAAACGCTGCGCATCCCCGGTCTTTTGGGAAGAGGTTGGAGACAGCAAGTTTTGGGTCCGAGTTGCTCCAATTGACCAATGAAGCGGTCCAAAAGATTAAGGCTCAGATGTTGACCGCCTGCAGCAGCAGTAAAAGCTACGCCGACGTTAGGCGTAGAGAGTTAGAATTTGAAGTTGGCCAGCATGTCTTCCTCAAGGTAGCTCCTATGCGTGGAGTTCTGAGGTTTGGTAAGAAGGGGAAGCCGAGCCCCGTGTTTGTGGGACCTTTGAGATTCTCGAGAGAGTTAAATGTAGCTTACTGCTGGCACCGCCGCCGCCGTCCTTGGCTGCGGTGCATAGCGTGTTCCATGTTTCGATGCTCTGCCAGTACGTGGCAGATCCTGCGCACATCATAGATTTTGAGCCCTTGCAGTTGAACAGTGACTTGATGTAACGACCCAGGTTTTTCATCCCGGTCTTCCAGGTATGCCCTAGGGGTAATTTGGTAATTTGGTCGGGCCGTCAGGCCGCTTTTGTGTCTTTTCCATTACTAAAATTATTGGATGGATTTATGTAGGTTTTTGGAAGGATTTGTGGTTTGGTTTGAGCAAGGTTTGTTGCAAAAGTAAAAATAAAGGAAATTGTGTCTTTGCACTGGGTTTGAACCAGTCTCTGAAAGCTTGTGGGGATGTGTGCCATTTGAGCCATTAGTTGCTCTTGTTGCTCTTTTCTCGCATCACATCTTAGTTAACCTTGGATCTTTGGTGTTTGGGTCATTTGGTTAAATGAAATAGAAATTAGGTTTGTCCATCTTCTTCTCCAAAGTGTGTGGCCGCCAAGCTTTGCTCTCCATTGCCTTGCCGAATTCTTCATCCTTGCAGCCTCCCTTGGATCGCTCATCATCATTAGGGTAGGTATCGATCTCCCTCTTCTTCTTCTCATCCGCTTGGTGTCTTTGTTTGGCCAAGTGTGTTTGTGTTGATTGCAACACCGAGAGAAGCCCAACCAAGAAGAATCGTCGCGCGCCCGGTGGCCGGCTAGCACGCCCGATCCGCCTAGCGACTTTGTCGTCGTCTCCAGAACGCACTAGCCTTGTTGCCGGCGCAAATCCCACGCCCAGATCTCGCTGGCAGCTCGCCAGACGCGATCGCGCGCAAGAAGCAGCCTCAGACGCTGCTCGCCTCGCTCGACGCCGCGACGCCAGAGGCTCCTCACAGCTAGCCAGCCCGCGTCGCGTCGCCTATCGCGACGCCAGCGCCGCGCGCCGCCGCTCCGAAGCCGCCGCTCAAGACGCCAGACGCCCGCGCGCTACGCCGCGCGCGCGCAGGCGCCGCGGCTTGCTTGCTCGCTGCGCGTGCTGCGCTGGCGCGCCCGGCGCCATCCATCCGCGCACACCTGGCGCGCGCCCTACTGCGTGCAAATACCGCCAGAGCTCCAAGATCGTTCGCCGTGCCGCGTGAGTGCCCGAGCCGAGCTTGTCGCTCTATTGTTCTTTAGACGTTTTAGATGCCGATTATTATTGGTTTGCTAGGTCCCGCCGCTAGCTCGGGATTGTTCCGCAGCCTTAGGATTTGTGTGTAGAAGCCTTCCGACCAAGGTAAGGATTTCTTACCGGAGTTGTGTGGGCCCTGCGGTATATTTGTGATTGTTGTTTTGTATGCCTTTGTATGATTATTAGCATGTTTAGCCCTAGGTGCTCGCTCAATTCTCGATCGCATGAACTCTTGTATTGTTTCTCATGTTAGCCCATGCTAGGTTGTTCCATTCTCGCATGTTCGATATCTGTTCTTGCTTTGTAGTATCATGCTAGTTTCCTTGTATCTCATGGAGCACGTATTGGACCGCATTGAATGAATTGTTATTATTGCTATGGTTTAGAGTTCGTAGGTAGCATCATCCGTGCCGATGCATAACGTAACTTGCATCCCCGATGTGGAGGACGTACGAGATGGTACTCTGCCCCTAATCCCGTTAGGGTTTAGCTAACCCTAACGGCCGCCCCGCAATCTTGGGTGAGGGTGGCGATCGTTAAATGCCCCAACGGTCGGGATGATGACTTGGCATTGCCTCGCCCCGCAGATCGGCACGCCCTCGCCGTGTTCGACCAGAGCCCTTGATTGCCACCGTTAGGGCAAGGACCGCTTCTCGGTGTAAGCTTACCACGACGGTTCCTTAGCCTCAAGTGCGGTGGTACAGCCGACATAGTTCACGTGTTTAGGTCTCACACCCCTATGTCGCTGACACCGATCCGAGATTTAGTTAGGCATGGTGATCAACTCGGGCAGCTTGCCACTAGACCCGCACACCCGAGTTTGCGAGCATGCGGTGCGCGCTTACGCCATTACAGCGCCATCGAGAGCTCCTCGGGATCTTGAGCAGTGCACCTTTCGTGATAGGACAAAGAGACAGCCGAGGCCGACTTGTTCCCGTGATAGGGCGATAGTGTGTTGTGGTATTTCCGACTAAGACCCCGAGTTGGCATCCGAGGTCCAAGTGTGGACTTAGCTATGTGCTCCGCTCTGTGTTTATATTCATAGCTTGCATACATTCTTCTAGATGATCATGTATATCGTGATTGTACCTCGGTTTGGGGATTCTACTGAGTAATTCGTTACTCACCCTTATTCGTGGTTTTCCACAGTAACCAAGGCGGGAGACAGGATGGTCAAGGAGGAGCCGTGATCATGGAATCTCATTGTCATCTCGACCATTTTATTATATCATGACTCTTGACTTTTGTTATTTCCCCCGAATGCATGTAGACGGGCACGGAGCCCTAGGATGTTTTCTTACGTTTTATGGATTCCAACATATTTGTACTTGTGGAATGTTTAATTGGTTTAAATAAATCTCTGATCAGAGTATGCTTTTAGAAATGTATGTTTTGATTGTTGAATGTTTCGTTTTTACTTGGGATCCGAAATGTATTTTTCATAATGTCTTTTATTTTGAATACATGCATTGGGGTAAAGTCCCATTTAGAGCCCCTTTTGGGTCTGGTCTTTACACTTGATCTTTGAGGAGAAACCCATAGAGATCTTAGCATTCGAGAAGAAGGTTTTGAGGAACCGAGCCATTGATTTAGTGAAAGTGCAAAGCAAGGTAATCAGGGGAGTGGAGGAAGCTACTTGGGAGTTGGAAGGGGAGATGAGGAGAAACTACCCTGAGTTATTCTAGTACAAATGACTTCCGGGACGGAAGTCTTCGAGCAGGAGTATTGTAATGGCCTGATTTCAAGTAATTGTGAGATAAGATTTTTGTAGCATTATTTCCGGGAGCAAAGTGGGATTTGTTAAGGTTTTTAAGGTTTATTGGTTGGGGGTGAAATAAGAAGTTTCTTTTAAGGGTTCCTTGGGAGATTTGGGCCCTAGACTTAAGGGAATTGGAAGCTTGGATTTAATTAAAGGAAAATTAAGCGTTAGCTAGGACTCGAAGGAGGGAAGCCTTGGGAAGGGATTTTGAGATTTCTCCAAAGGTGATTTAATTTTAAGATGGAAAAGAAAAAAAAAGAGAAAAGGGAAGGAAAAAGGAAAAACCCTAGCCACCCTCTCCTTCTCACCCTAGCCGCCGCTTCACCCCTTGCCTCGCGCCCGCCGCTGGCTGCCCTTTGCACCGGCCCAGCCTGATCGCGTCGTCGTCGCTCCGTCTCAGCGCTCGCAGCCGCCAGTCCAGGCCGCGTCGAGCAGCCCTGCAGCAGATCCATCGCAGCGCGATCTCGCCGCGTCGCCCCGCCGTCCCAGCGCGATCTCGTCGCGTCGCCCAGCCCGTCCTTCGCGCGCCCCAGCCGCGAGCTCGCGCACGCCCTTCAGACGCCCACGTCCAGACACAGCGTCCCAGCCGCCGTGCCGCCGTGTCGCACGATCGCGCCCGAGCCCGTGGATGAGTCCAAAGAATAGCGCCCGACGCCCCACCGTGCCTCTCGCTCGCTGCCTTCTCGCTGCACGCCGCCTCGCCGAGAGCCGCTCGCCGTGATAGCTTGGTGCCGAGCTTGTTGCCTTCTTGGTTGGTTGCTTGGGATCGCATAGAAGCTCGAGGGTCACTTGTTGGGTGCGATTGATATTTCTCTGCTTGGTTCCAAGTATGGGTTCCTTACCGAGGGTGTGTGGATCCTGCGTATAATTGCTAGCAAGTCTTACCTTGTGATTGTATAAATTTCTAGTGGATAGGTTACATATTTCCTCTTGCTTCCAGGTTTGTGTTGTGCTGGTGTTCCTATTATAATCTGTTAGTTCTATGTTAGTGCTTGGCAGGTGATCTAAAAATTAGGTAAGTCCTCGATGGGCACCGCATCGTTCCGTATGTAGCGGAGAGTATAAGTCCTCGATGGGCATCTCTCGAGATCCTAGCTGGAGTAAGACCCGAAGGGCATCCTAGATGTGTAAGACCCGTCGGCAAAGCATTGATGGCTAGAGGTGTAAGACCCGATGGGCATCCGTATGTGTAAGACCCGATGGGCATCCGTGATGTGTAAGAACCCGATGGGCATCATTGATTGAGGTGTAAGACCGATGGGCATCCGTATGTGTAAGACCCCGATGGGCATCATTGATTGAGGTGTAAGACTCGATGGGCATCCGTATGTGTTAGACTCGATGGGCATCATTGATTGAGGTGTAAGACCCGATGGGCATCCGTATGTGTAAGACCCGATGGGCATCATTGGTTGAGGTGTAAGACCCCGATGGGCATCCAGGTGTAGAACCTAGGGCAGGTTGTAATTGTAAGCCTTGGCAGGCCAGCTCTAGTGTTAGCTCTTAGCCTAAACAACTGGTTTGTCCTAAATCATTGTATGGTTGCATGTCGGTGTGCTAAATGCTATGTTTGCGTATTGTACCCCGGTTGGGGGATTCTTATTGAGTAATACATTGCTCACCCTTATTTTTCTCGTGTCCTTCCACCTGTAACTTGGGACAGAGGCGGGGATGGCTAGGAGGAGGCTGCTCGATGATCATGGACGGCCCAACTCTGAGACTATTTCACTTTATTATGTTTTGTTGGTTTAGCATGTAGTTGGACTAGAGTCATTAGAATATCATTCATTTAAAAAAAAACTTGTTTAAGATTTCTCGGACTGTTTCCTTGATTTTCTTGAAAGTACCGAATAGTCACTTTACCTGTTGGTTTTGCTTAATGGATTTTATGCTTGAACTTATGTGTGTTGAATGAAAAGTTTTAAATTGGTACTCTCTATAAGTGATTTCATATTTTATTTATGCATTCTAAGAAAGGATCTAGGTTAGAGACCTTTAGTTCGGGTTTGGTCTTTACACGCACTCGACGACGCCTTCGCTTCGCGCCAGTCCCAGCGAGCCTACTTGCTCGCGCGCCTCGCCTCCGCAGCGATCGATCGCGTCAGACATCGCCTTCACCGCCCAGACGCGCGGTGTGGTTGCGCGCCGCTCTTGCGCTGGTCTTTTGTTTTGCCGAAGCGCCCGCTCAGGTGTCCGCCGCTTTGCCGTGCCGCGCTCAATGCCCAGCGCCGGCCAGCTGTCCGCGCGCACCAAAGACCGCCCAAACTCGCTTCTTTGCCGCGAGAGCCCGTGTCCTCTCGGTTGGTAATTCTCGAGCCTTTTCCCTTTTAGATTTTTAAGCTGCTGGTTGTTGTATATTTAATTAGGATGCTTTTATTATGCCTAGGTTGCTCGGGTTCGTTATAAAACTCGAGGGTCTTATTTGATTGTGAAAGTTATTTCTGCTCGTTTCCAGTTAAGGATTTCTTACCGTGGTTGTGTGGACCCTGCGATGCTTTCTTGATTGTTCCTTATATGCATGTTTACTTCTATGAATATGATTAGTGGATAGGACAGCTTGCGATTGCATTCTTGCTAGCATGTTTGCCTGTTTGTACATGTTAGTGCCATGCTAGGATTGTTCTTCCAAAGATGCTTGAGATTCTGCTTTAAGTTCGTCGTAGTATCATGCTAGGTTATGTGTGATTGATGTTGATATGTATGTCTAGCCAGAATCAGCTTTATTTTGTACTCTTAGCTAGTATAGTAGAGTTTGTCATCATCTAGAGGCTGAGAGCGGACATAACGTACTTTGTCCCCACCGGTCGGGAATAGAGCAAAACATAACGTACATTGCTTCCCCCCGGCAGCCGATGTGGATTTAGCTACCACATCGGCATAAGCCAAGTTTGTAGCCTGCCAGAGCGGAACCCTGCCAAAGGTGCAAGCCTGCCTTGGCCGGTTCTTAGCTTCAGGTCAGTGGTACAGGCTGCACAGATGAGTGCCGAGGGCCTCGCACTACTGTGTTCAGTGACACCGTTTCCGAGTCTTTAGGCATGCGTACCCAGCCCGAGTAGTTTGTACTTAGGCCCCCACATTTACTCCGGTTGCAGCAGCATGCGGTGTGCGCGCACACGCGTTAGTCGCCGGTTCCTTCCAGTTTAGAGCCAGACTTTGGGTACTCTCCCGATAGTCCAGATTTGTTAGCGAGGGTAAGAGGCCCTTGAGGAAACCCATTAGGATTGGCTTTTGAGCTGATCATATGGTCGAGGAAGAAAGACCCTCGATGGTGTCGGACATCTTTGGGATCGGTTTTTGAGCTGATCAATTGGCCGAGGTAGAAAGACCCTCGGAGATGTCCCAGGATTAGTTATGAGAGCCAATCATTAGGCCGGAAGTAGAAGACTTCTGAGGGTTCGAGATTCTGCCTTGTAAGCTCGTTGACCTATGATCTGTATTGGTAACTGTTTGCACGTATACTAGGGTGCCAGATGATTGATGCATCGTATTGTACCCCGGTTGGGGATTCTTACTGAGTATGTTTATACTCACCCTTATTCTCGTGGTTTTCCACTGTGTAACTTGGGACAAAGACCGGACGAGAAGCGGAGGGAGCTAATTGATCATGGGAGCCGCGGCACTCTGTCTTTTATTGTTTGCATAATTTGTTCAAAGATGTAGACGGACATGAGTCCTAGGGGGACGTTTTTAAAAGTTGTTTAAATTGTATTGTATGATTTTATAAACACTGGCCAGGCTTGTTTTACTTTGTTGGCTTTGCTTAAATGAAGGTTGTTGTTTATGTTTTAAGTGTCCCCGCTTTTAAATGTTTTGAAAGGTTTTAAATATGAGCACTAAACCGCTTGATGAAGTATTTAACTTGCATGCTGAGTGAGAACCTAGGTTTAGGACCGTGTTTTGGGTCGGGTCCTTACATACGGCTTCTGGTGTAAGCCTACCACGACGGTTCCTTAGCCTCAAAGTGCGGTGGTTCAGCCGACATAGTTCATGTGTTCAGGTCTCACACCCTTATGTCAGTGACACCGATCCAAAGATTTAGTTAGGCGTGGTGATTGGACATAGGCAGCTTGCCACTAGACCCGGCACCCCCCATGGTCTGCAGTAGCACTGAAACGGCTCAGTTTTCTATTTCGGTTTCCCAGGTGTTTTCGGCACATTTTGCAGATGTTCGGATGGGCCGTTAGAGCTATTTTAACCCTTAGGGGTATTTTGGTCTTTTTTCCCCCGGTCAGGGTTTTGTGGATTTTCAGGATTTTAGGGCCATTCCTGCCTTTGTCGAAGCTTGGTGGTTGTTGGTTGCAAGACCCAAGAAGTTTGGGCAAGTTGTTTGGAAGTTTGGAGGTAAATTAGATTTTGGCAAAATTAATTGTTATTTGAATGCTTCCATTGGGATTTGAACCCTTGCCCTAAATGGTGAATTGGGAATTTGTAGAAAATGGGTTTTAATTAAAAAGGAAGTTTGGTTCGCCGGGGTGTAGATAGAGGAAGCCTTGGGAAGGGATTTTAGGCCCATTTTAATTAGGAAAATGAAAGAAAATCAAGAACATCTCGTTCCCCTTGTTTTACAACTCACTCTCTCACTCTCTCACTCTCTCTCTCTCTCTCTCCCCATGCCCTAGCCGCACCAACCCCAGCTGAGCCACCACACTCCAGCCGCACCAGATCGCCCAGGCCGCACCACCCAGCCTCTACCGAGCAAAGAACAGCCCAGACGCGCAAGACGCTATCGCCCCAACGCCGCCGCGGCGCCGACCCACCGCCCAGATATGCGCCTCGTGCATGCGTCGTCCAGCCATCGCGACTCGCAGCCCAGACGGGTCGCCCAGCGCCGCTCGCTGCCGCCCAAAAGCGTCGCCCGCGCGCCGTCCTCGCAGACTCGACGTATCGCCAATGCCGCTTGCCTCGCTACCGCTCCCAGCGCGTCGCTTGCCTTGCCGCGCGCGTCAAAGCCGGCGCCCGCCGCCGCGCTCGCCGCGCCGCCCGCGCGCACCAACAGGGCCCATTCCTGCCCCTTGCTGCTGAGACCGCGTGTCTTCTCGGTTGGTAATTCCCGAGCCTCTCCCCTTTTCATTTTAGGTTGCTGGCTGCTGTTTTATTTACTTAGGTGTTTTTATTAAATGCTTAGGTTGCTCGGGTTTGCTTAGAAGCTCCAGGGTGGCTTGGTTGTTATATGATAGCTAATTCTTGATGTGCCTTGTATGCTTGTCGACTGTTATGAGCATGATAGTGATAGGACAGCTATGTTTGATCTCTTGCTAGCATGTTTGCCTGATTGTACATGTTAGTGCCATGCTAGGTTTGTTCTTCCAGCATGATTATGTTTCCTGCCTTAAGTTCGTTGTATCATGCTAGGTTATGTGTGATTGATGTTGATATGTATGTTTAGCCAGGAATAAGTTATTTTGTACTCTTAGCTAGTATATTAGGGTTTGTCATCATCCAGAGGCTGAGAGCGGACATAACGTACTTTGTACCCACCGGTCAGGAGTAGAGCGAAGCATAACGTACATTGCTTCCCCCCGACAGCCGATGTGGATTTAGCTACCACATCGGCATAAGCCTAGTTTGTAGCCTGCTAGAGCGGAACCCTGCCAGCGGTGCAAGCTCGCCATGGCGGTTCTTAGATTCGTGTCGGTGGTACAGCTGCACAGATGAGAGGCCGAGGGCCTCGCACTCATCGTGTTCGTGACACCGCTTCCGAGTCTTTAGGCATGCGTGACTGCCCGCGCGTAGTTTGTACCTAGGCCCCCACATTTACGCTTGCGGTTGCAAAGAAAGATGCGATGCGCGCAAGACACGCGTTAGTCGCCGGTTCGGAGAGCTCCCTCGGGCTAATGTTCGTGAGTACACCAGTTCCTTCCAGTTTAGAGCCAGACTTCGGGTACTCTCCCAATAGTCCAGATTTGTTAGCGAGGGTAAGAGGCCTTTGAGGACACCCATTGGGATTGGCTTTTGATCTGATCATATGGTCGAGGGAGAAAGACCCTCGAGGGTGTCGGACATCTTTGTGATCGGTTTTTGAGCTGATCAATTGGTCAAGAGAGAAAGTCCCTCGAAGATGTCCCGGGATTGGTTATGAGAACCAATCATTAGGCTAGAAGTAGGAGATTTCCGAGGATTCCAGATTCTGCCTTGTAAGCTCGTTGAGCTAGGATCTGTGTTGGTAACTGTTTGCATGTATACTAGGGTGCGAGATGATTGATGTATCGTATTGTACCCCGGTTGGGAATTCTTACTGAGTATGTTTATACTCATCCTTATTTCTGTGGTTTTTCCACCAGGTAACTTGGGACAAAGACCGGAGGGCGCTAGCGGAGGGAGCTGATTGATCATAAGAGCCGCCCGCACTCTGTCTTTTATTGTTTGCATAATTCGTTCAAAGATGTAGATGGACAGAGTCCTAGGGGACGTTTTTAAAAGTTGTTTAAATTGTATTGTATGATTTATAAAAACACCGCCAAGCTTGTTTTACTTGTTGGTTTGCTTAAATGAAGGTTGTTTTTTATGTTTTAAGTGTCCCTGCTTTTAAATGTTTGAAAGGTTTTAAATATGAGCACTAAACCGCATGATGAAGTATTTAACTTGCATGCTGAGTGAGAACCTAGGTTTATGACCGTATTTTGGGTCGGGTTCCTACAGTTGGTATTAGAGCACAGAGTCATAGATTCTGTAGACTAACCTGCTATGTAGGATGTTGTTCCCATGATCATCAGCACTCCACGGCCGTCAGGTTTGTTTGAGTTCATTAAGCTAAGGGTTTTATTTTACAACACTGCATCTAGTATGCATGTGTTACCCTTGTTGGGCAGTGAGAGCCCCAGCGTGGGCTAGTTTTTATGCTTTGTTTAGCTCTCCAGTATGTTGATTACACTTAGAGGAGCAGGGACGTTGGTATTTCCAACTGAGAAGTTGGACTGTTCATGTTGATGATGAGACCACGTCCAGGGTTGTCTAGACCTGTAGGCTAGTTTTGGACCCTGGCAGTTGAGTTGCCAAGAGGAGGGGGTAGAGGCTAGTCTGCCTCAAAGTGAGACTCGTTGAGCAGAGTGTGCTCCAGCCATGAGGGAGTTGATGGCAGGTCTTTTAGCTAACAGAGAGCAGAGACCTGTGCGCAGATTTGTAGTAGCGCGAGTGAGGAGTCTTGGAGACAGATAGCCCGGTGGCAGAGTTTATTTAGGAGACACCCCCCCTAGTAGCTCCAGTATCCCCGGAGGTTCCCGTGACGGCTTGATCAACAGGTTTATGCTGATGAGTTGGTTGGCGTTAATCGAGCCGCCGAGTTTGGCAAGTGGAAGCCTGTAGAGTTGGATGTTTTTGAGACCTACTGCTAGCAGCGAGGTGGTTGGCCAGGATCGAGTTTATCATCCAAGTGTTGGGATGACCTGGTGTTCAGAGGCCGATGACCTGATGTTCAGAGGTCGAGGCGTGCCGCTCTTGTGTTGTTTGTTGCAGAGTGTGGTGGTGGAAGTCCCCGTGAGAGGCGGACCGCCAGAGTCTCCACCACCACCCGATCGATTGGCAAGTCGCCAAGTTAGTAGCTTTTGAGGAAGAAGTAGAGACATCTTGTCCTCCCGCAAGCCCGCAATCGTTTTGCGGCTGGTTCTTTTAGTACCCTCGTAGCTGTGGTGTAGTGTAACGCCCGCTTTTCTATTCGGTTTTCGAGGTGATTCCGGTTCCGATTCTGGTTGTTCGGTTGGGCCGTTAGAGAGTCATTATGACCCTTAGGGGCATTTTGGTCTTTGGCTCTCGGGTAGGATTTGTGGATTTTCTAGATCCCGAGGCGCTCCCCGCCCTTGTCGAACCTTGTTTGTTGGTGGGTGCGAGTGTAACGCCCGCTTTTCTATTTCTGTTACCTAGGTGATTTCGGATCATTATTCGGATGTTCGGATGGGCCATTAGAGTTGTTTTTAACCCTTAGGGGTATTTTGGTCTTTTGCCCCTGGCCGTGGTTTTGAGGATTTTCAAGATTTCAGGGCCTTTCTTGCCTTCATCGAAGTTTGGTGGTTGTTGGTTGCAAGACCCAAGAGGTTTGGGCAAGTTGTTTGGGAGTTTGGAGGTATTTTAGTTATGAGCAAAATTAATGGGTTTTTTAGTACTTCCTTTGGGATTTGAACCCTTGCCCTAAATGGTTTTGGGAGTTTGTAGGAAAAAGAGTTTTATTAAAAAAAAAAAAGTTTGCTTGGGCCGGGTTTTGAAAGAGGAAGCTTTGGGAAGGGATTTTAGACCCATTTAAATTAGGAAAAGGGAAGAAAATCAAGAAAATCCCTATCCCCTTGTTTTGCAATCTCTCTCTCTCTCTCTCTCTCGTTGCCGACCTCACCAAGAAAACCCAACCCTAGCCGCACCAGCCCTAGCTAGCAAAGACTAACCCGAGCCACGACCTGCACGGCCCATGCCCACTGGCTCTGACCAAAGCCGCACAGACATGCCATGCCCACTGGGCTCGCACGAAAGCGCGCCGCACAACCCGCCCACTGACTCCGCCTAATCGCGCGCGCAGACCGCCGCGCAGTCAAGCGCTGCGACGCGTGCGCGCCGCCCCGCACCAGGCTGCCCTGCGCCGCGCCGCTCCTTGCCGTCCGCACGCGTCGTCCATCGCCGCCCGCGCGCCGTCCTCGTAGACCTGAAGTCTCGCCCTCGCGCGCGCTTCCCGGCAGTCTGCGCTCGCGCCTTGCCGCGCGCGCCCAAGCTGTCTCGCCTTGCTGGCGCTCGGCGCCCCTACCGCATCAAAGGCGCCCATTCTCCGCCCTTTGCTCGCGAGACCGCATGTCTTCTCGGTTGGTAATTCCCGAGCCTTTCCCCTTTTAAATTTTAAGCTGCTGGCTGCTGTTTATTTATTTAGGATGTTTTTATGATATGCCTAGGTTGCTCGAGTTCTCTTTAATCTCGAGGGTCGTTATCTGATTCGCGATAGTTATTTTCCACTTGATTCTAGGTAAGGATTTCTTACCGTGGTTGTGTGGACCCTGCGATGCTTTCTTGATTGTGCCTTATATGCATGTTTACTTCTATGAACATGATTAGTGGATAGGACAGCTTGTGATTGCATTCTTGCTAGCATGTTTGCCTGTTTGTACATGTTAGTGCCATGCTAGGATTGTTCTTCCAGCATGCTTGAGATTCCTGCTTTAAGTTCGTAGTATCATGCTAGATTATGTGTGATTGATGTTGATATGTATGTCTAGCAAGGAATCAGTTATTTTGTACTCTTAGCTAGTATAGTAGAGTTTGTCATCATCCAGAGGCTGAGAGCGGACATACCGTACTTTGTCCCCACCGGTCGGGAGTAGAGCGAAGCATAACGTACATTGCTTCCCCCCGGCAGCCGATGTGGATTTAGCTACCACATCGGCATAAGCCTAGTTTGTAGCCTGCTAGAGCGTAACCCTGCCAAAGGTGCAAGCCTGCCTTGGCCGATTCTTAGCTTCAGGTCGGTGGTACAGGCGGCACAGATGAGTGCCTAGGGCCTCGCACTATTGTGTTCAATGACACCGTTTCCGAGTCTTTAGGCATGCGTTCCTGGCCCGCGTAGTTTGTACTTAGGCCCCCACATTTACGCGGTTGCAAAGAAGATGCGCTTTGCGCAAGACACGCGTTAGTAGCCTGGTTCGAGAGCTCCCCGGGCTAATGTTCGTGAGTACACCAGTTCCTTCCGCTTTAGAGCCGACTTGGGTACTCTCCCGATAGTCCAGATTTGTTAGCAAGGGTAAGAGGCCCTTGAGGACACCCATTGGGATTGGCTTTTGAGCTGATCATATGGTCGAGGGAGAAAGACCCTCGAGGGTGTCGGACATCTTTGGGATCGGTTTTTGAGCTGATCAATTGGCCGAGGGAGAAAGACCCTCGGAGATGTCCCGAGATTGGTTATGAGAGCCAATCATTAGGCCGAAAGTAGGAGACTTCTGAGGATTCCAGATTCTGCCTTGTAAGGTCGTTGTGCTACGATCTGTGTTGGTAACTGTTTGCATGTACACTAGGGTGCCAGATGATTGATGTATCGTATTGTACTCCGGTTGGGGATTCTTACTGAGTATGTTTATACTCACCCTTATTTCTGTGGTTTTCCACTGTAACTTGGGACAAAGACGGGACGGCTGAAGCGGAGGGAGCCGATTGATCATGGATCCCACGGCACTCTGTCTTTTATTGTTTGCATAATTTGTTCAAAGATGTAGACGGACAGAGTCCTAGGGGGACGTTTTTAAAAGTTGTTTAAATTGTATTGTATGATTTTATAAACACTGGCCAGGCTTGTTTTACTTTGTTGGCTTTGCTTAAATGAAGGTTCTTGTTTATGTTTTAAGTGTCCCCGCTTTTAAATGTTTTGAAAGGTTTTAAATATGAGCACTAAATCGATTGATGAAGTATTTAACTTGCATGCTGAGTGAGAACCTAGGTTTAGGACCGTGTGTTGGGTCGGGTTCTTACAGTTGGTTTCAGAGCACAGAGTCATAGATTCTGTAGACTAACCTGCTTTGTAGGTTTTTGCCCCCATGATCATCAGCACTCCGCGACCGTCAGGTTTTTCTGAGTTCTTTAAGCTAAGGGTTTTATTTTACAATACTGCATCTAGTATACATGTGTTACCCTTGTTGGGCAGTGAGAGCCCCAGCGTGGGCTAGTTTTTATGCTTTGTGTAGATCGTCTGTATGTTGATTACACCTAGAGTAGCAGGGACGTTGGTATTTCCAACCGAGGAGTTGGACTGTTCATGTTGATGATGAGACCACGTCCAGGGTTGTCTAGACCCGTAGACCAGTTCTGGCCCTGGCAGTTGAGTAGCCAGGAGGAGGGGGTAGAGGCTAGTCTGCCTCAAAGTGAGACTCCTTGAGCAGGGTGTGCTCCAGCCATGAGGGAGTTGATGGCAGGTCTTTTAGCTAACAGAGAGCGGAGACCCAGGCGCAGTTTGTAGCGCGTAGTGAGGAGTCGTGGGCATAGATAGCCCAGCTGGCAGATTTTATTTTGGGGACACCCCCTAGTACCTCCAGTAGCCCCGGAGGTTTCCGAAAGGGCTTCATCAGCAGGTTTATGCTGATGAGTTAGTTGGCGTTGATCGAGCCGCCATGTTTGGCAAGTGGAAGCCTGTAGAGCTGGATGTTTTTTAGGCCTACTGCTGGCAGCGAGGTGGTTGGCCAGGATCGAGTTTATCATCCAAGTGTTGGGATGACCTGGTGTTCAGAGGCCGATGACCTGATGTTCAGAGGTCGAGGCGTGCTGCTCGGTGTTGTTTGATGCAAAGCGGTGGTGGTGGTGGAAGCCCCCTGTGAGAGGCGGACCTACAGAGTCTCCACCAGCCACCCGGTCGATTGGCAAGCTGCCAGGTTAGTAGCTTTTGAGAAAGATGTAGAGACATCTTGTCCTCCTGCAAGCCTGCAGTCGTTTTGCAGCCAGTTCTTTAGTACCCTCGTAGCCAGGGTGTAGTGTGGAGGTTGCTTGTCAGGACTTAACCCATCCGTGGATTCTAGTTGGCTAGTAGAGAGAAGCACCTTGTGTTGGCATGTTTCAGATGTGGAGCTAGGTGCTGCCACCCGAGGTGTTGGCCTGAGCTATTGTTGAGCATCGAGTGGGATGCAGGAGTAGGCCGTGGCATGTCTGTTAGGCGAGATGCCAGAGATTAGGCTGCTCGAGTGTTTGGACTCTTGTGTTGAGTGCCTTTACCCCGTCACTTGGAGTGTGACCTTCCCTATCCTCAGAGGGGCATAAAGCTTGTTTTGGGCTGATTTGTGTTGTAAATGTAAAGACCCGACCCAAAAGGGGCTCTAAATGGCCTTTACCCCAATGCATGTATTGAAAATAGAAGACATTATGAAAAACACATTTCGGATTCCAAGTAAAAACAGAAACATTCAACAACCAAAACATACATTTCTAAAAGCATACTCTGATCAGAGATTTATTTAAACCATTAAAACAATCCACAAGTACAAATATGCTGGAATCCATAAAACGTAAGAAAACATCCTGGGGCTCTGTGCCCGTCTACATGCATTCAGGGGAAATAACAAAAAGTCAAGAGTCATGATAAAATAAAATAGTCGAGAGATGACAAGTAGGATTCCATGATCACGCCTTCCCTTTCACCATCCTGCTCTCCCGCTTGATTACTCGTGGAAAACCACAGAATAAGGGTGAGTAACGAATTACCAAAGAAGAATCCCCAACCGGGGTACAATACGATATACATGATCATCTAGAAGAATGTATGCAAGCTATGAGTACAAACACAGAGCGGAGCACATAGCTAAGTCCACACTTGGACCTCGGATGCCAACTCGTGGACTTAGTCGGAAATACCACAACATACTAAACGCGTTATACGGAACAAGTCCCGCCACCGCTTCTCATCGCCGACACGAAAGGTGCACTCGCTCAAGATCCCGAGGAGCTCTCGACCGGGCGCTGTAATGAGCGTAAGCGCACCGCATGCCACCGCAAACTCGGGGGTGCGGGTCTAGTGGCAAGCCGCCGTGTTCGGACCACCATGCCTAACTAAATCTCCGGATCGGTGTCACCGACATAGGGTGTGAGACTCGGACACGTGAACTATGTCACTGCACCACCGCACCGAGGCTAAGGAACCGGCCGTGGTAGGCTTACACCAGAAGCGGTCCTTGCCCTAACAGTGGCAATCAAGGGCTACTACGAACACGCCGAGGACGTGTCGATCGCCGGGGACGAGGCAATGCCAAGTCATCATCCCGACCGCTGGGGCAACCAATGATTTGCCACCCTCACCCAAGATTGCGGGGCCACCGTTAGGGTTAGCTAAACCCTAACGGGATCAGGGACGAGTACCATCTCGCACGCCCCCGCTCGGGGATGCAAGTTACGTTATGCATCCGGCCGGATGATGCTACCTACCGAACTCTAAACCATAGCAATAATAATAATTCAATCAATGCACCCAATACGTGCTCAACAGATACAAGGAACCTAGCATGATACTACGAAGCAAGAACAGATATCGAACATGCCGAATGGAACAACCTAGCATGGGCTAACATGAGAAACAATACAAGAGTTCATGCCACCAGAATTGAAACAGAGCACCTAGGGCTAAACATGCTAATAATCATACACGTGCATACAAAACAACAATCACAAATATACCGCAGGCCCACACAACTCCGGTAAGAAATCCTTACCTTGGTCGTGGGAGGCTTCTACACACAAATCCTAAGTCATGAACAATCCCGAGCTAGCGAGCGGGAACCTAGCAAACCAATAATAATCAGCATCTAAAACGTCTAAACAACAATAGAATGGCAAGCTCGGCTCGGGGACTCACGCCGCGACGGCGACACGAGCTTGGAGTCGGGCTGGCGAGCCGCACGGCAGGCTGGCGCTGGCGCGGCTACCGCACGCAGGCAGGCTGGCGCCGCACGGCGGCGCGGCACGGATGACGGCAGGACGCGCGCTGGCGCGCGCTGCACTGCACGCAGACGGACGCACGGATCTTTCGGCAGGGCGCGCGCGCGCTGGCGAGCGCTCGGGCGAAGGCAAGCGCGCGGCGTCGCGCGGCGACAGCGTTGCGGACGCGGCCGGGCGCGCGGTGAGCAGCGCCATGGCGCGGCGCGCGCTGGCGTCTGGCGTCGGCGCTTTGCTAGGCGCGATCCGCACGATCCGCGAGCGATGGTGTCGCGGGTGGGTGCTTCAACAGATCTGGGCGATCTCGTGCGACGGCAGGGCCGCTCAACGGATCCGGGCGACCGGAGAGCGATGGCGCGCGGGAGGTTCGCGACGGTGGATCTGGCGGGCGGCCGCTGTCCCGCCTTTGGCGTGCGGCAGGGCTGCTTCAACAGATCGGGCGAGCGGCTGGGCGGCGATGATGGTCTGCTCCTCTCTCCTGGCCGCAACCAACACAACACACACACACTCTACATCTTACCTTCTTGGCCAAAGCATCAATAACCAAATGAGGAGATGAAGAGGATGAAGACTTACCCTTAATGATGATGATCGAGCCCAAGGAGATGCAAGGGAAGAAGAATCGGCAAAGGGCTATGGAGAGGAGAGCTTGTGCGGCCAAGAGGAGTTTTGGAGAAGAAGATGGAATAAACCTAATTCTATTTCATTTAACCAAATGCACCAAAACTCCAAAATCCAAGGTTAACTAAGATGTGATGCGTAAAGAGCAACAAGAGCACCTAATGGCTCAATTGGCACACATCTCTACAAGCTTCCCAGGAGACCGGGTTCAAACCCCACTGCAAAGACAATTCCCTTTATTTTTACTTTTGCATCAAACCTTGCTCAAACCAAACCACAAACCCTCCAAAACCTACAAAACCATCCAATAATTTTAGTAATTGGAAAAGACACAAACGACGACCCGACGGCCCGACCAAATTAGCAAATTACCCTAGGGCATACGGAAGACCGGGAAGAAAAACCCGGGTCGTTACAATATTCCTCCTTTTTATGACTTTCGTCCTCGAAAGTCCTTAAGACAGAAATAGCTCAGTGGTAATGCAACCTCATCTCGTCCTCCCGCTCCCAAGTGGCTTCCTCAGAACCCGACTCTTCCATCGAACCTTTACTAAACGAATCTCGCGATTACGCAATGTCTTGGTCTCAAAGGCAAGGATCCTCACCGGCTTCTCCTCGAAGTTCAAATCCTCATTCACCGCAAAGGCTCAAAGTCCACAATTTGCGACGGGTCCGGCACATATTGCCTCAACATCGATACATGGAAAACACTATGCACCACTGATAGTGACGGAGGTAGGGCTAACCGGTAAGCAACTCGCCAATCCTCTCTAGGATCTCAAATGGACCAACAAAACGGGGACTCAACTTCCCACGCTTACCAAACCTCGTAACACCTCGCATCGGAGCAACCTTAAGGAACACATGCTGACCAACCTCAAACTCCAAATCTCGACGCCGAACATCGGCAGAACTCTTCTGCCTCGCTCTGAGTGTCAACATACGAGCTCTAATCTTCTGACCTGCACCATTGGTCAATCGCGCAGAAACTCGGGACCCAAAACTCGTCTATCACCGACCTCTTCCCTGAACATTGGGGACCGACAACGCTACCATACAAAGCCTCGAATGGAGCCATCTCAATCGCCGATCGTAATCGTTGTTATAGGCAAACTCCATCTAGTATGACATCTGGTCCCCAATCGCCGGGAAATCCAACACACAAGCCCTCAACATATCCTCGAGAATCGATTCACTCTCTCACCGACCATCCGTTTGAGGGTGAAAAGTTAGTCTTTGAAATCGCACTGCGTGCCCAAACCCTTCCGAGCGCTCCGTAAACGAGAAGTGAACCGCGAGTCACGATCGGACACAATCCTCACCAAGCACACCATGATAACGGATGATCTCGCTCCAAAAACAATCGCGCCACTGCTCCACGGTATAAGTGTCTCTACCGGGAATGAAGTGTGCGCTCTTGGTCAAACGGTCGACTATCACCCAAATCTGAGAGAACTTCCTGAGTCCTTGGCAAACCAGAGATAAAGTCCATGGAGATCTCGTCCCATTTCCACTGGGGCACACTCGCTGGTCAGAATAAACCGGTGGCCTCTGTCTAGGTGCCTTCACTTGTCGACAAGTGAGACACCTACCGACAAACTCGCCACATCTCTCTTCATTCCCATCCACCGTAAGGTGCGCTTAAGGTCTGATACATCTTGGTACCTCAGGGTGCCAAGCAAAAGGGGAACTGTGGGCCTCGAGAGCAACTCGCTCGCAAACTCCGCAATGTCCGGAACACACAACCGGCCTCTATAAGTCAACCCACCATCTCGTGAATATACAAAGTCAAAGTCACCACAAGACTAACTCTATCAACCAATCTCTTAAGTGCGGGTCACCTAACTGGCCGTCTATAATCCGCCGACTAATCGACGGTGACACAGTCCAATCGAGCTACTCGCAGCGGTAACCTCACCCAACAACATCAGAACCTCGGCCCGCTCGAGCTCTCTCTCCGCAAACTGGGGCTGGGAACTCAACAACGCCAGCAGAGTGCGACGTCTTTCTACTCAAAGCATCGGCCACTACGTTGGCTTTACCTGATGGTACAAAATCTCGCATCATAATCCTTTACCAACTCTAACCATCTCCTCTCGCCTCATATTCAACTCCTTTCGAGTAAAACAGATACTTGAGGCTCGTGATCGGTAAACATCCGAATCTGCTCACCATACGTGTAATGCCTCCAAATCTTCGGTGCAAACACCATCGCCGCCAACTCCATATCATGAGTCGGGTAGTTCGCTCATACGGCCGGTGACGGAAGCATAGGCAATGACCTTCCGTCGCCGCATCAACACACAACCTAATCCAAAATTGGAAGCATCATCACTTTGAGACCACGAAACCACTGTCCCTCTCCGGATCGCCAACATCAGTCTTTGAAGTCAAACTACGCTTGAGCCTCGCAAAGCTCTCATCACACTCTGGCCGCCCCAAACAAACTCGACACCCTTCCTCGCCGACGAGTGAGGGGCGAGGCTAAAGCGGAAAAGTCCTTGACGAACCGACGGTAGTAACTCGCCAAACCTGTAAAGTCGCGAATCTCAAGAATCGAAGTCGGCTTGGCCCATGAACTCACGGCCTCAATCTTCGCGGGGTCCACGGCTATACCATCTCTCGAAACCACGTGGCCTAGGAAGGCCACCGCTCCAACCAGAATCACATTTGGAAAACTTCGCATAAAGTCTGGTTTTCCTCAAAGCCGCAATACTCGCCTCAAATGCTCGCATGGTCTTCTTTAGACCTCGAATAAATCAGAATATCGTCAATGAACACGATGACGAAGCCGCCCAAAAATGATTTGAACACCCTATCCATCATGTCCATGAACGCGGTGGGGCATTGGTCAATCCAAACGACATGACCACAAACTCATAGTGACCATATCTAGACTCGAAAGTCGTCTTAGGAATGTCGGCATCCCCGATCCGCAATCGATGGTAACCGGATCTCGATCTATCTTGGAGAACACGTAAGCTCCTGAAGGCCGATCGAACAAATCATCGATCACGGCAACGGGTACTTATTCTTCATCACACCTTATTAAGCTCGCGGTAATCAATACATAAGCGCATAGAACCATCCTTCTTTTTCACAAACAGAATCGGTGCTCCCACGACGGACACACTCGGACGGATGAACCCTCGATCTAACATCTCCTGCAATCAATCTTGATTCCTTTAACTCACTGGAGCCATACGATCACGGAGCCTTCGAGATAGGAGGGTCACGGCTCGAGCTCAATTGTGAAGTCAACTCTCTCTTCGGGGCAACCCAGAACTCCTCAGAAACACGTCCGCAAACTCCCGCACGACCGGTGCACTGATCAAGCAGACGAGGGGCGGCTCTTCCTGCACAACTTGGCTAGATAGCCCCAAGCTCCATGAGCTAGCAAACGATGAGCTTTCACGGTGACACCATCGGCCATGGCAAACTCCACCCCTGGACTCCACGAAACTTAAAGTCGGGCCGACTGGCGCCTAAACACTACTTCTTTCCGGTGGCAATCAATCAACGCGTGGTTAGCGACTAACCACTCCATACCAAGAATCACATCAAAACCGCTCATAGGCGTAACTATGAGCGTAGCCCCAAGCAACTCTCCGGATATCTCGATCCGGCCATCCCTAATCTTATCTCTAGCCAACATATTAACTCCTGAAGGAGTTGCAACAGATAACTCGAAACCTAGAGGCTCTAGTCTTAAACTTAGCATGCTCACCAAACAACACAGATACAAATGAATGCGTGGAACCGAGAATCAAACAAGACAAATGCGCAAAGTGATCTAAAACAAGAAGCGCACGCCACAGCGGCATCCGTGACGCTCGGCCTCTCGACGGGTCGTAGCAAACACTCGACCTCGCTGCTGCCTGGCCGATCACAAAAACGGGCCATGTGTCCTCTCTACCACAACGGAAGCACAATCTAGGTCCAGCCGACAAGCTCCGCGTGGACTTTCCCACAAGTAGCACAAGCGGGAATCTGCCTGGGTCCTCCTCGCTGTCTGGGCTGAAACGGTGGAGCTCTCTGCTGATCTCTGTTTCGAATCGCCCTTGGCGGCGCCGCCGCCCCGAAAGTCAAACTTCCTCTTCGCCCCACACCTGCTGGGACAGACGACGAACAGAGCGGCAACAACCCGCTCAGCGGATACTTCCCATTATAGATCGTGGCTAATGGACAGCCCTAGCATAAGTGTCGGGGGCCCGAGCCTCGACATCTCGGGAAACACCCGCCTCAATCCAGATATGAACTTCCGAATCTTCACTCCGGGTGGCAATCAACCGAGGAGCAAAATATCCATACTCGAGAACTTGCGCTCATAATCCTCAATGGAATCGTAACCCCGCTTGTGTTCTCGGAAGAGCTCCACCATCTTCTCTTGAGCCTCATCACCGATGAACTTTACCTTGAACTCGGCCTTGAAGAACTCCCAAGTAGCGGGTGGAGACCCAGTGGTCTCTCGCTCAAGGTGGACTCCCACCACCATCCCGCATTGTGCCTCCTAGCACATGAGCCGCACATCTCGGCCTCTGAATATCGGGGCACACCATGATCGGGAAGGTGTACTCCAAATGGGCAATCCACACTGGCCGCCGCTAACGCATCACCGGTGGCATCAAACTTCAAAGCTTCCACTTCACAAAATCCTTGACCACCTACCCAATTCCTCGGCACCCTCCGCCATATCCGCCTCTGGGGCTACTTGCTCCGAGGAGCTGGGAGGTGCTATCGAGCTCTCTTTGAACCAATCGATTCACCGCTCGATCTGGGCTCGGGACTCTTCCATTGCGCACGCTAACAAGGCCCGGTCTCTCGCCCTCCGGTCACTCAACATGCGACCATAAAAGCCCTCATAGACTCAACAAACTCGCTGCTCCGGGGAGCGATCTCACGGGCGCTCATCGCCTCGCCTCAACGCCGCTCTAGGCGTAACAGAGGAGCTCTTTGGTGGAATGCCATCGTGTCCGCTTGGGACGATGTCCTCGCAGATCGATCCGATCCCGATACCTCAACCTCGCTCTCAAACCTCCTCTCCGGTGCGGGTGGATCGCATGTTGGCGATCTACATCCAAACCAACAACGAATCAAAAACCGCCTGTCACCACTCCACAACACCAAACAAGGCATACACTAGATGATAGGTATTGTAAATTCTTAACCTTTTTCCTTTCTAAAACAATAAATCTAGGCGCACTGATGACTGGTTTGAGTGCTTGTGATCATGGAAGGATGACCTACAACAAAGGTCGTCTCTACAGAATCTATGACTCTTGGCTCGATACCAATCAGTAAAGACCCGACCCAAAAGGGGCTCTAAATGGCCTTTACCCCAATGCATGTATTGAAAATAGAAGACATTATGAAAAACACATTTTGATTCCAAGTAAAAGCAGAAACATTCAACAACCAAAACATACATTTCTAAAAGCATACTCGATCGGAGATTTATTTAAACCATTAAAACAATCCACAAGTACAAATATGCTGGAATCCATAAAACGTAAGAAAACATCCCGGGGCTCTGTGCCCGTCTACATGCATCTGTGTGGGAAATAACAAAAAGTCAAGAGTCATGATAAAATAAAATAGTCGAGATGACAAAGCAGATTCCATGATCACAGCTTCCCCTTCACCATCCCTGTCTCCCGCCTTGATTACCGTGGAAAACCACGAGAATAAGGGTGAGTAACGAATTACCAAAGAAGAATCCCCAACCGGGGTACAATACGATATACATGATCATCTAGAAGAATGTATGCAAGCTATGAGTACAAACACAGAGCGGAGCACATAGCTAAGTCCACACTTGGACCTCGGATGCCAACTCGTGGTCTTAGTCCGGAAATACCATAACATACTAAACGCGTTATACGGGAACAAGTCCCGCCTCGGCTGCTCTCATCGTCGATACGAAAGGTGCACTGGCTCAAGATCCCGAGGAGCTCTCCATCGGCGCCAGAATGAGCGTAAGCGCGCACCGCATGCTACCGCAAACTCGGGGGTGCCGGGTCTAGTGGCAAGCCGCCTGTGTTCGGGCCACCATGCCTAACTAAATCTCCGGATCGGTGTCACCGACATAGGGGTGTGAGACACTGGACACGTGAACTATGTCACTGTACCACCGCACTTTGAGGCTAAGGAACCGGTCGTGGTAGGCTTACACCAGAAGCGGTCCTTGCCCTAACAGTGGCAATCAAGGGCTACGGCGAACACGCCGAGGACGTGTCGATCGCGGGACGAGGCAATGCCAAGTCATCATCCCGACCGTTGGGGCAATTAACGTTTGCCACCCTCACCCAAGATTGCGGGGGCCACCGTTAGGGTTAGCTAAACCCTAACGGGATCGGGACGAGTACCATCTCGCACGCGTCCCGCGGGGATGCAAGTTACGTTATGCATCCGGCCCGGATGATGCTACCTACCCGAACTCTAAACCATAGCAATAATAATAATTCAATCAATGCAGTCCAATACGTGCTCAATGAGATACAAGGAACCTAGCATGATACTACGAAGCAAGAACAGATATCGAACATGCTAGAATGGAACAACCTAGCATGGGCTAACATGAGAAACACTACAAGAGTTCATGCCATCCAGAATTTAACAGAGCACCTAGGGCTAAACATGCTAATAATCATACACATGAGCATACAAAACAACAATCACAAATATACCGCAGGCCCACACAACTCCCAGAAGAAATCCTTACCTTGGTCGGGAGGCTTCTACACACAAATCCTAAGTCGCGGAACAATCCCGAGCCAGCAAGCGGGAACCTAGCAAACCAATAATAATCAGCATCTAAAACGTCTAAACAATAATAGAAACAGCAAGCTCGGCTCGGGGACTCACGCGGCACGGCGACACGAGCTTGGAGTCTGGCGCGAGCGGGCACGGCAGGTGGGGCGCGGCCGCGCGCTGCCGCACGGCAGTTGGGCGGGCGCTGGCGCGCTGGCTGCACGGCTGACGGCGACGGATGATGACGGCAGGACGCGCGCTGCCGCATAGCTGCACTGCACTGCACGGCACGGATGCTGGCAGTGGACGCAGCGCGCGCGCGGCGAGCGCTCAAGGCGCGGCGGCGGCGGCGCGCGTGCGGCAGCGACAGCGACGCGACGCGGCTGGCGCGCGGCGCAGCAGCTTTGGCGGCGCGCGCGCTGGCGCGCGTCGCGCTCGCTGGCTGGCGCGATTCGCACGACCGCGAGCGATGGTGTGCGGGTGGTGGGCCGCTTCAACAGATGTGGGCGATCTGGTGCGACGGCAGGGGCCGCTCAACGGATCTCGGGCGACACGGAGAGCGATGGCGCGCGGGAGGTTCGCGACGGTGGATCTCGCGGCCGCCGCCCGCCCGGCGCGCGGCAGGGCCGCTTCAACAGATCTTGGCGAGCTGGACGGCGATGATGGTCGCTGCTCCTCTCTACCTGGCCGCAACCAACCAACACAACACACACACACTCTACATCTTACCTTTGGCCAAAGATCAAAAACCAAATGAGGAGATGAAGAGGATGAAGACTTACCGGAATGATGATGATCGAACCCAAGGAGATGCAAGGGAAGAAGAATCGGCAAGGGCTATGGAGAGGAGAGCTTGTGCGGCCAAGAGGAGTTTTGGAGAAGAAGATGGAATAAACCTAATTCTATTTCATTTAACCAAATGCACCAAAACTCCAAAATCCAAGGTTAACTAAGATGTGATGCAGAAAGAGCAACAAGAGCACCTAATGGCTCAATTGGCACACATCTCTACAAGCTTCCCAGAGACCGGGTTCAAAACCCCACTGCAAAGACAATTCCCTTTATTTTTACTTTTGCATCAAACCTTGCTCAAACCAAACCACAAACCCCTCCAAAAACCTACAAAAACCATCCAATAATTTTAGTAACTGGAAAAGACACAAACGACCCTGACGGCCCGACCAAATTAGCAAATTACCCCTAGGGCATACCTGGAAGACCGGGAAGAAAAACCTGGGTCGTTACAGTAAAGGATGTTGTGCCTGTTGCCACCAAGCTTTGAGAGGAGGCCTAGATTCGGGCCAGTTGGCACTTTTGGTGCAGATGGTTCCATGCCCGCCCGGTGTATAGCATCCCCACCAGCCTTGTACCCGTTTTTCTGAAGTTGCATCTGTTGGATTCCTTAAGAGATCTAGCTCGGTTGTATTCAGAGGACTACAAGTGTGAGGTCATTCAAGGGAAAAGTAGGAGCTTTTCAGGGTCACCGAGAGTTGGGTGCAAAGGATGTTGTAGGTTGGTGAGGGCTAGCGCGTCCGAGTTCTCGTGCTTGTGTGTGGGCTTGTGAGCCAGCTTGATGGTAGTGTGTTTCGACTACCCTTGCAGTTACCCTATTATGGGTAGAGTTGGCATCAAGGATGCGTGGTTGATCCAGTGTTAGAGCCATGAGTTGGATGGTTGAAGTGGAGCAATTAGTAGGCACATTGGTATGAGGTATGTCAGCTTGGTGTAGTTATACTCTTGTAAGAGTGTGTTGACCAATGTAGCTTTTCGTGGTGAGTTGACCCCGAGTGGTTTGAACTCTCGTTGCTCCTTTGCTAGTTGTGGCTCTATTGGGAGGCAAAAGTTGCCTTGTGCGAGAATACTTGTTTGTTTGGATCTTAAGGAACCAAGTTGGAGCTGTACACGCCGGTGTACTTTTGTGTAGCTAGTTCCGTGGTGTATTTTTCAAGAACCACGAGGGGTTTCGGGTTGTGAAACCAGTGCTCAGTTCTGAGGAGTTAGGACTTTAGTTCTTGGCAAGTTCCCTAACTTGGGTTGAGAGGTTACCGTGCCGGTAGCCGGGTTGTTGCGTAGGCAAGTTATGCTAGTTGGCCCTTGACCTGGGAAGAGGCATTTCTTGTTGATCGATGGTTGGAGTTCAGTTGGAACTGATCCAGGGCGATGGTAGTAAAATCGCGGAGTTTTGTAACAGCCCAGTTTCCTATTCCAGTTTTCGAGGTGCCTTCGGGTCAAGATTCGGTTGTTTGGTTGGGTTTTAGAGCCGTTTGGCCCCTTGAGGGTATTTTGGTCTTTTGGCTCTCCGGGCAGGATTTGGGGTTTTCAGGGCTTCGAGGTAGCTCCTGCCTTTGTCGAGGCTTGTTTGTTGGTGGCTGCGAGTCCCGTGGTGTTTGGGCTAGTCGGTTGGATGCTCGGTTGTGGTTTGGGCTTTGGCAAAGTGTTGGTTGGTTGTGTGTTTCCTTTGGGATTCGAGCCCGAGCTTTTAGTGTTGCTTTGGGAGTTGGATTTAAGTGAGTTTGATTTATTGGAAAAGATTGCTTCGGTCGGGTCTCGAAGGAGGAAGCCAGGAAATGGGATTTTTGAGGTTGTTAAGTGGATAAGGATGGAAATGGAATTAAAATCCCATTTTTTCCATTTTTCCCATTTTTCCTTTTTATTTCCCTTTTTTCTTTTATTTTTTCCCCAAATTCATTTTCTCTCTCTCTCTCTCTACCCGAGCCCCCCACCTAGTCCGACCCAGGCCCTTTACTCGCCCAGCCCCAGCACTAGCAGCCCAGCGCCCAGCCTGAGCTAGCACGGCCCTAGCCCGCGCGCGCCCTTGCCAGCCCGAGCTCGCCCAGCGCCGCGAGCCTCTACCTCGCTCAGTGTCGCCCATCTTCGCCCGAGCGTCGCCCAGCCCGAGCGCACCCTAGTCCCTGTAGCTCGTTGTGCACGCTCGCGTGTCCTGTAGCCATCGAGCTGCGTCGCCCTGTGCCGAGCCCAGCTCGATCGCGTGTCCCCGTGCCCGTGTCGCTCGCGCCCGAGCGCCATCCTATGTGCCGAACCGCGCCGCGCGTCGTCGCCCAGCCGAGCAAGCTCTCGCGCCCTCGCGCTCAGCGTCGCCCCAGCGCCGAGCCAGCGCCCGCCCCAGCCCCTGCACGGCTGCGCCAGGCCCAGCCAAGCTTCAATCGCACGCCTAGCCTGCAAACTGGCTGCTCGTTCGCGTGTTAGCCGCACCTCGTGAGTTGCTCCCGAGCCGAGCCCTGTTTATTTTAGTGTATTTAGGACTATTTATGATTATTGATGTGTTTGTTTGGCTCAATATAGGTTGCTCGGGTTCGATCGCAGTTATTTTATTGTGTGTTGTTGCCTACCGACCAGGTAAGGATTTCTTACCGGAGTTGTGTGGGCCCTGCGATATATTCATGATTATGCCTTGCTTGTTTGCTGACTGTTATGAGCATGATAATAATAGAGCAGCTTTGATTGATTTCTGCTAGCATGTTTGCTTGATATTACATGTTAGTGCCATGCTAGGTTTGTTCTGCCAGCATGCTTGTGATTCCTTCTTAAGCTCGTACTATCATGCTAGGTAATGTGCTTGATGTCGGTTTTTGCTTGCTAGCCAGGAATCATTGCTTTTTCTCTATACTCTTAGATAGAGTTGTAGGGTTTGTCATCATCCAGAGGCTGAGCGGACATAACGTACTTTGTCCCAGTAGCTCAGGTCGGGAGTAAAGTGTGCGAAGCATAACGTATCTTGCTACCCCCCCGACCAGCCGGTTGTGGAATTAGCTACCCACTTCGGCATAGCCTAGTTTGTAGCCTGCTAGAGCGGAACCCTACCATCGGTGTAAGCTTGCCCTGGGCGGTTCTTAGCTTCAGGTCGGTGGATCATGCTGCACAGATGAGCTCCGAGGGCCTCGCGCTACTGTGATCAGTGACAGAGCTTCCGAGTCATAAGCATGTGCACCTGGCCCGCGTAGTTCGCCCTTAGGCCCCCGCATTTACGCCTGTTGTAGAGGAGCATGCAGTGTGCGCGCACACGCGTTAGTTGCCGGTTCGGAGAGCTCCCCCGAGCTAATGTCGTGAGTACACCATTCCTTCCGTTAGAGCCTGACTTCAGGTACTCTCCCGTAAGTCCAGATTAGTGCAAGGGCAAGGAGGCCCTGGAGGACATTCTAGGGATCAGTGTATTCCCCCCGAGTAACAGATACCTCGGTGATGTCCAGGATTGGTCAGTGTATCCAATCCCAGCTAGGCCGGAAGAAAGAGACTTCTGATGACTCCAGATCTTGTTTTATGAGCTCGTTGAGCCATGATCTGTGTTGGTAGCTGTTTGCTTGCATGCTTTGGTACTAGATGACTGATTATATCGTATTGTACCCCGGTTGGGGATTCTTACTGAGTAATTCTTTACTCACCCTTATTATTTGTGGTTTTTCCATAGGTATCCATGGTGCGAGACAGGATGGCTGGAGGAGGAGCTGTGATCATGGAAAACCCGTTGTTCAACTCTGAGTTTTATGTTTATGTTTTAAATGTTCTCTGAATGCATGTAGTTGGGCACGGAGCCCTAGGATGTTTTCTGAATGTATTTCCGGATTCTAGCATTGTTGTAAAGTTTGTATGTTTTAAATAAATCTCTGATCAGAGTAAACTTTGTAAATGTATTTGTCTTGGAACAGGTGCTTGGAAACAACGACAGGTTTCAGGAAATTATGTTGATTTTAAATAATGTTTTATGTTTTAGTTTTACTTAGAATCCGAACACCGTCTTGCAAATTTTATGTAGTTTTGTAATGCATGCATTGAGGTAACGGCCTAGTTAGAACCCCTTTCGGGTCGGGTCGTTACAGGTTGGTATCAGAGCTCAGAGTCATAGCTTTGTAGACTGACCTTTGTTGTAGGTCGTTTTTCCATGATCATCAGCACTCCGACAGTCATCAGGTACGCCTAAGTTTACTGTTTTTATGAAAGGGGTAAGAATTTACAATACTTTTCATCTAGTGCATGCCTTGTGTAGAATTGTGGAGCAGAGACGAGCAGGTTCTGACTCGTTGTTGGTTTGGGCTTAGAGAGCCATCATGCCAACTTTCCCGCAGTGCGAGCATGTTTTAGCAGCTTGTTGAGGTATCCAGATAGATTCGGATGCCCTGGGACGTCGTCCCCGAGGGAGGTAGAGCTTAGACTCCCATTGGCCATTTGTGGCCCAATTGCTGCTTTTCCCCTAGTGAGAGGGTGGACGTGCTTTGTGCAGATCGCCAGTATGTTGATCGCACGCAGAGGAGCACGACGCTTGGCATGTCCGACCGAGAAGTTGGACTGATCTTGATGATGTTGAGGCCGCGTCCAGGGTCGTTTAGACCCGTTGGCCAGAGTTGGCCCTGGCAGTTGAGTTGCCTAGAGGAGGGGGTAGAGGCTAGCAGCGCCTCAGAGTGAGACTCCTTGAGCAGAGTGTGCTTCAGCCATGAGAGATTGGATGGCAAGTCTTTAGCTATCAGAGAGCGAAGACCCAGGCGCAGTTTGTAGCGCGTAGTGAGGAGTCCCGAGCACAGATAACCCAGCTGACAGAGTTTGTTTCAACATTTTCCCCCCCAGTAGCTATTGTAGCCCCGGAGGTTCCCGGGAGGGCATGATCAGCAGGTTTATGCCGATGAGGATGCTTGTGGAGCAGGTCCGCATGTGGACTAGCCTGGGTAGCTCAAGTGTTGATCTTGAGCCTTAGCAGATTGTTGATTGCCCAGTGAGTAGCTGTAGAGTTGGCAGCCTTCGAGGAGATTGTTGAGGAATCTTTGTGCTCCTATAAAGTGTTGTTTGTTTTTGTAAGTCCTGCTCCTAGTAGTAAAGCAGTTGGCCAGGTTTGAGTTTAGCATCCGTGTGTGGGATGCCCTGCTGTTCAAAGGCCGAGGTGTGCCGTTCCTGTGCTGTTTGGTACAACAGTTGGTGGTGGTAGTCCCTTGTGAGAGGTGGACTAGTAGAGTCTCCACCAGTCGCCCAATTGATTGGCAAGTTGCCGTGTTAGAGGCTTGAGGCAGATGTAGAGACATCTTTGCCCCCTTGCAAGCCTGCTGTTGTTTAACAGCCCAGTTTCCTTAGATGTTTGGTAGAGTTGAGCACTCTTCCTTGGTGAGCTCCTAGAGTGGAGCTAGCTGCTGCTTGTTGAGAGATCCGGCCAGAGTTTTGTCGAGCATCATGTGGAGATGCTAGTGTAGGCCGTGAGCCTTTGGTTTGATGAGATGCCATAGGCATGGCTGTTTGAGTTGAGCCCGTATGCCTAGCCAGAGTTGTTGTCACTTAAGGTAGTGACCTTGTTGGCCCCATCTGTAGTATGATGTGGATTTGGTAGTAGTAGCACTTGAGGTGCATTGGTTGGTGTGCCACTTTGGCACTAAGTCTGGTTCAGGCTTGAGTTTGGCTTGGGCATAGCAGATGGTTCTATGCCGTCCGGAGTTCAGCGCACTCCTTTAGCCTTGGATTCGTTTATGGCAGTTGCACCTATTTAGGTCGTGCCAGAGGGCTAGTTCAGTGGTAGTCGATGGACTACAAGTGAAAGAATGCTCGAGAGGAGCCAGAGCCTCTTCCCAGTGTTTTTGGAGGATTAGTAAGTCAGCAGGTTGCCGGTTGGCAAGTGTTGGTGCGCGTAAGTCTCGCGCTAGTGTTAAGGCCAAGAGTTTCTTTGTGGTTGGTAGTGTGGTCAGCTACCTTCGAGGGCCTTATCTGAGGAGAGTTGAGCATCGTTGATGCGAGTTTGGTCCAGCAGAGGGACCCTGAGTTGGATGCTCATGAGATGAGCTGGATGCCTATGAGGCGAGTTGGATGCCATGAGGCGAGTTGGATGCTTTTGAGGCGAGATGAGCTGATGCCTTGCGAGAGGTTTTGATGCCTTATGGGTAAGCACCCTTGGTAGAAGCTTGGTATAAAGTGAGTTCGGTGTGGCATGGTTATGCCTTGGTAGAGCAAGGTTGCCTCAGCTTTTAGCATCATGTGGAGATGGAACTTTTGGTGTTCCATCGGTTGGAGTTCAGTTGGAAACTGAACAAGAGCGGTGGTAGCAAAGCCGCTCAGTTTCGGATCGCCTTGGCTAAGAGAGTTGTTTGGATCCTTTCCTTGGGTAGTCGCCTTGTTGAGGCTGATGTTTGAGTAGGAGGACGACGCATTCGGTAGCGTTTCGGGTCCTCTTGGTTCCCAAGGAGTTGGAGTTGGCCTGCATGGTTGAGATGCTGGAGAGAGTTGTGCCTGTTCAGGCAGTTGGTTGTTAGCTAGTTTGTCGACCGTGTGTGTCGAGGGTGATCGGAGGATCCCTAGGTTGTGGAGAGCTTCTCTAGAGCTCGGTCGAGCCCCACTAGTGAGTTTGATTGGCTGGTTAGGGGCGTGTAGTTTGTAGCCTCGGTTAAGTTGCTAGCAGTCTTGGTAGACTAGCAAGCCAGAGTTTGTTTGGAGCAGAGTCCGGATTGGTTCCGGTGCGGTGGCTAGTTGATGCTTGGTGTTGAACAAGGTGTGGTTTGGAGCTGCTAGAGATTAGCTTTGCTCGTGGGACGAATGGTTCGTGCCCTGTTGGTGGCTTTCCTGTTTCCAGGATGTTGAGTTGCCCCGTTTGGCATTTGGAGGTTCAGTCTGAGATGGACCCCTATTGTTGCCCCGTGAGGTTTAGATGTTGTTGCTCTGGTGGAGCAAGACAGTGAGCGTATGTGGAGCTCTCTGTCCTTCGGTTGTCTGCTTGTAAGAGCCGTTTCCTTCTGGGAGTTGTCAGATTTCTCCCGTAGCCTTGAGTTGATGGTAGAGGTGCTAGCTAGAAGGAAAAGTTTGTTGGTTGCTTGGAAGCAGTTGTTTGTCCAGTGAGGTGGACTCTTGGATGGTGTTCTAGAGGCTGTAGTAAGGGTTGTTTTTCCTTTTGTGAGTGTTGGGCCAAGGTTTGGTCCTCTTGTTGTTTCGAGAGATAGTTCGGTTCTAGTTGGAGGGCGTTGCCCTGAGGTCTTTTTCCTAGTCAGGAAGTTTTGGGAGTTGACCCCTCCCTCGGCAGTTGAGCAAGTGCTGTTGGTTTCGGATTGGTGATCCGATTGATTGAGTTTCCCCTTGGGTGTTGTTTCCAAGAGAGTTGGTTGCTGTCGCCTTGGGTTTGAGCAAGTTAGCGAGCGTGTGTGGAGTTCGCTACCCTTCTGTGTTTGCTGGCTGGGAAAGTCGTTTCCCATTTGGCAGGAGTCAGCTTAGCTCCTGAGTTGTGTAGTTGGTCAGAGTAGCGCAGTGGTCAGCCCAGCGAGAGGGTCCCTACTTTGTGTTGTTAGCAAGCACGAGTTGTTTGTCCCCGCAAGGGCGGTGGCCAGCCAGTAAGAGTTGTTTTTGGCAAGTTGTTGGTTCTTTGGGGATTGAAGATTTCCCTTCTCCCTAGTCTCGGTGGTGGTTTAGTTGCTCCCTGGATGTCAGCCTCGAGTGTTAGCTTCTGAGGTAGTCTTGCGGATTCGTGGGGCTCAGGATTCGTAAGCTTTGAGGTTGTCGTTATCCGTTTTCCTTGTGAGGTTTCGGGAGTGGAGCTTCTGGTTGAAAGTTGAGTAGTAGCTTTGAGGCGAGCGATGCTCGTTATAGCTTGGTTTGAGTTCTGCTGAGCAAGCCCTTCTCGGGCTTTGCTCCTTGTTGTTGTGCGCTCGCAGTTGGCGTAGCGGAGCCTTGTTTGAGTGAGTTGGCACAGAGGTGCCGTGGCTTTGGTTGGTAAAGCCGTTGAGCTGCGTGATGGTTTAGTCCTTGCAGCCCGAGTTTTCCTTGAGAGGAATTTTGGTGGTTTCCTGGCCTGGCAGTATGTTTCTTTGGCCAGTTGCTAGTAGGTTTGCATGGAAAAGTTTGCGTTCGGCCGATGAGAGGCTGCAGTTTGTTGGCTTGGCCGAGTTGAGCCTGTGCCTAGCCCTTGTCTTTTAGAGGTGGCCGTAGCTAAAGTTTCAGCTGGTGTGAGAGTTGGCCGTTTGGTTTCTGGAACCTGGGAGGTTCAGTTGTTTGGCCAGCTTGTGTAGGGTTGAGGCTGCTTGTTAGCAGCTGTGAGCTTCCAGAGGAGTTCGCCAGTGCGTGGCGTTGAGTTTCAGAGCGTATGGCCCGTCCTCGAGTTTGCTGAGAGTAGCACCGTTTTAGAGTTGGTGCGAATTGAGGACGTGGTTTGCCGTCTTTTTCCTTTGGAGTTCAGCGTATGCCCAGTATAGATGGCATTGTGGCCTTGAGTTTTTTAGAACCCAAGAGGGTTTGGTTCTCGTAGAGGGCTAGTGTTGTTGGCCGAGAAGTTCGGTTGGCTGGATCAGTGGAGTTTTCCTGGATCTGTTTCGTCTTAGGACTTTCGAGGACGAAAGTCTTAAAAGGAGAGAGTATTGTAATGTACCCCGCTTTCCTATTCCGTTTTGAGGTGCCTTCTGGTCAAGATTCAGTTGTTTGGTTGGGTTTTAGAGCCGTTTGGCCCCTTGAGGGTATTTTGGTCTTTTGGCTCTCCGGGCAGGATTTGGGGTTTTCAGGGCTTCGAGGTAGCTCCTGCCTTTGTCGAGGCTTGTTTGTTGGTGGCTGCGAGTCCCGTGGTGTTTGGGCTTGTCGGTTGGATGCTCGGTTGTGGTTTGGGCTTTGGCAAAGTGTTGGTTGGTTGTGTGTTTCCTTTGGGATTCGAGCCCGAGCCCTTAGTGTTGCTTTGGGAGTTGGATTTAAGTGAGTTTGATTTATTGGAAAAGATTGCTTCGGTCGGGTCTCGAAGGAGGAAGCCGGGAAATGGAATTTTTGAGGTTGTTAAGTGGATAAGGATGGAAATGGAATTAAAATCCCATTTTTTCCCTTTTTCCCATTTTTCCTTTTTATTTCCCTTTTTTCTTTTATTTTTTCCCCAAATTCATTTTCTCTCTCTCTCTCTCCCCGAGCCCCCCACCTAACCCGACCCAGCCCCAGCCCGAGCAGCCCAGAGCCCAGCCCGAGCTAGCTCGGCCCCAGCCCGCGCGCGCCCTCGCCAGCCCGAGCTCAATCAGCGCCGCGCGCCTCTGCCTCGCCCAGCCCTCGCGCGCCCTCGTCCCTGTAGCTCGCCGCGCCCGCGCGCGTGTCCTGTAGCCATCGAGCCGCGTCGCCCTGTGTCGAGCCCAGCTCGATTGTGCGTCCTAGCGCCCGTGTCGCGCGCCGTCCCCTGTGCCAAGCCGCGCCGCGCGTCATCCCCTGTGCTGAGCCGCGTAGCGCATCGTCGCCCAACCGAGCAAGCGCCAGCGCCCGCGCCCAAAGATCGAGCAGCGCCCAAAGAAGCCCCCTGCGCCCCAGGCGCCACAGCCAAAATTTCACCCTAATGCCGCTTAGCTCGTGGCAACGGCTCGTTCGCGTGTCAGCCGCGCCTCGTGAGTTACTCCCGAACCGAGCCCTATTTATTTTAGTGTATTTAGGGCTATTTATGATTATTGATGTGTTTGTTTGGCTCGATATAGGTTGCTCGGGTTCGATCGCAGTTATTTTATTGTGTGTTGTTGCCTCCCGACCAGGTAAGGATTTCTTACCGGAGTTGTGTGGGCCCTACGATATATTCATGATTATGCCTTGCTTGTTTGCTGACTGTTATGAGCATGATAATAATAGAGCAGCTTTGATTGATTTCTGCTAGCATGTTTGCTTGATATTACATGTTAGTGCCATGCTAGGTTTTTTGTGCCAGCATGCTTGTGATTCCTGCTTAAACTCATACTATTATGCTAGGTAATGTGCTTGATGTCGGTCTTTGCTTGCTAGCCAGGAATCATTGCTTTTTCTCTATACTCTTAGATAGAGTTGTAGGGTTTATCATCATCTAGAGGCTGAGCGGACATAACGTACTTTGTCCCAGTAGCTCAGGTCGGGAGTAAAGTGTGCGAAGCATAACGTATCTTGCTACCCCCACCCCCCCGACCAGCCAGTTGTGGAATTAGCTACCCACTTCGGCATAGCCTAGTTTGTAGCCTGCTAGAGCGGAACCCTGCCATCGGTGTAAGCCCGCTCGGGTGGTTCTTAGCTTCGGGTCGGTGGATCATGCTGCACAGATGAGCGCCGAGGGCCTCGCGCTACTGTGATCAGTGACACCGCTTCCGAGTCATAGGCATGTGCACCTGGCCCGCGTAGTTTGCCCTTAGGCCCCCGCATTTACGCCGGTTGCAGAGGAGCATGTAGTGTGCGCGCACACGCGTTAGTTGCCGGTTCGGAGAGCTCCCCCGAGCTAATGTCGTGAGTACACCATTCTTTCCGTTAGAGCCTGACTTCGGGTACTCTCCCGTAAGTCCAGATTAGTGCAAGGGCAAGGAGGCCCTTGAGGACATTCTAGGGATCAGTGTATTCCCCCCGAGTGACAGATACCTCGGTGATGTCCATGATTGGTCAGTGTATCCAATCCCAGCTAGGCCGGAAGAAAGAGACTTCTGATGACTCCAGATCTTGTTTTATGAGCTCGTTGAGCCATGATCTGTGTTGGTAGCTGTTTGCTTGCATGCTTTGGTACTAGATGACTGATTATATCGTATTGTACCCCGGTTGGGGATTCTTACTGAGTAATTCTTTACTCACCCTTATTTCTGTGGTTTTTCCACAGGTATCCATGGGGCGAGACAGGATGGCTGGAGGAGGAGCTGTGATCATGGAAAACCCGTTGTTCAACTCTGAGTTTTATGTTTATGTTTTAAATGTTCTCTGAATGCATGTAGTTGGGCACGGAGCCCTAGGGTGTTTTCTGAATGTATTTCCGGATTCTAGCATTGTTGTAAAGTTTGTATGTTTTAAATAAATCTCTTATCAGAGTAAGCTTTGTAAATGTATTTGTCTTGGAACAGGTGCTTGGAAACAGGGACATGTTTTAGGAAATTATGTTGATTTTAAATGATGTTTTATGTTTTAGTTTTACTTAGAATCCGAACACCGTCTTGCAAATTTTCTGTAGATTTGTAATGCATGCATTGAGGTAACGGCCTAGTTAGAACCCCTTTCGGGTCGGGTCGGATCGTTACACTGGCCGCCATGGCCAAGAGAGTTGTTCGAATCCTTACCCTGGGTAGAAGCTACGATGTGGCTGATGCTTTGAGCAAGAGGAAGTTTGGGTCTTCTGGTTGTTCCGCTCAGTGGATAGCGCATCGCCGGCTGCAGGGCGATCTAGGGGTCGCGATCAGCGCCGACCGCAGGTTAGAGCTCAGGATCGTCAGCAGGGCGGGGCCAGGCAGCCGGCTCATTGCATCAAGTGTGGTAAGGCACTTTTCGGATTGTGTGGAGCACCGCCCGTGCTTGCTACAGATGTGGCAAGGAAGAGCTTTTGGCCAGCACAGTTGAGATGCTGGAGGGAGATTGTAACGGCCCAGCTTTCCATCCCGATTAATAGCAAAATTAATTGGAAAATTAATTGAATCTTTTGGGATTTGAACCTTGCCCTAAATGGTGAATTTGGAGTTTTAAGAAAAGAGTCTTAATTAAAAAGAAAAAGAAAAGAAGGTTGCTTTAGCCGGGACCTGCAAGAGAAAAGCCTTGGGAAAGGAATTTAGGTCTCCTAACCTATTTAAAAATAAGGAAAAGAAGGAAAATCAAGAAAACCCATAATTTTCCCCTCATAGCCGCATTCTCTCTCTCTCTCTCTCTCTCTCTCTCTCTCTCTCTCTCTCTCTCTCTCCTAAATCGAGCCAAGCACCCTAACTCAGCCGCACCACTGTAGTAGAGCCACCCCAACCACATCGCACCACACCGCGCTCGCACCCACCGCGCGCACGCACTGACACCACACCGCCCCTGTGCCACCCGACCGCTCGCCCCGCCGCCCGCCGCCCGCGTATCTGCGCACCTAAAAGCCCCACCGTCGCAGCCCATAACCGCTCGACGCCGTCGGCTGACGCCAGCCTGCCGTCGCTGCAGGCGCATCACGCCCATGATCGAGCGCTCGCTAACGCGCCAACCAGCCGAGTCTGCTTCGCTCGCGATTACCGCCGCGCAGCCCATCGCGCCTGCGCCTCGCCGGCCCAGACGCTGCCGTGCGCTAGCGCCGCCTCCGTGCCGTGCTTCTCTCGCTTGCCCAAAGCCAGCGCCGGCGCCCAGCGCCAGCACCGCTGCACCAAAGCCCGCCTACATACGCGCCTCCTTGCTGCCGATGGATGGCCCGTGTCCTCTCGGTTGGTAATTCTCGAGCCTTTTTCCTTTTGATTTTTAAGTCGCTGGTCTTTGTATATTTATTTAGGATGCTTTTAATATGCCTAGGTTTCCCGAGTTCGTTTTAAAGTTCGAGGGTCTTGCTTGACTCGTGTTAGCATTTTTCCACTTATTTCCAGGTAAGGATTTCTTACCGTGGTTGTGTGGACCCTGCGATGCTTTCTTGATTGTGCCTTATGTGCATGTTTACTTTTATGAACATGATTAGTGGATAGGACAGCTTGTGATTGCATTCCTGCTAGCATGTTTGATTGTTTGTACATGTTAGTGCCATGCTAGGATCGTTCTTCCAGCATGCTTGAGATTCCTGCTTTATGTTCGTAGCATCATGCTAGGTTTTATATGATGGATGATGATTATGTATGTTTAGCCAGGAATTCGTTTACTCTATACTCTAGCTAGTGTAGTAGGGTTGTCATCATCTAGAGGGTGAGAGCGGACATAACTTACCTTGTCCCCACCGGTCGGGAGTAGAGCGAAGCATAACGTACATTGTTTCCCCCCGACAGCCAGTGAGGATTAGCTACCTCATTGGCATAAGCCTAGTTTGTAGCCTGCTAGAGCGGAACCCCGCTAGCGGTGCAAGCTCGCCTTGGCCGGTTCTTAGCTTCGTGTGGTGGTACAGTGCCGCATGTGATGAGTGCCGAGGGCCTCGCACTACTGTGTTCAGTGACACCGTTTCCGAGTCTTAGGCATGCGTACCTAGCCCGCGTAGTTTGTACTTAGGCCCCCACATTTACGCCGGTTGCAGCAGCATGCGGTGTGCGCGCACACGCTTTAGTTGCCGGTTCGGAGAGCTCCCTGCCTCTGTTCGTGAGTACACCAATTCCTTCCAGTTTTAGAGCGGACTTTGGGTACTCTCCGATAGTCCAGTTATAAGCGAGGGTAAGAGGCCCTTGAGGACACCCATTGGGATTGACTTTAGAGTTAATCAATTGGTCGAGGAGAAAGACCCTCGAGGGTGTCGGACATCCTTGGGATCGGTTTTTGAGGTGATCAATTGGCCGAGGGAGAAAGACCCTCGAAGATGTCCAGGATTGGTTTTGAGAGCCAATCATTAGGTAGGAAGTAGGAGACTTCTGAGGATTCCGGATTTGCCTTGTGAGCTCGTTGAGCTAAGATCCGTGTTGATATTTGTGGCATGTGTACTAGGTTGCTAGATGATTGATTGCATCGTATCGTACCCCGGTCGGGGATTCTTACTGAGTATGTTTATACTCACCCTTATTGTGGTTTCTTCCACTGTGTAACTTGGGACAACACCGAGGCGGCTAGCGGAGGGGAGTGGGGGATCATGGATGTCTGCTGACACTGCCGTGTCTTATTTTACTATTTTTGATTTCAGCATGTAGTTGGACTTGGGTCCGTAGGGAAAACTATGATTTGAACTATTTTATGTTTTTAAGGAAAGTACTGATCAGTCACTGTTTTTAATTTGAATGGTTCGTTTTTGCCTAATGAATGTTTACTTTGTTTTTAATGTTTTCCACTCTTATATTTGAAAAGTTTTACAAACCGACCCTAGCTGGGTCCTCTTATGCTTTTCACTTGCATGTTGAGTAAAGATCTAGGTTTAGCACCGTTTTCAGGTCGGGTCTTTACAGAGATGTGCTCGTGTAGCCAGTTGTCTGTTAGACCGTTTGACGATAGTGTGTGTCGGAGGGCGATCGGAGGAACCCTAAGTTGTGGAGAGCCTCACCAGAGCTCAGTCAGACCCAGGCAGTGTTCCTTGGTTGAGTTGCTGGATGCTTGTTGTCGGTTAACAAGCTAGAGTTGTTCTTGGTAAACTCCACGTCAATTTTCGGAATTCTTAGCGAGGTGGTGCTTGGTGTTGACCAAGGTTTGGTTCCCATGTTGTTTCGTGAGCTAGCTCGATTCGAGCAAGCGGGCGTTGCCTTGAGGACTTGTTCCTAGTCAGGATGTTTTGGGAGTTGACCCCTCCCTCGGCAATTGAGTAGGCACTGTGTAACGGCCCAGTTTTCTATTCCAGTTCTCGAGGTGCTTCCGGTTCAGATTCAGTGGTTCGGTTGGGCCGTTAGAGCTGTTTTGACCCTTAGGGGTATTTTGGTCTTTTTGCTCCCCGGCGGGATTTGTGGTTTTTCGTGGCTTCGAGGCGGCTCCCGCTTTGTTGAGGCTTGTATGTTGTGTGTGCATGAGTCCCGAGATGTTTGGGGTATTCGTTTGGGAGTTCGGTTGTGATTTGGGTTTTGGGCAAAGTGATCGTTGTTTGGGTGTTTCCTTTGGGATTCGAGCCCAGGCCCTTAGAGATGATTTGGGAGTTTGTTTAAGTGAGAGTTATTGTTTGGAAAAGGTTGCTTCAGTCGGGTCTCGAAGGAGGAAGCCGGGAAATGGGATTTAAGGACTTTAAGACTTATTTAAATTGGTTAAAGATGGAAAGGAGGATAAAATCCCATTTTTCCTTTTAATTCCCTTTTTCGTTTTATTTTTCCCTTATATTTTCCAAAATCCCCAAATTTCCTTTTTCTCTCCCTTTTCTCTCTCCTCCAGCCCGAGCAGCCCCTTGGTCGCCCATGTCCACCCCTAGCCGCGCCCTCGCTCCAGCCGCCCAGCTCACCCATGCGCGCGCCGAGCCAGCCACCCGGGCCGCCCGATCGCGATCGCCCTCGCCCTAGTCGCGTCGAGCCCAGATTCTGATCGCCCGTGCCATTTTCGTGTCGCCTTGGTCGCGCCGAGTCCAGATCTCGCATCGCCCTCGCCCCCTCGTCGCGCCGAGCCCAGATCTGCATAGCCTGCACCGTCTCGTGTCGCCCAGTCCGTGTCGAAGTCGCCGAGCCCCGCCGCACCGAAGTCGCTCGCCCTCAGTAGGTCGTCGTGCCTTCCCGAGCGCCCCGAGCCCATCGCGTCGCGTCGCCTCGCGCGCGCGCGCCGCGCGCCGCTCCTCCGCCAAGCCGCGGTGTGTGTCGCCGCCAGCCGAGCTCGAGCGCGCGCGCGTGCGCCTTGCCTCGCCCCTAGCGCCGCGCCTGCGCCGCGCCGCTCGCGCGCCTGCTGCCTGGCCAGCAGCGCTGTGGCAGCGCCCACCAGCTGCTCTTCTGCGCCACACACTGCTGTTGTGTCTTTGGTTGGCCCGAGCCTTGTGGCTTTCGGATGGTATTTCCAGTCTTTTCTTCGTTGGGCCCCGATTTGTTGGTCTTTGTTTAGGGATTTATTTGGGCTGTTTTATGTATTTGATTTGGTTTGCTTTATTTTATGTTTAGGTTGTTTGGGTTCGATTAGAGGCTCGAGGATTGCTTGGTTGATTTGTGATTATTTTCCGCTTGTCCTGTAAGGATTTCTTACCGTGGTTGTGTGGACCTGCGATATGTCTCGATTGTGCCTTGTATGTTTTTGATTGTTATGAGCATGATAGTGATAGGCGACTTTGTTTGATCTCTTGCTAGCATGATTGTTGATTTTACATGTTAGTGCCATGCTAGGTTTGTTCTTCCAAAATGCTTGTGATTCTGTTTAAGTTGTAGTATCATGCTAGGTAAACGTGATTGATGTCGGTCATTGCTTGCAGCCGGGAATCATTGTTTTATTCGGTATTCTTAGCGTAGTAGGGTTTGTCATCATCCGAGGCCGAGAGCGGACATAACGTGACTTTGTCCCCACCGGCCGGAAGTAGAGCGAAGCATAACGCATAATGCTTCCCCGGCACCGATGTGGATGTAGCTACCACATCGGCATAAGCGTAGTTTGTAGCTCGCTAGAGCGGAACCCGCTAGCGGTGCAAGCCCGCCTTGGCGGTTCTTAGCTTCAGTCGGTGGTACAGCCGCACAGATGAGTGCCGAGGGCCTCGTGACCACTCGTGTTCGGTGACACCGTTTCCGAGTCTTAGGCATGCGTGCCGCCCGCGTAGTTTGCCCCTTAGGCCCCGCATTTACGCCCGGTTGCGAGAAGAGCATGCGGTGTGGCGCGCACACGCAGCGTTAGTAGCGAGTTCTGAGAGCTCCCGGGCTAATGTTCGTGAGTACACCAGTTCCTTCAGCTTTAGAGCTGCGATGCGGGTACTCTCCCGATAGTCCAGATTGTTAGCGAGGGTAAGAGGCCCTTGAGGACACCCATTGGGATTGGCTTTTGAGCTAATCAATTGGTCGGGGAGAAAGACCCTCGAGGGTGTCGGACATCTTGGGATAGGTTTTTGAGTCGATCAATTGGCCGAGGGAGAAAGACCCTCGGAGATGTCCCGAGGATTGGTTATGAGAACCAATCATTAGGCCGGAAGTAGGAGACTTAGATGATTCCGGAAGTAAGAGACTTCCGATGTTTCGAGATCTTGTTTTATGAGCTCGTTGAGCTATGATCCGTGTTGATAGTCGTTTGCTTGCATGTTGAGGTGCTAGATGACTGATGTATCGTATTGTACCCGGTTGGGGATTCTTACTGAGTATGTTTATACTCACCCTTATTTATCTTTCAGGTAACTTGGGACAACACCAGGAGGGCTAGCGGAGGGAGCTGATTGATCATGGGGAACCGCCGGCACTCTGTCTTTTATTATTGCATTGTTTATTCAGCATGTAGATGGACAGAGTCCTAGGGAACATTGTTTAAAACGTTGCTTAAATTGTATTGTACATTTTATTAAACACTGCCGAGTTGTTTTACTTTGTTGGATTGTTTAAAATGAAAATTGTTGGTTATGTTTTAAGGGCTCCCCCTTCTCATATGTTTTGAAAGGTTTTTAAATATAAGCTCTAAACCGCTTGTTATCATATTTAACTTGCATGCTGAGTAAGATCCCAGGTTTAGGACCATGTTTTGGGTCGGGTTCTTACAGTTTGGTATCGAGCACGAGTCATAGATTCTCGTAGACTAACCTCGCTTTGTAGGTTGTTGTTCCCATGATCATCAAGACTCCACGGCCGCTTGGTTTGTCTCGAGTTCAATTAAGTTAAGGGGTAAGAATTTACAATACTTTTCTTCTAGCTTTTATGCATGTGTGGAGTTGTGAAGCGGAGACGAAAGCGTGTTACGACTCGTTGTTGGTTTGGGCTTAGAGAGCCATCATGCCAACTTTTCCGCAGGCGCAGTAGTTTGATGAGCGGTGAGAGCCCCCGTGTGGGGCGCTTTTTGTTGCTTTGTGCGATCGCGGTGTGTCGATCGACTCAGAGGGAGGCAGAGATTAGACTCCCATAGGCCATTTGTGGCCCAGTTGTTGGTTTCTCCCCTAGTGAGAGGGTGGAGGTGCCTTGTGCAGATCGCCAGTATGTTGATTGCACTCAGAGGAGCAGGACGCTTGGCATGTCTGACCGAGGAGTTGGACTGATCTTGTTGATGTTGAGGCCGCGTCCCAGGGTTGTTAGGCCCGTAGGCCAAAGTTGGCCCTGGCAGTTAAGTTGCCTAGAGGAGGGGGTAGAGGCTAGCTCGCCTCAGAGTTTGACTCCTTGAGCAGAGTGTGCTCCAGCCATGTGAGATTTGATGGCAGGTCTTTAGCTATCAGAGAGCAAAGACCTGTGCGCAGCTTTTGTAGCAGCGTAGCGAGGAGTCCGGGCATAGATAGCCCAGTTGATGAGTTTGTTTCAGCATTTTTCCCCAGTAGCTCTCGTGAGTCCCTGAGGTTCCCGGGAGGGCTAGATCAACAGAGTTTATGCAGTTGAGTTTGTTGGCGTTGATGGAGCCGCCCAGTTTGGCAAGTGGATGCCTGTAGAGCTTGATGTATTAGAAAGTCCTACTGCTAGTAGTAAAGCGGTTGGCCAGGTTTGAGTTTAGCATCCGTGTGTTGGGATGTCCTGCTGTTCAGAGGCCGAGGTGTACCGTTCCCGTGCTGTTTGGTACAGTAGTTGGTGGTGGTAGTCCCTTGAGAGAGGGGACTAGCAGAGTCTCCACCAGTCGCCCGATTGATTGGCAAGTTGCCGTGTTAGTGGCTTGAGGCAGATGTAGAGACATCTGTGCCCCCTTGCAAGCCTGCTGTTGTTTTTTGACCAGTTCTCTTTGTACCCTCGTAGCCAGGGTGTAGTGTGGAGTTTGCTTGCCAGGGTTTTATCCATCTGTGGATTTCGGCGGGCTAGTAGAGTGGAACACTCTTTTATTTGGATGTTCCCAGTGTGGAACTAGTTGTTGCCACCCGAGGAGTTGGCCTGAGCTTTTGTTGAGCATCGAGTGGGATGCAGGAGTAGGCCGTGGCAAGTCTGTTGGTCGAGATGCCGAGAGATTTTTGCTCGAGTGTTTGGACTCTGTCTTTGAGTTCCATTGCCCCGTCACTTGAGAGTGACTTTCCCTATTCTCGAGAGGGGCATAAAGCTCGTTTGAGGCTGATTCGTGTTGTAATAGATGTAGTGCTGTTGGCACCAAGCTTTGAGAGGAGGCCTAGTTTCAGCCGGTTGGCACTTTTGGTGCAGGTGGTTCCATGGTGCCTGCAGTATAGCATCCCCGCTTGTCTTGTACCCTTTTCCCGAGGTTGCACTGTTTGGGTTGCTTAAGAGATCTAGCTCGGTGGTAGTCAAAGGACTACAAGTTTGAGGTTTTCGAGGAAAGTAGAAGCTGCTCAGATCTCCGAGAGTTGGGTGTAAAGGATGTTATATAGTCATTGTTAAGAGCTAGCGCGTTTGAGTTCTCGCGCTGTGTTGTGAGCCTGTGAGCCAGCTTGATGGTAGCATGATTCGGCTACCCTTTGAGTTGCCCTAGTATGGTTAGTGTTGGCATCGTGGATGCGTGGTTGATCCAGTGTTAGAGCCATGAGTTGGATGGCTGTTCGGAGCGCGTTTGGTGAGCACATTGTTTTGAGGAATGTTAGCTTGGTGTGGTTTTGCGCTTGTATGAGTAAGTTGGCCAATGTGGCTTTTCGTGGTGAGTTGGCCCCGAGTGGGTTTGAACTCTTGTTGCTCCCTTGTTTGTTGTGGCTCTGTTTGGAGGCAAAAGTTGCCCTGTGTGAGAGCCCTTGTTGGCTTTGGATCTTAAGAGATCAAGTTGGAGCTGTACACCCCGGTGCACTTTTGCGTAGCTCGTTCCGTGGTTTATGTTTGGAAAACCACGAGAGGTTCGTGTTGAGGAGCCAGTGCTCAGTCTTTGAGGTGTCAAGGCTTTAGTTCTTGGCAAGTGCCCTAGCTTTGGCTGTAAGGATGCCGTGCTTGTTGCCGGGCTGTTGGTTAAGCAAGTTTTGCTAGTTGGTCCTTGCCCCCGGTTAGACTTCGATTGGAACCGATCAAGAGCGAAGAGTGGCAAGCGCGCGATTTTCGATCGTTTTGGCTAAGAAAGTCGTTCGGATCCTTACCTTGAGCGGAAGGTATGTTGAGGTTGTTGCTTTGAGTAGGAGGATGACGCCGCCTCTGTAGAGTTTCCGGTTCCCTTGGTTTCCAAGTTGGAGTTGGCCAGCGTAGTTGAGATCTTTGGAGAGGGTTGTGCCCGCGTAGCCGGTTGTTTGTTAGATCGTTGTCGCACCGTGTGTGTCGGAGGGTGATCAGAGGATCTCTAATTGTGGAGAGCCTCTCCAGAGCTCGATTAGACCCGTGCAGTGTTCCTTGGGTGAGTTGCTTGCGATTTGGCGATCCTAGCAAGCTAGTGCTTGTTTGGTTTTGGAGGCTAGTTGGTGCTTGGTGTTGACCAAGATTTGGTTCTCTTGATGTTTCAAGAGCTTGCTCTGTTCGAGCTGAGGGCGTTGCCACGAGGATTTGTTCCTAGTCCGGTTGTTTTGGGAGTTGATTACTCCCTCGGTGGTTGAGTAAGTTCGGCTAGTTCTTGATTGGTGGTCCAATCGGTTGAGTTTCCTTGGGAGTTGCTTCCAAGAGAGTTGGTTGATGTTGCCCTTGGGTTTGAGCAAGTCGTGAGCGTGTGTGATGTTCACGCCTTTAGAGTTTTGCTAGCCGGGAAATCGTTCCGTTGAGGAGTCGGCGTAGCTCTCTGAGTTGTGTAGTTGATCGAGTAGCGCAGTGGTTAGCCCAATGAGAGGGTCCTCGCATTGTGTTGTTAGCAAGCGAAAAGTTGTTTGTCCCCGAAAGAGCGGTGGCGGCCAGTTTAAGAGTTGAGCTTGAGTTGAGTTTCACGAGCAAGGCCTTCTCGGGCTTTGTTTCTAGTTGTTGAGCTTTCGCGATTGGCGAATAGTGAGCCTCAATTGAGTGTGTTGGCACAGAGGTGCCGTGGCATTGGTTGGTTAGCCTTTGGGCCATTTTCCTCAAGCCGTTGTGAGTTTTTGGTAGCCCTGTGAGGGTTTGGTCCTTCTTCGCCGAGGTTTTCCATGAGAGGAATGTTGGGTGTTTCCTTGCCGGCAATGTTCTCTTGGCCGATTGCTAGTAGGTTTGCATGGAAAAGTTTGTGTTCGGCCGTTGTGAGGCTCCGATTGTTGGCTTGGCCGAGTGGAGCTGTGCTGGTTTTTGGCCATTTAGGGTTGGTCGAGTGAAGTTTTCACTTGTGCTAGTGGGAAAAGTTTGCCTTTTGGATCAATCGCCGATTGGTGGTTCGATTGTTTTTCGTTAAGGCTTTAGGCAAGCCTTGTGGTTCATTTGGTCTCTGTGTGAAGAAAGAGTAGGCCGTTTGATTTCTCGGAACCCGAGGGGTTGATTGTTTGGCCACCTTGGCGTTGTGTTGAGGCGATCATTATCGATTGTGGGCATTCAGAGAAGTTACGCCTGGCGTGGCGTTGAGTTTTGGAGCTTGTGCCCCAGCTGCCGGCTTTCTTGAGAGTAACACCGTTGAGAGGTGTTCCGTGTTGGTTTAGCGGGGTTTTGGCTGAGCCCCAAGTTTGTAGGGCTTTCGAGATCCTTGAGCGGATTGGAGCAGTGGTTAGCTTTGCCCCGTCTTTGACAGCAGTGCAAGTTTTGTGTTCCTCGTCTCTTTGTTGAGATAGTATGTGGCAGACTGGAGAGCATTGTGGCTTTGAGCCTTTGAGAACCCAAGAGGGTTTGGTTATCAGAGAAGGGCTAGTGTTGTTTTTTAGCCGAGAAGTTCAGTTGGCTAAGAATCAGTGGAGTATTTTTTTAGAGCTGTTTCGTTTTAGGACTTTCGAGGACGAAAGTCTTAAAAGGAGGGAGTATTGTAACGGCCCAGTTTTCTATTCCAGTTCTCGAGGTGCTTCCGGTTCAGATTCAGTGGTTCGGTTGGGCCGTTAGAGCTGTTTTGACCCTTAGGGGTATTTTGGTCTTTTTGCTCCCCGGGCAGGATTTGTGGTTTTTCAGGGCTTCGAGGCAGCTCCTGCCTTTGTTGAGGCTTGTATGTTGGTGTCTGCGAGTCCCGAGATGTTTGGGGTATTCGTTTGGGAGTTCGGTTGTGATTTGGGTTTTGGGCAAAGTGATCGTTGTTTGGGTGTTTCCTTTGGGATTCGAGCCCAGGCCCTTAGAGATGATTTGGGAGTTTGTTTAAGTGAGAGTTATTGTTTGGAAAAGGTTGCTTCAGCCGGGTCTCGAAGGAGGAAGCCGGGAAATGGGATTTAAGGACTTTAAGACTTATTTAAATTGGTTAAAGATGGAAAGGAGGATAAAATCCCATTTTTCCTTTTAATTCCCTTTTTCCTTTTATTTTTCCCTTTTATTTTCCAAAATCCCCAAATTTCCTTTTTCTCTCCCTTTTCTCTCTCCTCCAGCCCGAGCAGCCCCTTGGTCGCCCATGTCCACCCCTAGCCGCGCCCTCGCTCCAGGCCGCCCAGCTCACCCATGCCGCGCTGTGCCGAGCCACCCCAGCGCCCGATCGCATCGCCCTCGCCCTAGTCGTGTCGAGCCCAGATCTGCATCGCCCAGGCCATCTTCGTGTCGCCTTGGTCGCGCCGAGTCCAGATCTGCATCGCCCTCGCCCTAGTCGCGCCGAGCCCAGATCTGCATCGCCCAGACCGTCTCCGTGTCGCCCAGGTCCGTGTCGAGTCGCCCGAGCCCTGGCCGCACCGAGTCGCTCGCCCCTGTAGGTCGTCGTACCTTCCCGAGCGCCCCCGAACCCATCGCGTCGTGTCGCCTCGCGCGCGCGCCCGTGCGCCGTCCTCTGCCAAGCCGCGCCGTGTGTCGTCGCCCAGCCGAGCTCGAGCCCGCGCCCGTGCGCCCTTGCCTCGCCCAGTAGCGCGCGCGCTGCGCCAGCGCGCCCGCCTGCGCCCGGTGCCCAGGCGCTGTGCCCAGCGCCCGGCCAGCTTGCTCTTCTGCGCCCGACTGCACTGTTGTGTCTTTGGTTGGCCCGAGCCTTGTGGCTTCTCGGATGGTATTTCCGAGTCTTTTCTTCGTTGGGCCCCGATTTGTTGCTGCTTTGTTTAGGGATTTATTTGGGCTGTTTTATGTATTTGATTTGAAATTTTGCTTTATTTTATGTTTAGGTTGTTTGGGTTCGATTAGAGGCTCGAGGATTGCTTGGTTGATTTGTGATTATTTTCGCTTGTCCCGGTAAGGATTTCTTACCGTGGTTGTGTGGACCTGCGATATGTCTCGATTGTGCCTTGTATGTTTCTTGATTGTTATGAGCATGATAGTGATAGGCAGCTTTGTTTGATCTCTTGCTAGCATGATTGTTGATTTTACATGTTAGTGCCATGCTAGGTTTGTTCTTCCAAGCATGCTTGTGATTCTGTTTAAGTTGTAGTATCATGCTAGGTAAACGTGATTGATGTCGGTCATTGCTTGCTAGCCGGGAATCATTGTTTTATTCGGTATTCTTAGCGTAGTAGGGTTTGTCATCATCCGCAGGTGAGAGCGGACATAACGTACTTTGTCCCCCACGGTCGGGAGTAGAGCGAAGCATAACGTACAATGCTTCCCCGGCGGCCGATGTGGATGTAGCTACCACATCGGCATAAGCCTAGTTTGTAGCTCGCTGCTAGAGCGGAACCCCGCCAGCGGTGCAAGCCTGCCTTGGCCGGTTCTTAGCTTCCAGTCGGTGGTACAGTGCGCAGATGAGTGCCGAGGGCCTCGCACTCATCTGTGTTCATTGACACCGTTTCCGAGTCTTAGGCATGCGTGCACTGCCCGCGTAGTTTGCCCTTAGGCCCCCGCATTTACGCCCGGTTGCGAGAAGAGCATGCGGTGTCGCGCGCGCACACGCACGCGTTAGTAGCCGGTTTAGAGAGCTCCCCGGGCTAATGTTCGTGAGTACACCGTTCCTTCCGGTTTAGAGCCGATCATGCGGGTACTCTCCGATAGTCCAGATTGTTAGCGAGGGTAAGAGGCCCTTGAGGACACCCATTGGGATTGGCTTTTGAGCTAATCAATTGGTCGGGGAGAAAGACCTCGAGGGTGTCGGACATCTTGGGATCGGTTTTTGAGGTGATCAATTGGCCGAGGAGAAAGACCCTCGGAGATGTCCCGGGATTGGTTATGAGAACCAATCATTAGGCCGGAAGTAGGAGACTTCCGATGATTCCGGAAGTAAGAGACTTCCGATGTTTCCAGATCTTGTTTTATGAGCTCGTTGAGCTATGATCTGTGTTGATAGCTGTTTGCTTGCATGTTGAGGTGCTAGATGACTGATGTATCGTATTGTACCCCGGTTGGGGATTCTTACTGAGTATGTTTATACTCACCCTTATTTATCTTTCAGGTAACTTGGGACAACACCAGGAGGGCTAGCGGAGGGAGCTGATTGATCATGGGGAACCGCCGGCACTCTGTCTTTTATTATTGCATTGTTTATTCAGCATGTAGATGGACAGGAGTCCTAGGGTAACATTGTTTAAAACGTTGCTTAAATTGTATTGTACATTTTATTAAACACCGGCCAGGTTGTTTTACTTTGTTGGATTGTTTAAAATGAAAATTGTTGGTTATGTTTTAAGGGCTCCCCCTTCTCATATGTTTTGAAAGGTTTTTAAATATAAGCTCTAAACCGCTTGTTATCATATTTAACTTGCATGCTGAGTAAGATCCCAGGTTTAGGACCATGTTTTGGGTCGGGTTCTTACACACTGCTAGTTCCAAGTTGGGGGTTCAAGCGATTGAGGATCCTCGGATGTTGCTTCCGAGAGAGTTGGTTGTTGTTGCCCTTGGGTTTGAGCAAGGCAGCGAGCTTGTGTGAAGTTCGCTGTCCTTCGAAAGTTCGCTTGTTGGGAAATCGTTCTTGTTGAGGAGGAGTCAACTTAGCTCCTTAGTTGTGTAGTTGATTAGAGTAGCGCAGCGGTCAGCCCAACGAGTGTGTCCCTGCGTTTGTTTGTTAGCAAGCGGAAAGTTTTTTGTTCCCGCAAGGGCGGAGGCCTGCTAGTTCAAGGGCTTGAGTTGTTGCTGGAAGGTTGTTGGATCTTTGGAGTTTGTAGATGTAAGGACCCGACCCGAATGAGGCTCTAAATGGGCCCTTACCCCAATGCATGCATACAAATCAACACTAGAATTTGCAATAGGGTTGTTTCGGATTCTAAGTAAAAACCAAAAACCGGCAAGAGTTCATTTAAAAAGTCAATACAAAATTCTTGAAACCTGTCCCTGTTTCCAAGCACCTGTTCCAAGACAAATACATTTCCAAAACTTACTCTGATCAGAGATTTATTAAAATCATACAACTTTACAACATTTACAACAATGCTAGAATCCGGAAATACATTCATAAAACAACCTAGGGCTCCGTGCCCAACTACATGCATTCAGAGGACATTTAAAACATAAACATAAATCTCAGAGTTGAACAACGGGTTTCCATGATCACAGCCTAAAACTACGCGGGCCAGGTACGCATGCCTAAAACTTGGAAGCGGTGTCATCGATCACGATGAGCGCGAGGCCCTCGGCGCTCATCTGCGTGCGGCTGGTCCACCGACACGAAGCTAAGAACCGGCCAAGGCGAGCTTACACCGTGGCGGGGTTCCGCTCTAGCAGCTACGAACTAGGCTATGCCGAAGTGGGTAGCTAATTCCACAACGGCTGGTGGGGCGGGGTAGCAAGATACGTTATGTCGCGCACACTTTATTCCCGACCTCGGCTAAATCCACCTTAGTGACCGGGGAAGCAAGATACGTTATGCGTCGCACACTACTCCCGATCGTGGGGACAAAGTACGTTATGTCCGCTCACCCGGATGATGACAAACCCTACAACTCTATCTAAGAGTACTGGGGAAAAAGCAATGATTCCCTGGCTAGCAAGCAAAGACCGACATCAATCATACTACCTAGCATGATACTACGAGCTTAAGCAGAATCACAAACATCTTTGTGAGAACAAACCTAGCATGGCACTAACATGTAATATCAAGCAAACATGCTAGCGAAATCAATCAAAGTCGCTCTATTATTATCATGCTCATAATGATCAAAGCAAACAAGCAAGGCAAAATCATGACAATATCGCAGGCCCACACAACTCCGTAAGAAATCCTTACGGTGGGAAGGCAACAACACACAATAAAATAAGCTGCGATCGAACCCGAGCAACCTATATCGAGCCAAACAAAAACATCAATAATCATAAAATAGCCCTAAATACTCTAAAAAAGCAGGCTCGGCTCGGAGCAACTCACGAGGCACTACTGACACTCGAGCGAGCCGGCAGACGGGCTAGGCGACCAAAAAGGCTGGCCGGGCGCGCTGGCTGGCGGGCGGTATTGGCGAGTCATGCGCAGTGAGCAGCTGGGCGCTGGGCGCGCGGCACGGAGCTTGCTCGGCTGGCTGGTGGCGCGCGCGTGGCTCAAGAGAGACGGGAGGCGGCGCGCGAGCGAGCGACACGACGCGGGCGCGAGATCGCGCTGGGACGCGCGAGCGATCGAGCTGGGCGAGGCTCGGCGGCGGGCTCAAGACAAGGCGCTTGGTGGGGCGACACGGACGAGGGGGGCGGCGCGCGATGCTCGGGCCGGGCGAGGCGAGCGGGCGCGGGCGTCGGGCGAGCTCGGGTGGCCGCTCGCGGCGGACTGGCTCGGGCTAGCTAGGCGTGGGCGAGCCAAGGCCGCACGCAGTGGGTGGGCGAGCCATGGCTAGGGGTGGGCTAGGTGGGGGTGCTCGGGGAGAGAGAGAGAGAAGGAGAGAGAAAGATGCATTTTGGGGAAAAAAAGAAAAGAAAAAGAGAAATAAAAAGGAAAATGGGAAAAAGGGAAAAATGGGATTTTTAATTCCATTTTCCATCCTTATCCACTTAAAACCTCAAAATCCCATTTCCAGCTTCCTCCTTCGAGACCCGATCAAAGAAATCTTTTCCAATCAATCAAACTCACTTAAATCCAACTCCCAAAGCAACACTAAAGGCTGGGCTCGAATCCCAAAAGAAACACCCAAACAACCATCACTTTGCCAAACCCAAAACCACAACCGAACTTCCAAACGACTAGCCCAAACATCCGGGGACTCATGACCAACAACAAACAAGCCTCAACAAAGGCGGAGCTACCTCAAGCCACGAAGACCACAAATCCTCTGCCGGAGAGCCAAAAGACAAAAAATACCCCAAGGGGCAAAACCGCTCTAAAACCCAACCAAACAACCGAATCTTGACCCGAAGGCACCTCGAAAACTGGAATAGGAAACGCTCGGGCTGTTACAATACTCCCTCCTTATAAGACTTTCGTCCTCGAAAGTCCTAAGACGAAACTTGACTCAGGAAAACTCCACTGATCCAGCCAACTGAACTTCTCGGCCAACAACACTAGCCTTCTTCGAGAACCAAAACTCTCTTGGGTTCTCAAAACTCAAGGCCACAATGCCATCCAAACTGGGCATAACTATCTCGACCAAGACAGGGCATACACGAACTCCAAAGGAAAAGCGGCAAACCACGTCCTCAACTCGCACCAACTCTAAAAGCGGTGCTACTCTCAAAGCAATCTCGAGGACTGGCCACAAGCTATGAAGCTCTACACCACGCACTGGCGAAACTCCTCTGGAAGCTCACAGCTGACAACAAACAAACTTAACCCTTCAACAAACTGGCCAAACAACTGAACCTTCCAGATTCCAGAAACCAAACGGCCGAAAGCAAACTTTTCCATGCAAATCTACTAGCAATCGCCAAAGAAAACATCGCCAGGCAAGGAAACCACCAAAATTCCTCTCAAGGAAAACTCGGGCTGCAAGGACTAAACCATCACGCAGCTCTCTACGGCACAACACCTTGAGGAAAACAGCTCAACGGCTTTACCAACCAAAGCCACGGCACCTCTGTGCCAACTCACTCAAAGCAAACTCTGCTACTCCAGCTGCGAGCGCGACAACAACAAGGAACAAAGCCCGAGAAGGGCTTGCTCGTGAACTCTCAACCCAAACTTATAACGAGCAACGCTCGCCTCCAAGCTACCTCTCAACTCTTAAAATCCAACTGGCTACTCAAAAGACTTCTCCTTTTCGCTTAGACCAAACTTATCTTCCAACCAGAAGCTCCACTTTCGAAACCTTACAAGGAAAACGGATGACGACAACCTCAAAGCTTACGGATCCTAAGCCACACGATTCCGCAAGACTACCTCAGAAGCTAACACTCGAGGCTGACATCCATGGAGCAACTCAACCACCACAGAGACTAGGGGGAAGGGAAATCTTCAATCCCCAAAAAACCAACAACTTGCCAGAAACAACTCTTACTGGCTGGCCACCACCCTTGCGGGGACAAACAACTCTTGCTTGCTAACAACACAAAGCAGGGACCCTCTCGCTGGGCTGACCGCTGCGCTACTCTGATCAAATACACAACTTATGAGCTAAGCTGACTCCTACAAAAACAGGAAACGAATTCCCCAGCAAGCAAACTCTGAAGGGCAACGGACTTCACACAAGCTCGCTGACTTTCTCAAACCCAAGGCAACAGCAACCAACTCTCTTGGAAGCAACACCCAAGGGAAAACTCAACCAATCGGATCACAAATCCGGAACCAACAAAACTTACTCAAGCGCCGAGGAGGGGTCAACTCCCAAAACTTCCCCGACTAGGAAAAGACCTCGAGAGGCAACGCCCTCCAGCTAGAACCGAACTAGCTCTCGAAACAACAAGAGAACCAAATCTTGGCCAAACACTCACAAGAGGCAGAACAACCTTTACTGCAGCCTCTAGAACACCATCCAAGAATCCGCTTAACTGAACAAACGACTACTTCCAAGTAGCCAACAAATCTTTCCCTCTTGCTAGCACCACTACCATCAATTCCAAGCCCAAAGGAGTAACCTGACAAATCCCCGAAGGAAACGGCTCTTACAAACAGACAACCAAAGGACAGAGAGCTCCACATACGCTCACTATCATGCTCCACTAGAGCAACAACATCTAAATCTCACGGGGCAACAACAGGGGCAACTCAACATTCTGGAACAGGAAAACAACCAACTGGGCACGAACCATTCGTCCCACGAGCAAAGCAAATCACTAGCAGCTCCAAACCACACCTTGGTCAACACCAAGCATCAACTTGCCACCACACCGGAACCAATCCGGACTTTACTCCAAACAAACACTAGCTTGCTAGTCTACCAAGACTGCTAGCAACTCAACCGAGGCTACAAACTACACGGCTCCAGCTTGCCAACTGAAACTCACTACGGGCTCGACCGAGCTCTCGGAGGCTCTCCAAAACCTAGGGATCCTCCGATCACCCTCCGACACATACGGCCGACAAACGAGCTAATGACCCAAATGCCCGAGCAGCACAACTCTCTCCAGCATCTCAACCATGCAGGCCAACTCCAATTCCTTGGGAACCAAGAGGATCCGAAACGCTACCGAATGCGTCGCCCTCCTACTCAAACATCAGCCTCTCAACAAGGCTTCTACCCAAGGAAAGGATCCAAACAACTCTCTTAGCCAAGGCGATCAAAAACTGAGCGGCATTGCTACCACCGCACCTGTTCAGTTTCCAACTGAACTCCAACCGAAGAAACACCAAAAGTTCCAACTCCACACGATGCTCAAAGCTGAGGCAACCTTGCTTTACCAAGCATAACCATGCCACACCGAACTTACTTTATACCAAGCCTCTACCAAGGGTGCTTACCCATAAGGCATCCAAATCCTCTCGCAAGGCATCAGCTCATCTCGCCTCAAAAGCATCCAACTCAGGGTCCCTCTACTGGACCAAACTCGCATCTACGATGCTCAACTCTCCTCAGATAAAGGCACTCGAAGGTAGTTGACCGTACTACCAACCACAAGAAAACTCTTGGCCTTAACACTAGCGCGAGACTCACGCGCACCAACACTTACCAACTGCCATAAACGGATCCAAGGCTAAAGGAGTGCACTAAACTCCGAACGGCATAGAACCATCTACTATGCCCAAGCCAAACTCAAGCCTGAACCAGACTTAGTGCCAAAGTGGCACACCAACCAATGCACCTTAAGTGCTACTACTACCAAATCCACATCTGAGGAAGCTGGGCTGTTAAACAACAGCAGGCTCTCAAGGGAGCAAAGATGTCTCTACATCTGCCTCAAGCCACTAACACGGCAACTTGCCAATCAATCGGGCGACTGGTGGAGACTCTGCTAGTCCACCTCTCACAAGGGACTTCCACCACCATCTGATGAACCAAACAGCACAGGAACGGCACACCTCGGCCTCTGAACAGCAGGGCATCCCACAAACGGATGCTAAACTCAAACCTGGCCAACTACTTTACTACTAGCAGCAGGACTTACTAAAACATCGAGCTCTACAGGCATCCATTTGCCAAATCAGGCGGCTCCATCAACGCCAACCAACTCATCCGAATAAACTGCTGATCATGCCCTCCGGGAACCTCGGGGCTACAAGAGCTACCGAGGGGAATCTTTGAAACAAACTCTACCAGCTGGGCTATCTGTGCCCGGGACTCCTCACTACGCGCTACAAACTGCGCTTGGGTCTCCGCCCTCTGATAGCTAAAGACCTGCCATCAAAACTCTCATGGCTAGAGCACACTCTGCTCAAGGAGTCTCACTCTGAGGCGCTACTAGCCTCTACCCCCTCCTCTAGGCAACTCAAGCTGCGCGGGGCCAAATCGGCATGCGGGCCTAACAACCACGGACGCGGCCTCAACATCAACACGATCGGTCCAACTCCTCGGTCGAACACGCCAAGCGCCCTGCTCCTGCGGGTGCGATCAACATATCTGGCGATCGCACGAAGCACCTCCACCCTCTCACTAGGGGAAAAGCGAGCAATGGGCCACACATGGCCAACGGAGTCTAAGCTCTACCTCCCTCGGGACGACGTCCTGGGGGCATCCGAATCTATACGGATACCTCAACAAGCCGCTAAACAAATCGCCGCGATCATGAAGAAAGTTGGCACGATGGCTCACTAAGCCCAAACCAACAACGAGTCGAAGAACACGCGCTCGTCTCGCTACACAACACAAGGCATAAAAGCTAGATGAAAAGTATTGTAAATTCTTACCCCTTTTCTTTAAAACAGTAACTTAGGCGTACCTGATGACTGTCGGAGTGCTGATGATCATGGAAAAACGACCTACAATAAAAGGTCAGTCTACAGAATCTATGACTCTGAGCTCGATACCAAGCTAAGGACCCAGACCCGAATGAGGCTCTAAATGGGCCCTTACCCCAATGCATGCATACAAATCAACACTAGAATTTGCAATAGGGTTGTTTTGATTCTAAGTAAAAATCAAAACCGGCAAGAGTTCATTTAAAAAGTCAATACAAAATTCTTGAAACCTGTCCCTGTTTCCAAGCACCTGTTCCAAGACAAATACATTTCCAAAACTTACTCTGATCAGAGATTTATTAAAATCATACAACTTTACAACATTTACAACAATGCTAGAATCGTAAATACATTCATAAAACAACCTAGGGCTCCGTGCCCAACTACATGCATTCAGAGGACATTTAAAACATAAACATAAATCTCGAGTTGAACAACGGGTTTCCATGATCACGGCTCCTCCTCCACCATCCCGCCTCGCGCCATGGTTTCTGAAAGATAAGTAAGGGTGAGTAACGAATTACTCAAGAAGAATCCCCAACCGGGGTACAATACGATATAATCAATCATCTAGAACCAAAGCATGCAAGCAAACAGCTACTACCAACACGGATCATAGCTCAACGAGCTTACAATGAAAGATGCGGAGTCATCGGAAGTTTCCTACTTCGGCCTAATGATTGGTTATCCTAACCAATCCCGGGACATCTCTCGAGGTCTTTCTCCTCGGCCAATTGATCACTCAAAAACCGATCCCAAGGATGTCCTCAAGGGCCTCTTACCCTTGCTAATCTGGACTTACGGAGAGTACCCAAGTCCGGCTCTAAAGCGGAAGGAATGGTGTACTCACGAACATTAGCCCGGAAGGAGCTCCGATCCGGCATCTAACGCGCGTGCACGCACACACCGCATGCTCTTCGCAACCGGCGTAAAATGCGGGGCCTAAGGGCAAACTACGCGGGCGGTATGCATGCCTAAAACTTGGAAGCGGTGTCGCGATCACGCGAGCGCGAGGCCCTCGGCGCTCATCTCGTGCGGCTGGTCCACCGACACGAAGCTAAGAACCGCCAAGGCGAGCTTACACCGTGGCGGGGTTCCGCTCTAGCGGAGCTACAAACTAGGCTATGCCGAAGTGGGTAGCTAATTCCACAACCGGCTGGTCGGGCGGGGTAGCAAGATACGTTATGTGCTGCGCACACTTTATTCCCGACACGAGCTAAATCCTCCTTAGTGACCGGGGAAGCAAGATACGTTATGCGTCGCACACTACTCCCGATCGGTGGGGACAAAGTACGTTATGTCCGCTCGACCTACGGATGATGACAAACCCTACAACTCTATCTAAGAGTACAGGGAAAAAGCAATGATTCTGGCTAGCAAGCAAAGACCGACATCAATCATACTACCTAGCATGATACTACGAGCTTAAGCGGGAATCACAAACATCTTTGCGAGAACAAACCTAGCATGGCACTAACATGTAATATCAAGCAAACATGCTAGCGAGAAATCAATCAAAGCCGCTCTATTATTATCATGCTCATAACGACAACAAACAAGCAAGGCAAAATCATGACAATATCGCAGGGCCACACAACTCCGATAAGAAATCCTTACAGTGGTCAAGGCAACAACACACAATAAAATAAGCTGCGATCGAACCCGAGCAACCTATATCGAGCCAAACAAAAACATCAATAATTGTAAAATAGCCCTAAATACTCTAAAATAAATAGGGCTCGGCTCAGGAGCAACTCACGAGGCGCGGCTGACACTCGAACGAGCCGGCTGCACGGGCTAGGTAGCCAAAGGGGCTGGCCGGGCTGGCTGGGCCGCAGGGGGCTGGGCGCTGGGCGCTGCTGTGGCGCTGGCGCGAGCGCGCGCGCGAGGGGCGCTGGCCGCACGCTGATGACAGGCGCTGGGCACGCGAGCGCGGAGCTTGCTCGGGCTGGCGCTGGCGCGCGCGTGTGGGCGCGAGCGACACGACGCGGGGGCGCGAGATCTGGCGCTGGGACGCGCGATCGAGCTGGGCGAGGCTCGCGCGCGACGCGACGCGCGCAGGCGTCTTGTGGCTTTCGGCTGATCTTGCGAGCGGGCGACACGGACAGAGGCGAGGCGGGCGCGCGAGGTGGCGACGCTGGCGAGGGCGCGCGATGCTCGGGCGGGCGAGGCGGGGCGCGCGCGGCGCTGGGCGAGCTCGGGTGGCTCGCGACGCTGGCTCGGGCTAGGCTGGGCGTGGCGAGCCAAAGGCTTTGCGGGTGGGTGGGCGAGCCATGGCTAGGGGTGGGCTAGGTGGGGGTGCTCGGGGAGAGAGAGAGAGAAGGAGAGAGAAAGATGCATTTTGGGAAAAAAAGAAAAGAAAAGAGAAATAAAAGGAAAATGGGAAAAAAGGGAAAAATGGGATTTTTAATTCCATTTTCCATCCTTATCCACTTAAAACCTCAAAATCCCATTTCCCGGCTTCCTCCTTCGAGACCCGATCAAAGAAATCTTTTCCAATCAATCAAACTCACTTAAATCCAACTCCCAAAGCAACACTAAAGGCTCGGGCTCGAATCCCAAAAGAAACACCCAAACAACCATCACTTTGCCAAAACCCAAAACCACAACCGAACTTCCAAACGACTAGCCCAAACATCCTGGGACTCATGACCAACAACAAACAAGCCTCAACAAAGGCAGGAGCTACCTCGAAGCCTCAAGACCACAAATCTCGCTGGAGAGCCAAAAGACCAAAATACCCCCAAGGGGCAAAACCGCTCTAAAACCCAACCAAACAACCGAATCTTGACCCGAAGGCACCTCGAAAACTGGAATAGGAAACTGGGCTGTTACAGTAGAACCCCTTAGTTCTTTGGTAGTTGAGTTGCACCGTGGATGCCGGCCTCGAGTTTTAACTTTTGAGGTAGTCTTGCCGACACTTGTTGTTCAGGATCCGCAAGCTTGTGGTCGTCGCTATCCTTATTCCTCGCTATGTTTCGTGGGTGGAGTTTCTGGATTGGAAGAAGAGTTAGGTCTAAGCTATAAGGAGGAAGTCCTTGGAGCAGCCAGATGGGCTTAAGAGTTGAGTGGCAGCTTAGAGGTGAGCCTTGCTCGTTATAAGCTTGGGTTGAGTTTCTGCAGAGTAAGCCTTCTCGGGCTTTGTTCCTAGTTGATGTGAGTTAGCAGTTGGCGTTATAGCTGAGCCACAGTTGAGTGGGTTGGCACAGAGATGCCTTGGCATTGGTTTGAAACCTTAGAGTTGTTATCCTCCAACTATTGTGTTGCTAGTAGCCACATAATGTTTTATTCCTTGCTGCTCGAGATTTCCGTAAGAGGAATGTTGTTTGTTTTTCTGTCTGGCGATGTTCTCTTAGGCTAGTGGCTGATCGGATTGCATTGGAAAGTTTGTTGTCGGCCGTTGAGGGGCTCCATTTTGTTAGTTTGGCCGAGTAGAGCCTGTGCGTGGACCTTGTCTTCTAAAGGTGGCCGTAGCTGAAGTTTCAGCTGGTGTGTTGGTGGTAGCCGTTTGGTGAACCAGAAAAGTGCCCCTTGGCTTTGGTGCTTCGATTTCTCGTAAGATGGTTGCTTAAGTGTTGTGGACGCATGCTAGTTGGAGGAGTTTTACTTGGGATCAGTCACCAATTGGTGGTTCGATTTAGATTTCGTTAAGGAATGGAGGCAACCATTGGGGCTCGCAGATCTCTTGCGAAGTAAGAGTAGGTCGTTTAGTTTCTGAAACCTGGGAGGTTCAGTTGTTTGGTCAGCATGGTGAAGGGTCGAGGCTGTTTGATAACAGCGATGAGCATTCAGAGAAGTTACGCCGGAGCGTGGCGTAGAGTTTTAGAGCTTGTGACCTGTCCACGAGTTTGCTGAGAGTAGCGCCGTAGAGAGGCGTTCCGAGTTGGGCTAGCAGGGTTAAGTGAGCCCTAAGATTTTAAGACAGTTTGAGAGCTAGTGCGAGATTGAGGATGTGTATTATCGTTAGCACTATCACATCTATTTCTTCGGAGTTCGGTGTATGCCCAGTCTTGGTTGAGATAGTTTGTGGCAGACTGGATGGCTTGTGGCTTTGAGCCTCTGGGAACCCAAGAGGGTTCGGTTTCGAAGAAGGATTTGTGTTGTCTTAATCGGGAGCTTTGTTGGTTAAGAATCAGTGGAGTTTTTCCTAGAGTTGTTTTCGTCTTAGGACTTTCGAGGACGAAAGTCTTAAAAGGAGGGAGTATTGTAACGGCCCAGATTTCTATTTCGGTTACCCAGGTGATTTCGGATCATTATTCGGATGTTCGGATGGACCGTTAGAGCTGTTTTAACCCTTAGGGGTATTTTGGTCTTTTTGCCCCCGGTCAGGGTTTTGAGGATTTTCAAGATTTCAGGGCCTTTCCTGCCTTCATCGAAGTTTGGTGGTTGTTGGTTGCAAGATCCAAGAGGTTTGGGCAAGTTGTTTGGGAGTTTGGAGGTATTTTAGTTATTGGCAAAATTAATGGGTTTTTGAGTACTTCCTTTGGGATTTGAACCCTTGCCCTAAATGGTTTTGGGAGTTTGTGAGAAAAAGAGTTTTATTAAAAAAAAGAAAAGTTTGCTTGGGCCGGGTTTTGAAAGACGAAGCTTTGGGAAGGGATTTTAGACCCATTTAAATTAGGAAAAGGGAAGAAAATTAAGAAAATCCCTTTCCCCTTGTTTTGCAATCTCTCTCTCTCTCTCTCTCTCTCTCTCTCTCTCTCTCTCTCTCGTTGCCGACCTCACCAAGAAAACCCAACCCTAGCCGCACCAGCCCTAGCAGCACCAACCCCAGCCACAGCCACCGCCGATCGCGCGCACTAGACTAGCCTCAGACCCATACCCATGCCCGCTCTGCACCAGACCGCGCCGCACAGCCCATGCCCAGCCGCTCTACACCGCCCCGCACCAGGCTGCCCAGACGCGCCGCGCCATCCCGCCCCTCAGTAAAGATTGCGCCGCGTCGCTCTGTTGCCCGCCGCGCGCGCGTCGCCAGCGCCGCGCGCGCGCGATCCTCGCGCACCGAAGTCTCGTCCGCGCACCCGCTCCAGCGCATCTGCTCGCCTTGCCGCGCGCCCAAACCAGCGCCTGCCTCGCCAGCGCCAGCGTCCAGCGCCAGCTCCCCTGCCGCACCAGCAGCGCCCATTCCTGCCCTTTTTGCTGCCGAGACCGCATGTCTTCTCGGTTGGTAATTCCCGAGCCTTTCCCATTTTAGATTTTAAGCTGCTGGCTGCTGTTTATTTATTTAGGATGTTTTTATGATATGCCTAGGTTGCTCGGGTTCGCTTTAAGCTCGAGGGTCGTTATCTGATTCGCGATAGTTATTTTCCACTCGATTCCAGGTAAGGATTTCTTACCGTGGTTGTGTGGACCATGCGATGCTTTCTTGATTGTGCCTTATATGCATGTTTACTTCTATCAACATGATTAGTGGATAGGACAGCTTGTGATTGCATTCTTGCTAGCATGTTTGCCTGTTTGTACATGTTAGTGCCATGCTAGGATTGTTCTTCCAGCATGCTTGAGATTCCTGCTTTAAGTTCGTAGTATCATGCTAGGTTATGTGTGATTGATGTTGATATGTTTGTCTAGCCAGGAATCAGTTATTTTGTACTCTTAGCTAGTATAGTAGAGTTTGTCATCATCTAGAGGCTGAGAGCGGACATAACGTACTTTGTCCCCACCGGTCGGGAGTAGAGCGAAGCATAACGTACATTGCTTCCCCCCGGCAGCCGATGTGGATTTAGCTACCACATCGGCATAAGCCTAGTTTGTAGCCTGCTAGAGCGGAACCCTGCCAAAGGTGCAAGCCTGCCTTGGCCAGTTCTTAGCTTCAGGTCGGTGGTACAGGCTACACAAATGAATGTCGAGGGCCTCGCACTAGTGTGTTCAGTGACACCGTTTCCGAGTCTTTAGGCATGCGTACCTGGCCCGCGTAGTTTGTACTTAGGCCCCCACATTTACGCCGGTTGCAGCAGTATGCGGTGTGCGCGCACACGCGTTAGTCGCCGGTTCGGAGAGCTCTCCCGGGCTAATGTTCGTGAGTACACCAGTTCCTTCCAGTTTATAGCCGGACTTCGGGTACTCTCCCGATAGTCCAGATTTGTTAGCGAGGGTAAGAGGCCCTTGAGGACACCCATTGGGATTGGCTTTTGAGCTGATCATATGGTCGAGGGAGAAAGACCCTCGGGGCTGTCAGACATCTTTGGGATCGATTTTTGGGCTGATCAATTGGCCGAGGGAGAAAGACCCTCGGAGATGTCTCGGGATTGGTTATGTGACCCAATCATTAGGCCGGAAGTAGGAGACTTCTGAGGATTCCAGATTCTGCCTTATAAGCTCGTTGAGCTACGATCTGTGTTGGTAACTGTTTGCATGTATACTAGGGTGCCAGATGATTTATGTATCGTATTGTACCCCGGTTGGGGATTCTTACTGAGTATGTTTATACTCACCCTTATTTCTGTGGTTTTCCACTAGGTAACTTGGGACAAAGACCGTGGCGGCTAAGCGGAGGAGGCCGATTGATCATGGGAGCCGCAAGCTGCTTGTCTTTATTGTTTGCATAATTTGTTCAGCATGTAGACGGACAGGAGTCCTAGGGGGACGTTTTTAAAAGTTGTTTCAATTGTATGGTATGATTTTATAAACACTGGCCAGGCTTGTTTTACTTTGTTGGCTTTGCTTAAATGAAGGTTGTTGTTTATGTTTTAAGTGTCCCCGCTTTTAAATGTTTTGAAAGGTTTTAAATATGAGCACTAAACCGCTTGATGAAGTATTTAACTTGCATGCTGAGTGAGAACCTAGGTTTAGGACCGTGTTTTGGGTCGGGTTCTTACAACGAGTCCCGAGATGTTTGGGCTATTCATTTGGAAAAGGTTGCTTCAGTCGGGTCTCAAAGAGGAAGCCGGGAAATGGGATTTTATGGATTTTTAAGGTTGGAAAAATGGATAAGGATGGAAAAATAGGATAAAAATCCCATTTTTCCCTTTTTTCCCCATTTTTCCCTTTTTCCCATTTTTCCCTTTTCTCTCCCTCTCACTCTCCTCCAGCCCGAGCCAGCCCCCCCTGGTCGCCCTGCCTAGCCGCTCTGCTCGCCAGCCCGAGCCCTAGCCGCCCAGCTCGCCCAGGCCGTCCCCACGCCAGATCACCCTGTGTCGCGCTGAGCCCAGCCCCTACTGCACAGTGCCGAGTCGCGTCGCCCAGGTCGTCCCCGCGTCGCCCAGCCTCGCCCAGGTTCTGCATCGCCAAGGTCCGAGCGCCCTGCACTGTGCCGAGCCCGTGCGCCCTGTAGCCGTAGAGTCACGTTGTCCCCGCGCGTCCCTGTAGCACGTCGTGTCGCTTGCGCCCGCGCGCCGTCCTATATGCCGAGCTGCGCCGCACGCCGTCGCCTAGCTGAGCTCGAGCCCGCGCCCGTGTGCCCTTGTCTCGCCCCAGCGCGAGCCCCAGCGCGCCCGTGCCTCTGTTGCGCCTGCGCCCAGCGCTCGTGCCCTGCGCCCAGCCTGCCCTGTTGTGTGTTGGTTGGCCCGAGCCTTGTGGCTTCTCGGATGGTATTTCCCGAGTCTTTTCTTCGTTGGGCCCTGATTTGTTGGCTGCTGAATATTGATTTAATTAGGGTGTTTTATTAAATCTTTAGGATGTTCGGGTTCGATTAGAGGCTCGAGGGTCGCTTGTTGATTTTTTATTATTTCTGCTTGTTCTAGGTAAGGATTTCTTACCGTAGTTGTGAGGACCCTGCGATATATCATGATTGTGCCTTGTATGCTTGTTTACTGTTATGAGCATGATAGTAATAGGGCAGCTATGTTTGATCTCTTGCTAGCATGTTTACCTGATTGTACATGTTAGTGCCTTGCTAGGTTTGTTCTTCCAGCATGCTTATGATTCCTGCTTTAAGTTCGTAGTATCATGCTAGGTAACCGTGTTTGATGTCGGTTATTGTTTGCTAGCCAGGAATCATTTTACTCTATACTCTTAGATAGAGTTGTAGGGTTTGTCATCATCCAGAGGCTGAGAGCGGACATAACGTACTTTGTCCCCACTGGTCGGGAGTAAAGTGCGCGCATCATAACGTACATTGCATCCCCCCCCCCGGCCGTCGATGTGGATTTAGCTACCCACATCGACATAAGCCTAGTTTGTAGCCTGCTAGAGCAGAACCCTGCCAACGGTGTAAGCCTACCTTGGCCGGTTCTTAGCTTCAGGTCGGTGGTTCAGGCTGCACAGATGAGCACCGAGGGTATAACGGCCCAGTTTTCTATTTCGGTTACCCAGGTGATTTCAGGTCATTATTCGGATGTTCGGATAGGCCGTTAGAGCTATTTTAACCCTTAGGGGTATTTTGGTCTTTTCGCTTTGATGGGTTTTGAGGATTTTCAAGATTTGGGGCCATTCCTGCCTTTGTCGAAGCTTAATGGTTGTTGGTTGCAAGACCCGAGAGGTTTGGGCAAGTTGTTTGGATGTTTGGAGGTGTTTTAGAAAATGGCAAAATTAATTGTAATTTTGGTGCTTCCAATGGGTGTTGAGCCCTTGCCCTAAATGGTCTTGGGGAGTTCGTAGGAAAAGAGAGTTTTATTTTATAAATTAAGTTTGCTTCGGCCGGGTTTGGAAAGAGGAAGCTTTGGGAAGGGATTTTAGACCTATTTAATTATGGAAAAGGAAAGAAAATCAAGAAAATCCCTTTTCCCCTTGTTTTGCAATCTCTCTCTCTCTCTCTCTCTCTCTCTCTCTCTCTCACTCTCACTCTCTCTCTCCTAGCTGACCTCACCAAGAAACCCTAGCGCCCCTAGCCGCACCCGCTCAGCACCTGCTCGGCCAGCGCGCGCAAGCGGCCATTTGCTCGAGACCCGAAGCGCACCAGGCGGCCCCGTCGGCCAGCGCGACTGTGACACAGCCAGCCGCTCCGCAGACCAGTTGCCCACGGACAGGCGCACCGACCTGATCGGGTCGCCCGACGCGCTGCGCGCCGTCCCACACCGAGCCGCCGACGCGCGCGCGCGCGCGCTCGCTCTGCCGCGCGCGCTGCGCTGCAAAGACTGGCGTCGCGTCTGCGTGCTGTGTGCCGCTTGTCCGATTCCGCGCGCCGCGCGCGCTGCGCCTGTCTCGATCCGCGCGCAGCCAGCGCCAGCGCGCCGTCCCCCCTGCGCGCGCGCCACGCCAAAGCCAGCGCCCGTTAGCGCGCCGAGCAGCGCTAAAATCGCCCCCTTCTTGCTGCCGAGACCCGTGCCTTCTCGGTTGGTAATTCCCGAACCTATCCCTTTTAGATTTTTAAGTCTGGTCATTCTTTGTATATTTATTTAGGATGCTTTTAAAATGCTTAGGTTGCTGCTGGTTTTGCTTTAAAGCTCGAGGGTCATTATTTGATTGTGAAGGTTATTTCTGCTCGTTTCCAGGTAAGGATTCCTTACCGTGGTTGTGTGGACCCTGCGATGCTTTCTTGATTGTGCCTTATATGCATGTTTACTTTTATGGACATGATTAGTGGATAGGGATGACTTGTGATTGCATTCCTGCTAGCATGTTTGCTTGTTTGTACATGTTAGTGCCATGCTAGGATTGTTCTTCCAGCATGCTTGAGATTCCTACTTTAAGTTCGTAGTATCATGCTAGGTTATGTATGATTGATGATGATTATGTATGTTTAGCCAGGAATCTTTTACTCTATACTCTAGCTAGTGTGTTAGGGCTGTCATCATCTAGAGGCTGAGAGCGGACATAACGTACCTTGTCCCCACCGGTCGGGAGTAGAGCGAAGCATAACGTACATTGCTTCCCCCCAGCAGCCGATGTGGATTTAGCTACCACATCGGCATAAGCCTAGTTTATAGCCTGCTAGAGCGGAACCCTACCAACGGTGCAAGCCTGCCTTGGCGGTTCTTAGCTTCGTGTCGGTGGTATAGGCTACGGATGAGTGCCGAGGGCCTTGCACTCATCGTATTCAAGTGACACCGTTTCGAGTCTTAGGCATGCGCACTGGCCCGCGTAGTTTGTACTTAGGCCCCACATTTACGCCGGCAAAGAAAGATGGTGTGTGCGCAAGACACGCGTTAGTCACCGGTTCGGAGAGCTCCCCGGGCTAATGTTTGTGAGTACACCGTTCCTTCTGTTTAGAGCCGGACTTGGGTACTCTCCGATAGTCCGATTTATAAGCGAGGGTAAGAGGCCTTTGAGGACACCCATTGGGATTGGCTTTTGAGTCGATCATATGGTCGAGGAGAAAGACCCTCGAGGGTGTCGGACATCTTTGGGATCGATTTTGAGTGATCAATTGGCCGAGGAGAAAGACCCTCGGAGATGTCTCAGGATTGTTTATGAGAGCCAATCATTAGCCGGAAGAAGGAGACTTCCGAGGATTCCATCTCGCCTTGTAAGCTCGTTGAGCTATGATCTGTGTTGGTAAGCTTGTTTGCATGTATACTAGGTGCCGGATGATTGATGTATCGTATTGTACCCGGTTAGATTCTTACCGAGTATGTTTATACTCACCCTTATTTCTCGTGGTTTTCCACGGGTAACTTGGGACAAAGACTGGGACGGCCGGCTAGCGGAGGAGCTGATTGATCATGGAGGCGCCGGCACTCTGTCTTTATTGTTTGCATATTTGTTCAGCATGTAGATGGACAGGAGTCCTAGGGGAAACATTATAAAAAGTTGTTTGAACTGTTTTGAATATTTTTATATACTGGCAAGGCTTGTTTTACTTCGTTGGTTTTTCTTAAACAAAATTGTTGATTATGTTTTAAGCATTCCCCGTTTCTAAATGTTTGAAAGGTTTTAAATATGAGCACTAAACCGCTCGGTGAAATATCTAACTTGCATGCTGAGTGAGAACCTAGGTTTAGGACCGTATTTTGGGTCGGGTTCTTACAGAGGGCCTCACGCTACTGTGATCAGTGATACCGCTTCCGAGTCTTGGCATGCATACCTGGCCCGCGTAGTTTTTCCTTTGGCCCCCACATTTACGCCGGTTGCAGCAGCATGCGGTGTGCGCAAACACGCGTTAGTTGCCTGTTTGGAGAGCTCCACCGGGCTAATGTCGTGAGTACACCATTCCTTCCAGTTTAGAGCCAGACTTCGGGACTCTCCCGTAAGTCCAGATTATTAGCAAGGGCAAAGAGGCCCTTGAGAACATCCTTGGGATCAGTTTTTTAGCTGATCAATCCCCCGAGTGAAAGAGACCTCGGTGATGTCCCGTGATTGGTCAGGATAACCAATCATTAGGCTGGAAGTAGGTGTAAGGACCCGACCCGAATGGGGCACTAAATGGGCCCTTACCCCAATGCATGCATTCAAAGTAAAGGACATCATACAAACATGATTTCAGATTCCAATTAAAAACAAAACATTCAAACATTTAATTCAAAGCCCGGACAATTTTCCTGAAACCTGTCCCTGTTTCCAAGCACCTGTTCCAAGATAAATACATTTCCAAAGTTTACTCTGATCAGAGATTTATTAAAATCCTTCAAAACCTGTCCAGATACAACCATGGTGGAATCCACAAAACATTTAGAAAACATCCTAGGGCTCCGTGCCCGGCTACATGCATTCAGGGGAAAATAAACATAAAGAGTCATAACACAAAATTAGAGTTTGATGACTGGGCCACATGATCACATCTCCTCCTTCAGCCATCCTGTCTCGCAACTCGGTTACCTGTGGAAAAACCACAATAATAAGGGTGAGTAACGAATTACTCAGTAAGAATCCCCAACCGGGGTACAATACGATATACATGGTCATCTAGCTGAACAAATGCAAGCTATGAGTAAAAACACAGAATAGAGCACATAGCTTAGCCCACACTTGGGCCTCGGATGCCAACTTAGGATCTTAGTCCGGAATAATCCTCGACACAATCCTTCACACAATACGCCCTATACGAGAAACAAGTCCCGGCCTAAGCCTGTCTACTGTCGATGAAAGGTACACTAGCTCAAGATCCCGAGGAGCTCTCCGGTCGACGCTGTAATGAGCGTAAGCATGCACCGCACGCTACTGCAGACTATGGGGGGTGCCGGGTCTAGAGGCAAGCTGCCCATGTCCAGTCACCACGCCTAACTAAATCTCGGATCGGTGTCATTGACATAGGGTGTGAGACCTGGACACGTAAACTATGTCAGCCTGAACCACCGCACCTGGGGCTAAGGAACGGGTCGTGGTAGGCTTACACCAGGAAGCCGTCCTTACCTTAACAGGTGGCAATCAGGGGCTACTACCAAACATGCTGAGGACAAGCTGGCTGCCGGGGACGAGGCAATGCCAAGTCATCATCCCGACCGTTGGGGCATTTAACAGTCTGCCACCCTCACCCAAGATTGCAGGGCCTACCGGTAGGGTTAGCTAATCCCTCACGGGGTCCAGGGACGGAGAACTGTCTCGAACGTCCCTGCCATGGATGCAAGGTACTTTATGCATCAGGCCCGAATGATGCTATCTACCTGTAACTCTAACCTGCCTTAGCAATCAGCAAACAATTCAATAAAAACCAATACGTGCTCAATAAGAATACAACGAGCCTAGCATGATACTACGAAACAAGAACAGATACGAGCATGCCAGAGGGAAACAACCTAGCATGGATTAACATGAGAAATAACCGAGAAAAGCATGCTAATCGGGAATTCAGATTAGAGCACTTAGCTACACATGTCAATAAACACAAACAAGCAATCAATCAGCAATCACATATAATATCGTAGGGCCCACACAACTCCGATAAGAAATCCTTACCTTGGTCGGGGACGATTACACAAAAACCTGACCTGCGAACGAACCCGAACTAGCTACCGAGAACCTATCAATCACAACAATAATCACACAATAGGCCTAAATACAATAAAATAAACAGGGCTCGGCTCGGGAGCAACTCACGAGGCGTGACGGACACACGAACGAGACGATTACACGAATGAGGTAGCAATAGGGCTGGCTGGGCGCGTTGGCTCGCTGGCTGCGCGAGCGGATGGGCGCAGAGCGATGCAGGGGCGCGCGGGCGCGGGCTCGGCTGGGATGGCGTGTGGCATGACACGGAGCTGGACGAGGGCGCGCGCGCTGGCGGGAGGCGGTGCGCGGCGCGGCTCGGCGGGCTGCTGCGTGCGACAGAGGAGCGACGAACTCGGGTGAGCTTAGCTATTTCTGGCGCGATGGAGAACAGCTTGAATTGGCGATGGAGAAGACAATCTCAGGCGAATTGGTTGGATGAATCCCCTTGGTTAGCAGCACCGAACATCACACACCCAGCACATCATCTCTTTCGGCCATCAAGGGTGGAAACGAGAACAGAGGAGAAGAAGAAGAAAAGAGAAGGAGCTTACCGGCTGCCCGAGACAAGGATCGACTTCGAATTGGGAGAGGGAGCTCTGTCGAATTGGTGCTGGAGAGGGAGAATTCGCGAGGGAACCCAGTCGGCCGAAGAAGAAGATCGCGAAGAGAAGAAGAAATGGGGAAGGAAGAAGGCTCGGACGATTTTGCCTTTAAATCAAAACTTACATCGAACAGGCTTATATACAAGTTGGTGCAATTAGATTAACAAGAGCTCTCGGTGGCTCGATTGGCAATGACACCCAACTAGCTTCTCAAGTGCCCATGGTTCGAATCCCGCTCGACGCGCTATTTAATTCCTTATTTCTTTTTGCATTTTGCCAAGCCTAAATACCTTCACCAAGCTTCCCGATCCCATTCAAATCATCTCATAATTTTTCCGACAATTAGCAAAGACATAACCGGCCCTATCGGCCAGACCAAATTACCAAAATGCCCCTGGGCAACCCGAGAAGACCGGGATGAAATTTCCGGGCCGTTACAATATTCCCCCCTTATAAGACTTTCGTCCTCGAAAGTCCCTTAAGACTGGAACAGCTCGGGATAATGCAATCTCATCTCATCTTCCCGCTCCCAAGAGGCTTCCTCTGAACTCCGACTCTTCCACTGAACCTTTACCAAACGGATCTCACGGTTACGCAACGTCTTTGTCTCAACGGCAAGAATCCCCACTAGCTTCTCCTCGAAGCTCAAATCTTCATTCAGCTGCAAAGGCTCAAAGTCAACAATGTGCGACGGATCCGGCACGTACTGCCTCAACATCGAAACGTGAAAAACACAGTGTACCGCTGACAATGACGGAGGCAGGGCTAACCGATAAGCAACCTTGCCGATCCTCTCCAGGATCTCAAACGGACTCACAAAACGGGGACTCAGCTTTCCACACTTACCGAACCTCAAGACACCTCGCATCGGAGCAACCTTCAGGAACACATGCTGACCAACCTCAAACTCCAAATCCCGACGCCGAACATCGGCGTAACTCTCTCTGTCGCGCTCGAAGTGTCAACATACGAGCTCTAATCTTCGCACGGCACCATTAGTTAATCGCAAAGAACTCGGGACCCAAAATCTGTCTATCACCAACCTCTTCCCCGAACACGGGAGATCGGCACGCGCTTACCATACAAAGCTTGAATGGAGCCATCCGAATCGTCGATCGATAATCGTTGTTATAGGAAAACTCCATCGAGATCTGATATCTGGTCCCAACTTCCCGAAATCCAACACACAAGCCCTCAACATGTCCTCGATAATCTGGTTCACCCTCTTAGTCCGCATCCATCGTCCCGAGGGTGAAAAGAAAAGTATCTGAAATCGCACTCAGTGCCTAAACCCGTCTGGAGCGCTCTCCAGAAACGAGAAGTGAACCTCGAATCACGGTCAGACACAATCCTCACAGGCACACCATGGTACCGAATGATCTGCTCCAAAAACAACTGCGCCCACTGTTCCACGGTATAAGTGTCTCTACTGGGAATGAAGTGTGCGCTCTTAGTCAACCGGTCGACTATCACCCAAATCTGAGAGAACTTCCTCGGAGTCCTCGGCAAACCAGAAATAAAGTCCATGGAGATCTCTTCCCATTTCCACTGAGGCACACTCAGCGGCTGCAACAAACCATTTGGAGCTGCACGGGTGCCTTCACTTGCTGACAAGTGAAACACCGACTGACAAACTCTGCAACATCTCTTTTCACACCCATCCACCAGAATGTCTGCTTAAGGTCCTGATACATCTTGGTACCCCCGCGGTGCCAAGCAAACGGAGAGCTGTGGGCCTCTGAGAGCAACTCTGCTCGCAATCCTGCCACATCCGGAACACACAACCGGCCCCTGTGCGTCAGTCCACTGTCTGGTGAATAAACGAAGTCAAAGTCTCCGTCAGCACTAACTCTGTCAACCAATCTCTTAAGTGCGGGGTCACTCAGCTGACTATCAATAATCCGCTGCCTAATCGATGGCTGGACTGTCAACTGAGCTACTCTGGCAGTAACATCACCCAACAACACTACAACCTCGGCCCGCTCGAACTCCCGCTGCAATCTGGGCTGGGAACTCAACAACACCGCGGAGTGCGACGTCTTCATACTCAAAGCATCAGCTACAACATTGGCTTTACCCGGATGGTACAAAATCTCGCAGTCATAATCTTTTACCAACTCTAACCATCTCCTCTGCCTCATATTCAACTCTTTTCTGAGTAAACAGGTACTTGAGGCTCTGGTGATCGGTAAAAATCTGGATCCGCTCACCATACAGGTAATGCCTCCAAATCTTCAGTGCAAACACCACTGCTGCCAACTCCATATCATGAGTCGGGTAGTTCTGCCCATATGGCTTCAGCTGGCGGGAAGCATAAGCAATGACCTTCCCGTGCTGCATCAACACACAACCTAACCCAAACTTGGAAACATCGCTGTAGACAACAAAACCACTTGTCCCCTCCGGGACTGCTAACACTAGTGCTGAAGTCAAACTGCGCTTGAGCCTGGCAAAGCTCTCATCACACTTACGGTCCCAAATAAACTCGACACCCTTCCTCGTCAGACGAGTGAGGGGCGAGGCTATGGCGGAAAAGTCCTTAACAAATCGACGGTAGTAAACTGCAAACCCATAAAGAAACGGCTCCTACGAGCAGACAACCGAAGGACAGAGAGCTCTACATACACTCACTGTCTTGCTCCACTAAAGCAACAAGATCTAAATCTCACGGGGTAGCAACAGGGGTTCACCACGGACTGAACCTCCAAATACCAACGGGGCAACTCTCAACTTTCCTGGAAAAAGGAAGACAACCAACGGGGCACGAACCATTCGCCCACGATCAAAACTGACTTCTAGCAATTCCGATCCACACCTTGGTCAACACCAAGCATTGACTTGTCACCACACCGGAACCAATCCGGACTCTACTCCAAACAAATACTAACTTGCTAGGCTACCAAAACTGCCAACAACTCACCCGAGGCTACAAACTACACGGCTCCAGCTTGCCAACTGAAACTCACTACCTGGGCCTGACTGAGCTCTAGAGAGGCTCTCCACAACCTAGGGATCTCCGACAACCCTCGACACCCACTTCCAACTAACGAACTAACGACCAACTTCCTGAACAACAACAACTCCATTTTCCCAGCATCATAACCATGCTGGCCAACTCCAACTCCTTGGAAACAAAGAGGACCCGAAACGCTACCAAATGCGTCATCCTCCTACTCAGACGTCAACCACAACATAACTTCTACCCAAGGAAGGATCCGAACAACCCTCTCAGTCATGACGATCAACAAGAAAATCTGCCAACCAAGCTTAGGTCTAATTTAACAACTCTTACCTAAGCAACAACCTTATACCACGAGCATGGTATCCTTACCACCTCACTAAAGCCTTACAACATCCACCTGGAGGCAACTTCTCCAAGAATTGAGCACCAGATCCCCAAAGCAAACCCTACATGGATCTGAAACTCTTGCCACAGAACGAACAACACAAAATGCACTTGTGCGCACAACTCCCAACCTTGATTTAGAGATCCAAGACTAACAAGCGCTTTTCCCAAAAAGCAACACTAGCTCCTGGCAGAGATACAATCAATCAACGGAACACCCAAAGTTCCATCTCCACACGATACTTGAAGCTGTGGCAATCTGGCACTACCAAAGCATAACCATGCCAAACTGAACTTACTTTATACCAAGCCTCTACCAAGGGTGCTTACCCATAAGACATCCAACTCCTCTCACAAGGGATCCTACTCATGGTCCCTCGGCTGGACCAAAACTTGCTTCTTCGATGCTCAACACTCCTCAGATTTAGGCACTCGAAGGTAGTTGACCGCACTACCAACCACAAAGATCTCTTGGCCTTAACACTAGCGTGAGATGCACGCGCACTAACACTTACCAACCGTCAACCTGCTGACTTACTCAACCTCCAGTAACATTGGGAAGAGGCTCCGGCTCCTCTCGAACAACCTTTCGCATGTAGTCCTTCGACCGCCACTGAACTAGCTCTCTTGCATGACCTAAACAGGTGCAACTGCCACAAACGTATCCAAAGGCTAAAGGAGTGCGCTGAACTCCGGACGGCATAGAACCATCTGCTATGCCCATGCCAAACTCAGGCCTGAACCATACTTAGTGCCAAAGCGGCACACCAACCAATGCACCTCAAGTGCCACTACTACCAAAACCACATCTTACTACAAACGGGGCCAACAAGGTCACAACCTCAAGTGACACGAACTCTGGCTAGGCATACAAGGGCTCAACTCCAACAACCATGCCTAAGGCATCTCATCAAGTTGAAGGCTCACAGCCAAATCTTGCATCCCCACATGATGCTCAACAAACTCTGGCCGGCTCTCTCAACATGCAGCAGCTAGCCCTACTCTAGGGGCTTACCAAAAGAGGAGTGTTCGTCTCTATCAAACAACTGAGGAAACCACCAACGGATCCAGTCCGAAGGGAACACTGCTTGCTGCACCCTTAACCACAGGGTTCCGGCTTACTAGCTGCAACCAACAACACTTACAGAAGCACAAAGATGCCTCATCAATCTCCTCGAAGGCTACCAACTTTGCAGCCACTCTCTGGGCAATCAAACAATCTGCTAAGGCTCAAGATCAACACTTGAGCTACCCAGGCTAGTCCACACGGGGACCTGCTCCACAAACATCCACATCAGCACAACAATAGCTAACTCCTCTCTTGGAGTGGCACTCTAAGGCAAAGCACCTCCACCCACTCACTAGGGGAAAACCAACAACTGGGCCACAATTGGCCAATGGGAGTCCAATCTCTGCCTTCCTCTGGAACGATGTTCCAGGGGCATCCGAATCTATCTGGATACCTCAACAAGCCACAACATACATCACACACTGCTGGAAGTTGGCATGATGGCGCTCTAAACCCAAACCAATAACGAGTCAGAACCTGCTCGTCTCTGCTCCACAACACTACACAAGGCATACACTAGATGATAGGTATTGTAAATTCTTAACCCTTTTTTTCTTACAACAAATAGTGAATTTAGGCATACCTGATGACTGTCGGAGTGCTGGTGATCATGGGGAAAACGACCTACAACAAAAGGTCAATCTACAGAATCTATGACTCTGAGCTCTGATACCAACTGTAAGGACCCGACCCGAATGGGGCACTAAATGGGCCCTTACCCCAATGCATGCATTCAAAGTAAAGGACATCATACAAACATGATTTCGGATTCCAATTAAAAACAAAACATTCAAACATTCAGTTCAAAGCCCGGACAATTTTCCTGAAACCTGTCCCTGTTTCCAAGCACCTGTTCCAAGATAAATACATTTCCAAAGTTTACTCTGATTAGAGATTTATTAAAATCCTTCAAAACCTGTCCAGATACAACCATGCTGGAATCCACAAAACATTTAGAAAACATCCTAGGGCTCCGTGCCCGGATACATGCATTCAGGGGAAAATAAACATAAAGAGTCATAACACAAAATCAAAGTTTGATGACTGGGCCCCATGATCACAGCTCCTCCTTCAGCTATCCTGTCTCGCAACTCGGTTACCAGTGGAAAAACCACAATAATAAGGGTGAGTAACGAATTACTCAGTAAGAATCCCCAACCGGGGTACAATACGATATACATGGTCATCTAGCTGAACGAATGCAAGCTATGAGTAAAAACACAGAATAGAGCACATAGCTTAGCCCACACTTGGGCCTCGGATGCCAACTTAGGGTCTTAGTCCGGAATAATCCTCCACACAATCCTTCACACAATACGCCCTATACGAGAAAAAAGTCCCGGCCTCAGCCTGTCTACTGTCGATGAAAGGTACACTAGCTCAAGATCCTGAGGAGCTCTCCGGTCGACGCTGTAATGAGCGTCAGCATGCACCGCGCGCTACTGCAGACTATGGGGGGTGCCGGGTCTAGAGGCAAGCTGCCCATGTCCAGTCACCACGCCTAACTAAATCTCTAGATCGGTGTCACTGACATAGGGTTGTGAGACCTAGACACGTAAACTATGTCAGCCTGAACCACCGCACCTGGGGCTAAGGAACGGGTCGTGGTAGGCTTACACCAGGCAGCCGTCCTTACCTTAACAGGTGGCAATCAGGGGCTACTGCCAAACATGCTGAGGACATGCCCGCTGCCGGGGACGAGGCAATGCCAAGTCATCATCCCGACCGTTGGGGCATTTAATAGTCTGCCACCCTCACCCAAGATTGCAGGGCCTACCAGAAGGGTTAGCTAATCCCTCACGGGGTCCAGGGACAGAGAACTGTCTCGAACGTCCCTGCCATGGATGCAAGGTACTTTATGCATCAGGCCCGGATGATGCTATCTACCTGTAACTCTAACCTGCCTTAGCAATCAGCAAACAATTCAATAAAATCCAATACGTGCTCAATAAGAATACAACGAGCCTAGCATGATACTACGAAACAAGTATAGATACGAGCATGCCAGAGGGAAACAACCTAGCATGGATTAACATGAGAAATAACTGGGAAAATCATGCTAATCGGGAATTCAGATTAGAGCACTTAGCTACACATGTCAATAAACACAAACAAGCAATCAATCAACAATCACATATAATATCGTAGGGCCCACACAACTCCGGAAAGAAATCCTTACCTTGGTCGGGGACGATTACACGAAAACCTAACCTGCGAACGAACCCGAACTAGCTACCGAGAACCTATCAATCACAACAATAATCACACAATAGGCCTAAATACAATAAAATAAACAGGGCTCGGCTCGGGAGCAACTCACGACGCAGACGGACACACGAACGAGCCGATTACACGAACGAGGCAGCAATAGGGTTGGCTGGGCGCGTTGGTGCACTGACTGCGCGCGGACGGGCGCAGAGCGATGTAGGGGCGCGCTGGGACAACATGCGGCGTGACACTGAGCTGGGCGAGGGCGCGCGCTGGCGTGAGGCGGTGCGCGGCGCAGCTCGGCGGGCTGCTGCGCGCGAAAGAGGAGCGACGAACTCGGGCGAGCTGGGCGATTTCTGGCGCGATGGAGAAGAGCTTGAATTGGCGATGGAGAAGACGATCACGGCCGAATTGGTTGGACGAATCCCCTTGGTTAGCTGCACCGAACATCACACACCCAGCACATCATCTCTTTCGGCCATCAAGGGTGGAAACGAGAACAGAGAAGGAGCTTACCGGCTGCCCGAGACAAGGATCGACTTCGAATTGGGAGAGGGAGCTCGGTCGAATTGGTGCTGGAGAGGGAGAATTCGCGAGGGAACCCAATCGGCCAAAGAAGAAGATCGCGAAGAGAAGAAGAAATGGGGAAGGAAGAAGGCTCGGGCGATTTTGCCTTTAAATCAAAACGTACATCGAACAGGCTTATATACAAGTTGGTGCAATTAGATTAAAACGAGCGCTCGGTGGCTCGATTGGCAATGACACCCAACTAGCTTCCCAGGCGCCCATGGTTCAAATCCCACTCGACGCGCTATTTAATTCCCTATTTCTTTTCGCATTTTGCCAAGCCCAAATACCTTCACCAAGCTTCCCGATCCCATTCAAATCATCTCATAATTTTTTCGACAATTAGCAAAGACATAACCGCCCCTGTCGGCCCGACCAAATTACCAAAATGCCCCTGGGCAACCCGGGAAGACCGGGATGAAATTTGGGCCGTTCTGATGAGGAGACTTCCGATGACTCCAGATCTTGCATTATGAGCTCGTTGAGCTATGATCTGTGTTGATAGCTGTTTACTTGCATGTTGAGGTGCTAGATGACTGATGTATCGTATTGTACCCCGATTGGGGATTCTTACTGAGTATGTTTATACTCACCCTTATTTATCTTTCAGGTAACTTAGGACAACACCAAGAGGGTTAGCGGAGGGTGCTGATTGATCATGGGAGCTGTCGGCACTCTGTCATTTATTATTGCATGGTTTATTCAGCATGTAGATGGACATGAGTCCTAGGGGAACATTGTTAAAAAGTTGTTTAAATTGTATTGTATGTTTTTATAAACACTGGCCAGGCTTGTCTTACTTTGTTGGTTTGTTTAAATGAAAATTGTTGGTTATGTTTTAAGGGTTCCCTCTTCTCATATGTTTGAAAGGTTTTTAAATATGAGTACTAAACCGCTTGTTATCATTTTTAACTTGCATGCTGAGTGAGAACCCAGGTTTAGGACCGATAATCCGCTGTCTAATCGATGGCTGAACTGTCAACTGAGCTACTCTGGCAGCAACCTCACCCAACAACACTGCAACCTCAGCCCGCTCGAACTCTCTCCGCAATCTGGGCTGGGAACTCAACAACACAGCAGAGTGCGATGTCTTCCTACTCAAAGCATCAGCTACAACATTTGCTTTACCCGGATGGTACAAAATCTCGCAGTCATAATCCTTTACCAACTCTAACCATCTCCTCTGCCTCATATTCAACTCCTTCTGAGTAAACAGATACTTGAGGCTCTGGTGATCGGTAAACATCTGAATCCGCTCACCATACAAGTAATGCCCCCAAATCTTCAATGCAACACCACTGCTGCCAACTCCATATCATGAGTCGGGTAGTTCTGCTCATTTGGCTTCAGCTAGCGGGAAGCATAAGCAATGACCTTCCCGTGCTGCATCAACACACAACCTAACCCAAACTTGGAAGCATCGTTGTAGACCACGAAACCACATGTCCCCTCTGGGACTGCCAACACCAGTCTTTGAAGTCGATCGCGCTTGAGCACGCAAAGCTCTCATCACACTCTTGTCCCAAATAAACTCGACACCCTTCCTCGTCAGACGAGTGAGGGGCGAGGCTATGGCAGAAAAGTCCTAAACGAACCGACGGTAGCAACAGGGGTCCACCACGGACTGCACCTCCAAATGCCAATGGGGCAACTCTCAACTTCCTGGAAACTAGAAGACAACCAACAGGGCACGAACCATTCGCCCCACGAGCAAAACTAATTCCTAGCAATTCCAATCCACACCTTGGTCAACACCAAGCATCACCTTGCCACCACACTGGAACCAATCCAGACTCTACTCCAAACAAATACTAGCTTGCTAGGCTTCTAAGACTGCCAACAACTCACCCGAGGCTACAAACTACACGGCTCCAGCTTGCCAACTGAAACTCACTACCTGGGCCTGACTGAGCTCTAGAGAGGCTCTCCACAACCTAGGGTTCTCCGACAACCCTTGACCCCCACTGGCAACTAACGGACTAACAGCCAACTGCCTGAACAAACAACAACTCCATTTTCCATCATCATAACCATGCTGGCCAACTCCAACTCCTTGGGAACCAAGAGGACCCGAAACGCTACAGAATGCGTCATCCTCCTACTCAGACATCAACCACAACATAACTTCTACCTAAGGAAGGATCCGAACAACTCTCTCAGTCATGACGATCAACAAGAAGATCTGCTAACCAAGCTTAGGTCCAACTTAACAAATCTTACCTAAGCAACAACCTGATACCACGAGCATGGTATCCTTACCACCTCACTAAAGCCTTACAACATCCACCTGGAGTCCAACTTCTCCAAGAACTGAGCACCAGATCTCCAAAGCAAACCCTACATGGATCTGAAACTCTCGCCACAGAACGAACCACACAAAACACACTTGTGTGCACAACTCCCAACCTTCATTTAGAGATCCAAGACTAACAAGCGCTTTTCCCAAAAAGCAACACCAGCTCCTGGCAGAGATACAATCAATCAAAGAACACCCAAAGTTCCATCTCCACACGATACTCGAAGATGTGGCAACCTCGCACTACCAAAGCATAACCATGCCAAACTGAACTCACTGTATACCAAGCCTCTACCAAGGTGCTTACCCATAAGGCATCCGAAACCTCCCACAAGGCATTAAATCATCTCGCCTCATAGGCATCCAACTCGGTCCCTCTGCTGGACCAAACTCGCATCTACGACGCTTAACTCTCCTCAGATTTAGGCACTCGAAGGTAGTTGACCGCACTACCAACCACAAAGATCTCTTGGCCTTGACACTAGCGCGAGGCTCACGCGCACCAACACTTACCAACCGACAACCTGCTGACTTACTCAACCTCCAGTAACACTGGGAAGAGGCTCCGGCTTCTCTCGAACATCCTTTCGCTTTGATGACTTGGCAATGCCTAGTCCCCGGCAGCGAGCACGTCCTCAACGTGTTCGGCAGTAGCCCTTGATTGCCATCTGTTAGGGCAAGGACGGCTTCCTGGTGTAAGCCTACCACGTCCTCAGCAAGGCGCACTTACGCTCATTACAGCACCGACTAGAGAGCTCCTCGGGATTGTGAGCCTGTGCATCTTTCGTATCGTCAGTAGACAGGCTGAGGCCGGGACTTGTTTTTAGTATAGGGCGTTCTGTGTGATGGAATTTTCGGACTAAGACCCTGTGCTGGCATCCGAGGTTTGTAAGTTGATTTAAGCTATGTGCTCTATTTTGTGTTTATATTCATAGCTTGCATATATTTCGGCTAGATGACCATGTATATCGTATTGTACCCCGGTTGGGGATTCTTACTAAGTAATTCGTTACTCACCTTTATTTTGTGTTTTTCCACTGGTAACCAAGGTGCGAGACAGGATGGCTGAAGGAGAAGTTGTGATCATGGGAACCTACTGTTGTCTCTGATTTTTATATTATGACTCTTTGCCTTTTTATTTCTTCTGAATGCATGTAGCTGTAATGGCCCAGGTTTTCATCCCGGTCTTCGAGGTATGCCCTAGGGGTATTTTGGTAATTTGGTCGGGCCGTCAGGGCCGTTTATGTCTTTTTCAAGTTGCTAAACTTATTGGATGGGTTTATGTAACGGCCCAGTTTTCTATTTCGGTTTCCCAGGAGTTTTCGGGACATTATGCGGATGTTCGGATGGGCCGTTAGAGCTTTTTAACCTTTAAGAGTATTTTGGTATTTTGCTCCCCGGTCAGAGGTTGAGGATTTTCAGGGCTTCAGGGTCATTTCGGCCTTCGTTGAGACTTGATTAATGTTGGTTGCAAGACCCAAGGAGTTTGGGTTAGTTGATTAGAAGTTCGGAGACATTCCGGTAGATAGCAAAATTAATTGGAATTTAATTGGTCCCATTGAGATTTGAACCCTTGCCCTAATGGTGAAATTGGAGTTTTTAGAAAAAGAAGATTTAGTTAAAAAGAAAAGAATTTCTTTAGCCGGGACCCGCAAGAGAAAGCCTTGGGAAGGGATTTTAGACCCATTTAAATTCGGAAAAGGAAAAGAAATTCTATTCCCCTTGTTTTGGAAAAATCTCTCTCTCTCTCCTTGCCGAGCCCCTCACCAAGAAACCAAACCCTAGCCGCTCAGCCCATCCCCACACCAGATCGCGCCGCCACCGCCGACCACGCCGCCCGGATCGCACCAGCCCGCCAGCCACGCGCACCATACCGCGCAGAAGACGCCCCATGCCCAGCGCGCCCAGACACACCGCATCGCCCATGCCAGCGCGCCCGATCGCCTTCGCCGCCCGCGCCCAGCCAGGCGCGTCGCGCTGTTCGGCACGAGCCGCCCCAGACGCGCGCGCGCGCTCCGCTGCTCGCCGCCCGACGCGCAGCGTAACGCGCGCTTCGCCGCCGCCAGACGCGCGTCGCCGCGCTCTCCCTCGCGAGACCCAACGTTCCGCCTTGCGCGCGCCCGAGCAGCGCCAGCGCCGGCCTCGCCAGCGCCAGGCGCCCGCGCCGCTGGCAAAGCGCCTCGCCGTCCCTGCGCTGCCACGCCGAGACGTGTTGTAACGACCAGTTTTTCTTCCCGGTCTTCCAGGTATGCCCTAGGGGTAATTTGGTAATTTGGTCGGGCCGTCATGGTCGTTTGTGTCTTTTCGACTACTAAAATTATTGGATGGTTTTTGTAGGTTTTTGGAGGGGTTTGTGGTTTGGTTTGAGCAAGGTTTGTTGCAAAAGTAAAAATAAAGGAAATTGTCTTTGCTGCAGTGGGGTTTGAACCCGGGTCTCTGGGAAGCTTGTAGAGAGGTGTGCCAATTGAGCCATTAGGTGCTCTTGTTGCTCTTTTCGCATCACATCTTAGTTAACCTTGGAGTTTGGAGTTTTGGTGCATTTGGTTAAATGAAATAGAATTAGGTTATTCCATCTTATTCTCCAAAAGCACCTCTTGGCCGCCCAAGCTCTCCATCTCCATAGCCTTGCCGAGTTCTTCATCCTTGCCTCTCCTTGGGTTCGATCATCATCATTAAGGGTAAGTCTTCGTCTTCTTCATCTTCTCTTTTGGGTGTTTGTTGGCGAATGTAAGAAAAAGGGGGTGTGTGTGTGTGTGTTGTGCACCCGGCCGAGAGGAGGAGCGACCATCATCGCCGGCCCATTCGCCTTGCACCCCAGATCGGTCGAACCAGCCTGTCGCGACGCCCGATCGGTCGAACCAGCTGCCGCCAGACGCCCAGACTGTCCCCAAAGCCTCGCTGTTCGCCCAGCGAGATCGCCCGATCGCTCGCACGCCGAGAGAGTCGCCAGAGGTCAGCGCCGCCACAAAGACGCCGTCGCTCGCACGCCCTCGCCGTGTCCGCTTGCCGAAGCCGCTCGCCCGCGCGCCTTTCGCTCGAGCGTTCGCGCGCGCGCGTCCTCGCCGAAGTTGCTCGCCGTGTGTCGCATCGCACGCCCGGCGCGGCGCGCGCCGCCGCCCAGACGCCCGCGCGCGCGCGCCGCCGCCAGACGCTCGCGCGCGCGCGCATCGTGTTCTCTGCTATGCCATGCGGTAGCGGCGGCCAGCGTGTCCGTCTGCGTGCGGTAGCGCAAGAACTGGTAGCGTGTCCTGTGCGTGCGCGGCAGCAGCGCAAGCGCCAACCTTGCCGAGCTTAGCTTGCAGTGACCCCAAGCTCTTGTCGTCGCGCGCGCGTGAGTTCCTCGAGCCGAGCTTGCTGTTTCTATTGTTGTTTAGATATTTTAGATGCTTGATTATTGTTGGTTTGCTAGGTTCCCGCTCGCTAGCTCGGGATTGTTCATGAGCTTAGGATTTGTGTGTAAAAGTCTTCCGACCAAGGTAAGGATTTCTTACAGGGGTTGTGTGGACCTGCGGTATATTTGTGATTGTTGTTTTGTATATGCTGTGTATGTTTACTAGCATGTTTAGCCTAGGTGCTCTGTTCAATTCTGTGGCATGAACTCTTGTATTGTTTCTCATGTTAGCCCATGCTAGGTTGTTCTATTCTAGCATGTTCGATATCTCTTTCTTGCTTCGTAGTATCATGCTAGGTTCTTTGTATCCGATGAGCACGTATTGGATCGCATTGATTGAATCGTTATTATTGTTAAGGTTTAGAATTGAGGTAGATAGAATCATCGGGCCCGATGCATAAAGTATCTTGCATCTATGGCAAGGACGTTCGAGACAGTTCTCCGTCCTTGGACCCCGTGAGGGATTAGCTATCCCAACCTGTGAGGCCCCGCAATCTTGGGTGAGGGTGGCGGATCGTTAAATGCCCCAACGGTCGGGATGATGACTTGGCATTGCCTCGCCCCGGCGATCGACACGTCCTCGGCGTGTTCGGCCGTAGCCCTTGATTGCCACCTGTAGGGCAAGGACCGCTTCTGGTGTAAGCCTACCACGGCCGGTTCCTTAGCCTCGAGTGCGGTGGTACAGCCGACATAGTTCACGTGTCAGTCTCACACCCCTATGTCGGTGACACCGATCCGAGATTTAGTTAGGCATGGTGATGAACACGGGCAGCTTGCCACTAGACCCGGCACCCCCGAGTTTGCGGTAGCATGCGGTGCGCGCTTACGCTCATTACTACGCCATCGGAGAGCTCCTCGGGATCTTGAGCAGTGCACCTTTTCGTGATCGACGATGAGAGACAGTGAGGCCGGGACTTGTTCCCGTATAGTGCGTTTAGTGTGTTGTGGTTTTTCCGGACTAAGACCACGAGATGGCATCCGAGGTCCAAGTGTGGACTTAGCTATGTGCTCCGCTCTGTGTTTGTACTCATAGCTTGCATACATTCTTCTAGATGATCATGTATATCGTATTGTACCCGGTTGGGGATTCTTCTTGGGTAATTCGTTACTCACCCTTATTCGTGGTTTTCCTCGGGTAATCAAGGCGGGAGGCAGGATGGTGAAGGAGGAGCTATGATCATGGAACTCGCTTGTCATCTCGATTATTTATTTTAATTATCATGACTCTTCACTTTTTATTATTTCCCCTGAATGCATGTAGACGCACACAGAGCCCCAGGATGTTTTCTTACGTTTTATGGATTCCAAAGCATATTGGTACTTGTGGATTGTTTTAATGGTTTAAATAAATCTCGATCGATCAGTGTGCTTTTAGAAATGTATGTTTTGGTTGTTGAATGTTTTACATTTTTACTTGGAATCCGAAATGTATTTTTCTTAATGTCTTTTATTTTCACTACATGCATTGGGGTAAAGGCCCATTTAGAGCCCCTTTTGGGTCGGGTCTTCTGATTGGTATCGAGCTCGAGTCATAGATTACGTAGATCGACCTTTTGTTGTAGGTCGTTTTCCATGATCATCAAGACACTCAACACTCATCATCAGTACGCCTAGATTTATTGTTTTAGAAAGGAAAAGGGTTAAGAATTTACAATACCTATCATCTAGTGTATGCCTTGTTTGGTGTTGTGGAATGGTGTGAAATGTGTTTTGATTCGTTGTTGGTTTGGATGTAGATCGCCAACATGCGATCCACCGTCTGCCGGGGAGAGGAGGTTCGAGAGCGGTCGAGGTATCAGGATCGGATCGACATCTGCAGGACATCGTCCCAAGCGACATCGATGGCATTCCACCAGCGGCTCCTCCTCGTTACGCCTAGAGCGGGCGTTGAGGCGATCGAGCGCCGTGAGATCGCTCCCGGAGCAGAGTTTCTTTGAGTCTATGAGGGCTTTTATGGTCAGCATGTTGAGTGACCAGAGGGCGAGACCCGAGCCTTGTTGGCGGCGCAGCGGGAAGAGTCCCGAGCCCGGATCGAGCGGTGACTCGATTGGTTCAAGCAGAGCTCAAGAGCACCTCCGGCTCCACAGAGCAAGTAGCCCCAGAGGCGGATATGGCGAGGGTGCCGAGGAATTGGGTAGGTGGTGAAGGATTTTGTGAAGTGGAAGCTTCGAGAAGTTTGATGCCACCGGTGATGCGTTAGCGGCGGCCCGGTGGATTGCCCATTTGGAGTACACCTTCCCGATCATGGTGTGCCCCGATATTGAGAGGCCGAGATGTGCGGCTCATGTGCTAGGAGGCACAATGAGATGGTGGTGGGAGTCCACCTTGAGCGAGAGACCAGTGGTCTCCACCCGCTACTTGGGAGTTCTTCAAGGTGAGTTCAAGGTAAAGTTCATCGGTGATGAGGCTCGGGAGAAGATGGTGGAGCTCTTCCAGAACACAAGCGGTGGTTTCGATTCCATTGAGGAATATGAGCGCAAGTTCTCGGAGTATGGATATTTTGCTCCTCGGTTGATTGCCACCCCGAGTCAAGATTCGGAAGTTCATATCCGGATTGGGGGGTGTTCCCAGATGTCGTGGCTCGGGCCCCGACACTTATGCTAGGGTACATCGATTAGCCACGATCTATAATGGGAAGTATCCGCTGAGCGGGTTGTTGCCGCTCTGTTGGCGTCTGTCCCAGCAGGTGTGGGGCGTAAGAGGAAGTTTGACTTTCGGGAGGCGGCGGCGCCGCCAAGGGCGATTTTGAAGCGAGATCGGCGGAGAGCTCCACCGCGTTTCGGCCCGCACAGGAGGACCAGCGATTTCCGCTTGTGCTACTTGTGGGAAAGTCCACGCCGAGCTTGTCACTGGACCTAGATTGTGCTTCCGTTGTGGTAGAGAGGGGCACATGGCCCGTTTTGTGATCGGCCCGGCTATGGCGGCTCGGCCCAGCGGCGGAGGTCGAGTGTTTGCTACGACCGTCAGAGGCCGAGCGTCACGGATGCCATTATGTGGCAGGTGCACGCTTCTTGTTTTAGATCACTGCGCATTTGTCTTGTTTGATTCTCGGTTCCACGCATTCATTTGTATCTGTGTTGTTTCTTGAGCATGCTAAGTTGAGATTAGAGCCTCTAGGTTTTGAGTTATCTGTTGCAACTCCTTCGGGAGTTAGTATGTTGGCTAGAGATAAGATTAAGGATGGCCGGATCGAGATATCCGGAGAGTTGCTTGTGGCCACGCTCATAGTTACGCCTATGAGCGGTTTTGATGTGATTCTTGGTATGGAGTGGTTAGCTGCTAACCACGCGTTGATTGACCGCCACCGGAAAGAAGTAGTGTTCAGCCGCCGAGTCGGCCTAGCTTTAAGTTTCGTGGAGTCAGTGGGTGGAGTTTGCCCGCCGATGGTGTCACCGTGAAAGCTCGTCGTTTGCTAGCTCATGGAGCTTGGGGCTATCTAGCCAAGTTGTGCGGGAAGAGCCGCCCCTCGCCTCTGCATTGATCAGTGCCGGTCGTGCGCGGGGAGTTTGCGGACGTGTTTCGAGGAGTTACTGGGGTTGCCCTCAAAAGAGAGGTTGACTTCATTATTGAGCTCGAGCCGAGGACCCTCCCTATCTCGAAGGCTCCGTGATCGCATGGCGCCAGTGAGTTAAAGGAATCGAAGATTCGATTGCAGGAGATGTTAGACCGAGGGTTCATCCGTCCAAGTGTGTCCCCGTGGGGAGCACCGATTCATTTGTGAAAAAGAAGGATGGTTCTATGCGCTTATGTATTGATTACCGCGAGCTTAATAAGGTGTGATGAAGAATAAGTATCCGTTGCCCCGTATCGATGATTTGTTCGATCGGCTTTAGGGAGCTTCGTGTTCTCCAAGATAGATCCGAGATCCGGTTACCATCGATTTGCGGATCGGGGATGCCGACATTCCTAAGGCGACTTTCGAGTCCGGATATGGTCACTATGAGTTTGTGGTTATGTCGTTTGGATTGACCAATGCCCCACCGCGTTCATGGACATGATGGATAGGGTGTTCAAATCATTTTTGGACACGGCCGTCATCGTGTTCATTGACGATATTCGATTTATTCGAGGTCTAAAGAAGACCATGCAGAGCATTTGAGACGAGTATTGGCGGCTTTGAGGAAAACCGGCTTTATGCGAAGTTTTCCAAATGTGATTCTGGTTGGAGCAGTGGCCTTCCTAGGCCACGTGGTTTCGAGAGATGGTATAGCCGTGGACCCCGCGAAGATTGAGGCCGTGAGTTCATGGGCCAAGCCGACTTCGATTTGCCGAGATTCGCAGCTTTACGGGTTTGGCGAGTTACTACCGTCGGTTCGTCAGGACTTTTTCGCTTTAGCCTCGCCCCTCACTCGTCTCGACGAGGAAGGGTGTCGAGTTTGTTTGGGGGGACACAGTGTGATGAGAGCTTTGCGTGCTCAAGCGTAGTTTGACTTCGGCACGGTGTTGGCGATCCGAGGGGACAGTGGTTTCGTGGTCTCTGATGATGCTTCCAAGTTTGGATTAGGTTGTGTGTTGATGCAAAGACGGGAAGGTCATTGCCTATGCTTCCCGTCGGTGAAGCCGTATGAGCGTAACTACCCGACTCATGATATGGAGTTGGCGGCAGAGTGGTGTTTGCAATGAAGATTTGGAGGCATTACCGTATGGTGAGCGGATTCGAGATGTTTACCGATCACCGAGCCTCAAGTATCTCTGTTTACTCGAAGGAGTTGAATATGAGGCGAGGAGATGGTTAGAGTTGGTAAAGGATTATGATCATGCGAGATTTTGTACCATCCGGGCAAAGCCAACGTAGTGGCCGATGCTTTGAGCGAGAAAGACGTCGCACTCTGCGGCGTTGTTGAGTTCCCAGCCGGTTTGCGAGAGAGTTCGAGCGGGCCGAGGTTGCGATGTTGTTGGGAGAGGTTACCGCCAGGGTAGCTCGATTGATCGCTCACCGCCGTCGATTCGGCAATGGATTATAGACAGCCAGTTGGGTGACCCGCACTTAAGAGATTGGTTGATGAGTTAGTGCCGACGGTGACTTTGACTTTGTGTATTCCCAGCATGGTGGGTTGACTTATAGAGGCCGGTTGTGTGTTCCGGACATTGCAGTTTCATGCGAGCCGAGTTGCTCTCGGAGGCCCACTCGTCCCCCCTTTTGCTTGGCACCGGGGTACCAAGATGTATCAGACCTTAAGCGAGACTTTTACGGTGGATGGGGATGAAGAGAGATGTGGCAGAGTTTGTCGGCCCCGGTGTCTCACTTGTCGCCAAGTGAAGGCACCCAGCAGAGGCCAAGAGGTTTGTTTTGCGCCATCGAGTGTACCCTGATGGAAATGGGAAGAGATCTCTATGGACTTTATATCCTGGTTTGCCAAGGACTCGAGGAAGTTCTCTCGATTTGGGTGATAGTCGACCGTTTGACCAGAGCGCACACTTCATTCCCGGTAGGGACACTTATACCGTGGAACAGTGGGCGCGGTTTGCTTTTTGGAGCAGATCATCCGTTATCATGGTGTGCCGGTGAGGATTGTGTCGGATCGTGACTCGCGGTTCACTTCTCGTTTCGAGAGCGCTCGAAGGGTTTGGGCACAGAGTGCGATTTCAAAGATGACTTTTCACCCTCGTGACGGATGGTCGATGAGAGAGAGTGAATCGATTCTCGAGGATATGTTGAGGGCTTGTGTGTTGGATTTCCCGTGCGATTGGGACCCGATTCGTGATTTTGATGGAGTTTGCCTATAACAATAGTTACGATCGACGATTCGAGATGGCTCCATTCGAGGCATTGTATGGTAAGCGTTGTCGGTCCCCCCGTGTTCGGGAAGAGGTTGGTGATAGACAGTTTTGGGTCCCGAGTTCTCGCAGTTGACCAATGGTGCGCAAGGCGAGAAGATTAGAGCTCGTATGTTGACAATTTCAGAGCAGTGAGAAGAGTTACGCCGATGTTCGGCGTCGAGAATTGGAGTTTGAGGTTGGTCGGCATGTGTTCCTTAAGGTTGCTCCGATGCGAGGTGTTTTGAGGTTTTGGTAAGCGAGGGAAGTTGAGTCCCCGTTTTGTTGGTCCGTTCGAGATCCTAGAGAGGATTGGCGAGTTGCTTACCGGTTAGCCCTACCTCCGTCACTATCGGCAGTGCATAGTGTTTTCCATGTATCGATCTTGAGGCGGTATGTGCCGGACCCGTCGCACATTGTGGACTTTGAGCCTTTGCGGTGAATGAGGATTTGAACTTCGAGGAGAAGCGGTGAGGATCCTTGCCTTTGAGACCAAGACGTTGCGTAATCGCGAGATTCGTTTAGTAAAGGTTCGATGGAAGAATCGGGGTTACGAGGAAGCCACTTGGGAGCGGGAAGACGAGATGAGGTTGCATTACCCTCGAAATTTACTGTCTTAAGGACTTTCGAGGACGAAAGTCATAAAAGGAGGGAATATTGTAACGACCTGTGTTTTTCTTCCGGTCTTCCGGGTATGCCCTAGGGGTAATTTGGTAATTTGGTCGGGCCGTCATGGTCGTTTGTGTCTTTTCTAGCTACTAAAATTATTGGATGGTTTTTGTAGGTTTTGGAGGGGTTTGTGGTTTGGTTTGAGCAAGGTTTGTTGCAAAAGTAAAAATAAAGGAAATTGTCTTTGCACAGTGGGGTTTGAACCCGGGTCTCCTGGGAAGCTTGTAGAGAGGTGTGCCAATTGAGCCATTAGGTGCTCTTGTTGCTCTTTCTGCATCACATCTTAGTTAACCTTGGAGTTTGGAGTTTTGGTGCATTTGGTTAAATGAAATAGAATTAGGTTATTCCATCTTATTCTCCAAAAGCACCTCTTGGCCGCCCAAGCTCTCCATCTCCATAGCCTTGCCGAGTTCTTCATCCTTGCCTCTCCTTGGGTTCGATCATCATCATTCCGGGTAAGTCTTCGTCTTCTTCATCTTCTCTTTTGGGTGTTTGTTGGCCGAATGTAAGAAAAAGGGGTTGTGTGTGTGTGTTGTGCGGCCCGGCCGAGAGGAGCGACCATCATCGCCACCTACTCGTGACGCCCAGATCGGTCGAACCAGGCCTGTCGCGACGCCCAGATCGGTCGAACCAGCCCGCCGCGACGCCCAGACTGTCAGCCCGAGCCTCGCCGTTCGCCCAAAGGCGAGATCGCCCGATCGCTCGACGCCGAGAGAGGTCCTCGCCAGCGCCAGACGCGTCCAGCCCGATCGCTCGCACGCCCTCGCGCCGTGTCCGCTTGCCGAAGCCGCTCGCCCGCGCGCGCCGCCGCTCAGGCGTTCGCCACGCGCGTCCCTCGCCGCGAGTTGCTCGCCGTGTCCGCATCGCACGCCAGCGCCCGCGCGCCTTCGCCCAGACGCCAGCGCCCGCGCGCCTTCGCCCAGACGCTCGCCCGCGCGCGCGTGTCCCTGCTTGCCGTGCCAGCGCGCAGCCAGCGCGTGCACTGTGTGCGGTAGTAGCGCAACCGGCAGCGTGTCCTGCGCGTGCTGGTAGCGGCCAGCGCCCAGCCTTGCCGAGCGGCTTGCTTGAGACCCCAAGCTCGTGTGTCGTCGCGCGCGTGAGTTCCTCGAGCCGAGCTTGTTGTTCTATTGTTGTTTAGATATTTTAGATGCTGATTATTGTTGGTTTGCTAGGTTCCCGCTCGCTAGCTCGGGATTGTTCCATGACTTAGGATTTGTGTGTAAAAGTCTTCCGACCAAGGTAAGGATTTCTTACAGGGGTTGTGTGGACCTCATGGTATATTTGTGATTGTTGTTTTGTATGCTGTGTATGTTTACTAGCATGTTTAGCCTAGGTGCTCTGCTTCAATTCTGATGGCATGAACTCTTGTATTGTTTCTCATGTTAGCCCATGCTAGGTTGTTCTATTCTAGCATGTTCGATATCTATTCTTGCTTTCGTAGTATCATGCTAGGTTCTTTGTATCCGATGAGCACGTATTGGACCGCATTGATTGAATCGTTATTATTGTTAAGGTTTAGAATTGAGGTAGATAGAATCATCCGGGCCCGATGCATAAAGTATCTTGCATCTATGGCAAGGACGTTCGAGACAGTTCTCCGTCCTTGGACCCCGTGAGGGATTAGCTATCCCAACCGGTAGGCCCCGCAATCTTGGGTGAGGGTGGCAGATCGTTAAATGCCCCAACGGTCGGGATGATGACTTGGCATTGCCTCGTCCCCGGCAGATCGACACGTCCTCGGCGTGTTCGGCCGTAGCCCTTGATTGCCACTGTTAGGGCAAGGACCGCTTCTCGGTGTAAGCCTACCACGGCCGGTTCCTTAGCCTCAAAGTGCGGTGGTACAGCCGACATAGTTCACGTGTCAGTCTCACACCCTATGTCGGTGACACCGATCCAGAGATTTAGTTAGGCATGGTGATCGAACACGGGCGGCTTGCCACTAGACCCGGCACCCCGAGTTTGCAAGAGCATGCGGTGCGCGCTTACGCTCATTACAGCGCCGATTGAGAGCTCCTCGGGATCTTGAGCGAGTGCACCTTTCGTATCGACGAGAGAGACAGCCGAGGCCGGACTTGTTCCCGTATAGTGCGTTTAGTGTGTTGTGGTTTTTCCGGACTAAGACCACGAGATGGCATCCGAGGTCCAAGTGTGGACTTAGCTATGTGCTCCGCTCTCGTGTTTGTACTCATAGCTTGCATACATTCTTCTAGATGATCATGTATATCGTATTGTACCGGTTGGGGATTCTTACTGGGTAATTCGTTACTCACCCTTATTACGTGGTTTTCCTCGGGTAATCAAAGGCGGAGACAGGATGGTGAAGGAGGAGCTATGATCATGGAACTCGCTTGTCATCTCTCACGATTATTTATTTTAATTATCATGACTCTTCACTTTTTATTATTTCCCCTGAATGCATGTAGACGGGCACAGAGCCCCAGGATGTTTTCTTACGTTTTATGGATTCCAGCATATTGGTACTTGTGGATTGTTTTAATGGTTTAAATAAATCTCTGATCAGAGTGTGCTTTTAGAAATGTATGTTTTGGTTGTTGAATGTTTCTGTTTTTACTTGGAATCCGAAATGTATTTTTCTTAATGTCTTTTATTTTCACTACATGCATTGGGGTAAAGGCCCATTTAGAGCCCCTTTTGGGTCGGGTCTTTACACGTGTGCCTTCTCGGTTGGTAAATTCCCGAGCCTCCACCCTTTGGACTTCCTGATTTTAGATGTTGGTTATTAATTAGGATATTTTATTACTTTCTTAGGTTGCTCGGGTTTGCTTAAAAGCTCGAGGGTCGTTATTTGATTCGGGATAGTTAACCTCCACTTATTTCCAGGTAAGGATTCTTACCCGGGGTTGTGTGGACCCTGCGAATAGTTGATAGCACGCTGATTACTGTAATTATATGAGTTTCTAGTGATAGGTTACATGTTTTCTTTTGATTCATGTTCGTGACATGTTTACATCCCGTTAGTTCCATGTTAGGCTTTCCTATCTTGATAGAACCATGCTGCCATTTGTATGCTGCTAGATCCAAGTTACGGTTAGATGTGTGATGTATAGTATAGAGGACCATAGAGGCAACTAGTTTGGGGTCCCGCCAGGGCAAGACCCGATGGACATCCGAGGTGTAAGGCCCTATGGGCATCCTAGGTGTGTAAGGCCCTTTGGGCATCACTGATTCTGGAGGTGTAAGGCCCTATGGGCATCCTAGGTGTATAAGGCCCACTGGGCATCACTGATTCTGGAGGTGTAAGGCCCTATGGGCATCCTAGGTGTGTAAGGCCCTATGGGCATCCTAGGTGTGTAAGGCCCACTGGGCATCACTGATTCTGGAGGTGTAAGGCCCTATGGGCATCCTAGGTGTGTAAGGCCCACTGGGCATCACTGATTCTGGAGGTGTAAGGCCCTGTGGGCATCCTAAGTGTGTAAGGCCCACTCGGCATCACTGATACTGAAGGTGTAAGGCCCGATGGGCATCCTAAGTGTGTAAGGCCCCACTGGACATCATTGTGTCCTAAGTATGTAAGGCCCCACTGGGCATCACTGTGTCCTAGGTTGTGTAAGGCCCGAAGGGCATCCAAATGTAGGACCTAGGAGAGGCTATAGACGGAAGCCCTTGAGTAGGCTCGCCTTTGAAGTAGCTCATAGCCTACACCAACCGTGCCCGCTCTAAGTCATTGTATGGTTGCATGTCCGTGTGCTAAATGAGATGTTTTCGTATTGTACCCCGGTTGGGGATTCTTACTGAGTAACTCGTTGCTCACCCTTATTTCTGTGGTTTTCCACCAGGTAACTTGGGACAGAGACTGGATGGCTAGGAGGAGGCTGCTGGATGATCATGGATAGCTGACTCTGAGTTGCACGTTCTTTCATTGTGTTTATGATTTAGCATGTAGTGGGACTTGAGTCCCTAGGAAAAATACTCAAAAACTATTTGATGATTCTCATACCGTTTCCCTTGATTTGTTTTAAGAAAGTACTGATCAGTCGTTTACTTGTTTTTATTTAATTGGAATAATGGATTTGTTTTAAATATGTCTACTGCAAAGTTTTAAATTTCAAGCTCTGAATGACGTTTTACATTCTTAATCATGCATGCTTAGTAAGGACCTTAGGTTAGAGACCGTTTCTTGGGTCGGGTCTTTACAATTGGTATCAGAGCTCAGAGTTATAGGTTCTGTAGACTGACCTGCAGTTGTAGGTTGTTTTCCATGATCATCAGCGCTCCGACAGCCATCAGGTATGTCCATAAGTTTAAGGTTAATGGTTAAGAATTACAGTACTGCATCTAGTATACATGTTTTACCCTTGTTGGGCAGTGAGAGCCCCAGTGTGGGCTAGTTTTTATGCCTTGTGTAGCTCGCCAGTTGTTGATTACACATTGAGGAGCAGGGACGTTTGGTATGTCCAATCGAGGAGTTGGACTGATCGTGTTGTTGTTGAGACCACGTCCAAGGTTGTCTAGACCCGTAGGCCAGTTTTGGCCCTGGCAGTTGAGCAGCCAAGAGGAGGGGGTAGAGGCTAGTCTACCTCAGAGCGAGACTCCTTGAGCAAAGTGTGCTCCCGCCATGAAAGAGTTGATGGCAGGTCTTTTAGCTATCAGTGGGCGGAGACCCAGGCGCAGATTGTAGTGCGTAGTGAGGAGTCCCGGGTGCAGATAGCCTAGTTGACAGAGTTTATTTAGGAGACACCCCCTAGTAGCTCCAGTAACCCCAGAGGTTTCCGGAAGGGCTTACTCAGCAGGTTCATGCTGATGAGTTAGTTGGAATTATTCGAGCCGCCGAGTTTCGCAATCAGAAGCGAGGTGGTTGGCCAGGATGGAGTTATCATCCGAGTGTTGGGATGACTTGATGTTCAAAGGCCAAGGCGTGTTGTTCTCGTTTGTTGATACAGCCAGATTTGGTGGTGGAAGTCCCTCGTGAGAGGTGGACCAGCAGAGTCTCCACCAGTCGCCCGGTCTATTGGCAAGTTGCCATGTTAGTAGCTTTTGAAAAGGATGTAGAGACATCCTGTCCCCTTGCAAGCCTGCTATCGTTTTACAACCAGTTCTTTTAGTACCCTCGTAGCCAGGGGGTAGTGTGGAGTTTGCTTGTCAGGGCTTAATCCGTTTGTGGATTTCAGCGGGCTAGTAGAGGGGAGCACTCTTTTGTTTGGATCTTCCAATTGTGGAACAAGTTGTTGCCACCCTAGGAGTTGGCCTGAGCTTTTGTTGAGCATCTAGTGGGATGCAGAAGTTGGCCTGAGCTATTATTGAGCATCGAGTGGGATGCAGGAGTAGGCCGTGGCATGTCTGTTAGGCGAGATGCTAGAGATTAGACTGCTCGAGTATTTGGACTCTTGTGCTGAGTGCCATTGCCCCGTCAATTGGAGTGTGACCTTCCTTTTCTTCAAAGGGGTATAAAGCTCGTTTAGGGCTGATTTGTGTTGTAAAGGATGTAGTGCCTGTTGGCACCAAGCTTTGAGAGGAGGCCTAGATTCAGGCCAGTTGGCACTTTTGTGCAGGAGTTTCCATGGTCGCCGAGAGTATAGCATCCCCGCTAGTCTTGTACCCATTTCCTGAGGTTGCACCTGTTTGGGTTGCATATGAAATCTAGCTAGGTGGTAGTCAGAGGACTACAAGTATGAGGTTTTCGAGGGAAAATAGGAGCATTTCAGAGTCACCGAGAGTTGGGTACCAAAGGATCTTTGTAGAGGGTGTTAAGAGCTAGCGCGTTCGAGTTCTCGCGCCTGTTTGTGAGCTTGTGAGCCAGTTTGTTGGTAGCATGATTCGGCTACCCTTTGAGTTACCCTAGTATGGGTAGTGTTGGCATCAAGGATGCGTGATTAATCCAGTGTTAATGCCATGAGTTGGATGGCTGATCGAAGCACGTTTAGTGGGCACATTGGCTTGAGATATGTTAGCTTGGTATGGATGTGCTCTTGTAAGAGTGAGTTGGCCAATGTGGCTTTTCGTGGTGAGTTGGCCCGAGAGGGTTTGAACTCTTGTTGCTCCTCGGTTAGTAGTGGCTCTGTTGGAGGCAAAAGTTGCCTTGTGTGAAAATCCTTGTTGGCTTTGGATCTTAAGGAATCAGTTTGAGGTGCTGCGCCAGGTGTACTTTTGTGTAACTCGTTCCGTGGTTTATGTTTGTGAAACCACGAGAGGTTCGTGTTGAGGAACTAGTGCTCAGTCTTTGAGGTGTCATGACTTTTGTTCTTGGCAAGTGCCCTAGCTTTGGTTGTAAGGATGTCGTGCTCGTAGCCGGGTTGTTGTTTAAGCAAGTTTTGCTAGTTGGACCTTAGCCTGGTTAGAGTTCAGTTGGAACTGAATAAGAGCGGTGGTAGCAAAGCCGCGTAGTTTCTGATCGTCATGGCTAAGAGAGTTGTTCGGATCCTTACCTTGGGCAGAAGGTTTGTTGTGGCTAATGTTGGAGTAGGAGGATGGCGCATTCTGTAGCGTTTCCGGTCCTTTTGGTTTTCAAGCAGTTGGAGTTGGCCAGCGTATGTAAGGACCCGACCCGAATGGGGCTCTAAATGGGCCCTTACCTCAATGCATGCATACAAATCAACACTAGAATTTGCAATAGGGTTGTTTCAGATTCTAAGTAAAAACCAAAAACCGGCAAGAGTTCATTTAAAAGTCAATACAAAATTCTTGAAACACGTCCCTGTTTCTAAGCACTGTTCCAAGACAAATACATTTCCAAAACTTACTCTGATCAGAGATTTATTAAAAACATACAACTTTACAACATTTACAACAATGCTAGAATCCGGAAATACATTCATAAAACAACCTAGGGCTTCGTGCCCAACTACATGCATTCAGAGGACATTTAAAACATAAACATAAATCTCAGAGTTGAACAACGGGTTTCCATGATCACAGCTCCTCCTCGACCATCACGCCTCGCGCCATGGTTTCTGAAAGATAAGTAAGGGTGAGTAACGAATTACTCAAGAAGAATCCCCAACCAGGGTACAATACGATATAATCAATCATCTAGAACCAAAGCATGCAAGCAAACGACTACCAACACGGATCATAGCTCAACGAGCTTACAAAGAAAGATCTCGAGTCATCGGAAGTCTCCTACTTTCGGCCTAACGATTGGTTATCCTAACCAATCTCGGGACATCTCTCGAGGTCTTTCTCCTCGGCCAATTGATCACTCAAAAGCGATCCCAAGAATGTCCTCAAGGGCCTCTTACCCTTGCTAATCTGGACTTACGGAGAGTACCCAAGTCCGGCTCTAAATCGGAAGGAATGGTGTACTCACGAACATTAGCCCGGAAGGAGCTCTCGAACCGGCATCTAACGCGTGTGCACGCACACCGCATGCTCTTCTTGCAACCGGCGTAAATGTGGGGGCCTAAGGGCAAACTACGCGGGCAGTACGCATGCCTAAAACTTGGAAGCGGTGTCGCGATCACGAGAGCGCGAGGCCCTCGCCGCTCATTTGTGCAGCCTGGTCCACCGACCTGAAGCTAAGAACCGGCCAAGGCAGGCTTACACCGTGGCAGGGTTCCGCTCTAGCAGGCTACAAACTAGGCTATGCCGAAGTGGGTAGCTAATTCCACAACCGGCTGGTCGGGCGGGGTAGCAAGATACGTTATGCTGCGCACACTTTATTCCCGACCTGAGTTAAATCCACCTTAGTGACCGGGGGGGAAGCAAGATACGTTATGCGTCGCACACTACTCCCGATCAGTGGGGACAAAGTACGTTATGTCCACTCAGCCTCTGGATGATGACAAACCCTACAACTCTATCTAAGAGTACAGGGAAAAAGCAATGATTCCTGGCTAGCAAGCAAAGACCGACATCAATCATACTACCTAGCATGATACTACGAGCTTAAGCAGGAATCACAAACGTGCTGGCAGAACAAACCTAGCATGGCACTAACATGTAATATCAAGCAAACATGCTAGCAGAAATCAATCAAAGCTGCTCTATTATTATCATGCTCATAACAGTCAGCAAACAAGCAAGGCAAAATCATGACTATATCGCAGGGCCCACACAACTCCGGTAAGAAATCACTACGGTGGAGGAAGGCAACAACACACAATAAAATAAGCTGCGATCGAACCCGAGCAACCTATATCGAGCCAAACAAAAACATCAATAATCATAAAATAGCCCTAAATACTCTAAAATAAATAGGGCTCGGCTCGGGAGCAACTCACGAGGCGCGGCTGACACTCGAACGAGCCGGCTGCACGGGCTAGGCAACCAAAGGGGCTGGCTGGGCGCGCTGGCACGGGCGCTGGGCGCGAGCTGAGCGCGGAGGGGCGCTGGGCTGCGCGGACAGCGCGCTGGCGAAGCGGGCGCTGCTGCTGGCGGCTGGAGCTGGCGCGCGCGCGGCTCGGCACAAGAGACGGCGCGTGGCGCGAGCGCGACTAACGCGGGGGCGCGCGATCTGGCGCTGGGACGCGCGATCGAGCGGGCGAGGCTCGGCGACGCGACGCGGCGGCATCGTCTGGCGCGCTCGGCACAAGATGCAATCATAGCCCACGGACGACGGACGAGGCAGGCGAGGGCGCGTGGGCTGGGCGACGCTGGGAGAGGCGCGGCGACGCCTCGGGGCCGGGCGAGGTAGGGGTGCGCGGCGCTGGGCGAGCTCGGTGGCTCGCGACGCTGGCTCGGGCGGCTGGGCGTGGCGAGCAGTGGTGCGACGGCCGGGTTGGCGAGACAAGGGCTGGGTCGGGGCTAGGTGGGGGGCTCGGGGAGAGAGAGAGAGAGAGAGAGAGAGAGAGAAAAATGCATTTTGGGGAAAAAAAAGAAAAGAAAAAGAGAAATAAAAAGGAAAATGGGAAAAAAGGGAAAAAATGGGATTTTTAATTCCATTTTCCATCCTTATCCACTTAAAAACCTCAAAATCCCATTTCCCGGCTTCCTCCTTCGAGACCCGATCAAAGAAATCTTTTCCAATCAATCAAACTCACTTAAATCCAACTCCCAAAGCAACACTAAAGGCTCGGGCTCGAATCCCAAAAGAAACACCCAAACAACCATCACTTTGCCAAAACCCAAAACCACAACCGAACTTCCAAACGACTAGCCCAAACACCTCGGGACTCATGACCAACAACAAACAAGCCTCAACAAAGCGGGAGCTACCTCGAAGCCAGAAAACCACAAATCTGCAGGAGAGCCAAAAGGCCAAAATACCCCCAAGGGGCAAAACCGCTCTAAAACCCAACCAAACAACCGAATCTTGACCCGAAGGCACCTCGAAAACTGGAATAGGAAACTGGGCTGTTACAATACTCCCTCCTTATAAGACTTTCGTCCTCGAAAGTCCTAAGACGAAACAGCTCCAGGAAAACTCCACTGATCCAGCCAACTGAACTTCTCGGCCAACAACACTAGCCCTCTTCGAGAACCAAAACTCTCTTGGGTTCTCAAAACTCAAGGCCACAATGCCATCCAAACTGGGCATAACTATCTCGACCAAGACACGGCATACCTGAACTCCAAAGGGAAAAGACGGCAAACCACGTCCTCAACTCGCACCAACTCTAAAACGGTGCTACTCTCAGCAATCTCGAGGACTGGCCACAAGCTATGAAGCTCTACACCACGCACTGGCAAAACTCCTCTGGAAGCTCACAGCTGACAACAAACAAACTCAACCCTTCAACAAACTGGCCAAACAACTGAACCTTCCAGATTCCAGAAACCAAACGGCCGAAAGCAAACTTTTCCATGCAAATCTACTAGCAATGGCCAAAGAAAACACCGCCAGCAAGGAAACCACCAAAATTCCTCTCAAGGAAAACTCTGGCCGCAAGGACTAAACCATCACGCAGCTCTCTACGGCACAACACCTTGAGGAAAACAGCTCAACGGCTTTACCAACCAAAGCCACGGCACCTCTGTGCCAACTCACTCAAACAGCTCTGCTACTCCAACTGCGAGCGCACAACAAGGAGCAAAGCCCGAGAAGGGCTTGCTCAGCAGAACTCAACCCAAACTTATAACGAGCGACACTCGCCTCCAAGCTACCTCTCAACTCTTAAAATCCAACTGGCTACTCAAAAGACTTCTCCTTTTTCGCTTAGGCGGACTTATCTTCCAACGTAAGCTCCACTCCCGAAACCTTACAAGGAAAACGGATGGCGACAACCTCAAAGCTTACGGATCCTAAGCCACACGATTCCGCAAGACTACCTCGAAGCTTACACTCGAGGTGACATCCATGAAGCAACTCAATCCCCACAGAGACTAGGGGGAAGGGAAATCTTCAATCCCCAAAAAAACCAACAACTTGCCAGAAACAACTCTTACTGGCTGGCCACCACCCTTGCGGGGACAAACAACTCTTGCTTGCTAACAACACAAAGCAGGGACCCTCTCGCTGGGCTGACAGCTGCGCTACTCTGATCAAATACACAACTTATGAGCTAAGTCGACTCCTACAAAAGCAGAAACGAATTCCCAAAGCAAGCAAACTCAAGGGCAACGGACTTCACACAAGCTCATTGACTTTCTCAAACCCAAGGCAACAAACAACCAACTCTCTTGGAAGCAACACCCAAGGGAAAACTCAACCAATCGGATCACAAATCCGGAACCAACAAAACTTACTCAATCGCCGAGGAGGGGTCAACTCCCAAAACTTACGACTAGGAAAAGACCTCGAGGCAACGCCCTCGGCTAGAACCGAACTAGCTCTCGAAACAACAAGAGAACAAAATCTTGGCCAAACACTCACAAGAGGCGAGAACAACCCTTTCTGCGGCCTCTAGAACACCATCCAAGAATCCGCTTAGCTGGACAAACAAGCGCTTCCAAGCACCAACAAACTATTCCCTCTTGCTAGCACCACTACCATCAATTCCAAGACCAAGGGAGTAAACGACAACTCCCGAAGGAAACGACTCTTACAAGCAGACAACCAAAGGACAGAGAGCTCCACATACACTCACCTGTCTTGCTCCACTAGAGCAACAACATCTAAATCTCGGGGGGCAACAACGCGGGGCAACTCAACATCCTGGAGCAGAAAACAACCAACCGGGCACAAACCATTCGTCCCACGAGCAAAGCAAATCACTAGCGACTCCAAACCACACCTTGGTCAACACCAAGCATCAACTTGCCACCACACCGGAACCAATCCGGACTTTACTCCAAACAAACACTAGCTTGCTAGTCTACCAAGGCGCTAGCAACTCACCGAGGCTACAAACTACACGGCTCCGACTTGCCAAGCTGAAACTCACTACACGGGCTCGACCGAGCTCTGGAGAGGCTCTCCAAAACCTAGGGATCCTCCGATCACCCTCCGACACATACGGCCCGACAAACGAGCTAATGACCAAATGCCCGAACAGGCACAACTCTCTCCAGCATCTCAACCATGCAGGCCAACTCCAATTCCTTGGGAACCAAGAGGATCCGAAACGCTACCGAATGCGTCGTCCTCCTACTCAAACATCAGCCTCTCAACAAGGCTTCTACCCAAGGAAAGGATCCAAACAACTCTCTTAGCCAAGGCGATCAAAAACTGAGCGGCTTTGCTACCACCGCACCTGTTCAGTTTCCAACTGAACTCCAACCGAAGAAACACCAAAAGTTCCAACTCCACACGATGCTCAAAGCTGAGGCAACCTTGCTTTACCAAGCATAACCATGCCACACCGAACTTACTTTATACCAAGCCTCTACCAAGGGTGCTTACCCATAAGGCATCCAAATCCTCTCGCAAGGCATCAGCTCATCTCATGAGCATCCAACTCAGAGTCCCTCTACTGGACCAAACTCGCATCTACGATGCTCAACTTTCCTCAGATAAAGGCACTCGAAGGTAGTTGACCGCACTACCAACCTCAAAGAAAATCTCTTGGCCTTAACACTAGCGCTAGACTCACGTGCACAAACACTTACCAACCAATCTGCTGACTTACTTAACCTCCAGAAACACTGGGAAGAGGCTCCGGCTCCTCTCGAGCATCCTTTCGCTTGTAGTCCATCGACTACCACTGAACTAGCCCTCTGGCACGACCTAAACGGGTGCAACTGCCATAAACAGATCCAAGGCTAAAGGAGTACGCTGAACTCCGAACGGCATAGAACCATCTGCTATGCCCAAGCCAAACTCAAGCTCGAACCGGACTTAGTGCCAAAGTGGCACACCAACCAATGCACCTCAAGTGCTACTACTACCAAATCCACATCCGAGGAAGTTGGGGCAATTAAACAAAGCAGCTCTCAAGGAGCAAAGATGACCCTTCATCCGCCTCAAGCCACTAACACGGCAACTTGCCAAACAATCGGGCGGCGTGGTGGAGACTCGCTAGTCCACCTCTCACAAGGGAATTCCACCACCATCGATGAACCAAACAAAGACAGAGCGGCACACCTCGGCCTCTGAACAGCAGGGCATCCCACAAACGGATGCTAAACTCAAACCTGGCCAACTACTTTTGTAACGACCCAGGTTTTCTTCCCGGTCTTCCAGGTATGCCCTAGGGGTAATTTGGTAATTTGGTCGGGCCGTCATGGTCGTTTATGTCTTTTCCAGCTACTAAAATTATTGGATGGTTTTATGTAGGTTTTGGAGGAGTTTGAGTTTTGGTTTGAGCAAGGTTTGATGCAAAAGTAAAAATAAAGGAAATTGTCTTTGCAAGTAGGGGTTTGAACCGGGTCTCTGGGAAGCTTGTAGAGAGGTGTGCCATTTGAGCCATTAGGTGCTCTTGTTGCTCTTTCTCGCATCACATCTTAGTTAACCTTGGATTTTGGAGTTTTGGTGCATTTGGTTAAATGAAATAGAATTAGGTTATTCCATCTTATTCTCCAAAAGCACCTCTTGGCCGCCCAAGCTCTCCATCTCCATAGCCTTGCCGAGTTCTTCATCCTTGCATCTCCTTGGGTTCGATCATCATCATTCCGGGTAAGTCTTCGTCTTCTTCATCTTCTCATTTGGGTGTTTGTTGGCCGAATGTAAGAAAAAGGGGTTGTGTGTGTGTGTGTTGTGCAACACCGAGAGGAGCGACCATCATCGCCGCCACAGCCGCGACGCCAGATCGGTCGAACCAGCCACTCGTCGCAGACGCCCAGATCGGTCGAACCAGCCCCGCCAGACGCCCAGATCTGTCCCAGAGCCTCGCCCGTTCGCCCAGCAGAGATCGCCCGATCGCCGCGACGCGAGAGGCCCTCGCCGCGTCGCGTCGCGCCATGGCACGCCCTCGCCGTGTCCGCTTGCCGTCTTGCTCGCCCGCGCGCCTTTGCCCAGACGTTCGCCGCGCGCGCGTCTCGCCCTGCCGAGCCGCCGTGTCCTTGCGAGCGCCGCCCGCGCCGCGCGCCGCCCGGGACGCTCGCCCAGCGCGCGTGTCCCTGCTTGCCGTGCGGTAGCAGCGGCCGGTAGCGTGTCCGTCTGCGTGCCGGTAGCGCAACCGGTAGCGTGTCCTGCTGCGTGCCGGTAGCGGCCGGCGGCGACCTGCCTTGCGAGCCGACTTGCGCACCCCAAGCTCGTGTCGTCGTGCGCGTGAGTTCCCGAGCCGAGCTTTGCTGTTCTATTGTTGTTTAGATATTTTAGATCTTGATTATTGTTGGTTTGCTAGGTTCCGTTCGCTAGCTCGGGATTGTTCCGCAGCTTAGGTTTTGTGTGTAGAAGTCTTAGACCAAGGTAAGGATCTCTTACCGAGGTTGTGTGGACTCTCGGTATATTTGTGATTGTTGTTTTGTATGCTCGTGTATGATTACTAGCATGTTTAGCCTAGGTGCTCTCGTTCGAATTCTCGATGGCATGAACTCTTGTATTGTTTCTCATGTTAGCCCATGCTAGGTTGTTCTATTCTAGCATGTTCGATATCTGTTCTTGCTTCGTAGTATCATGCTAGGTTCTTTGTATCCGATGAGCACGTATTGGACCGCATTGATTGAATCGTTATTATTGTTAAGGTTTAGAATTGAGGTAGATAGAATCATCGGGCCCGATGCATAAAGTATCTTGCATCCATGGCAAGGACGTTCGAGACAGTTCTCCGTCCTTGGACCCCGTGAGGGATTAGCTATCCCAACCGGTAGGCCCCGCAATCTTGGGTGAGGGTGGCGATCGTTAAATGCCCCAGCGGTCGGGATGATGACTTGGCATTGCCTCGCCCCCGGCGATCGACACGTCCTCGGCGTGTTCGGCCGTAGCCCTTGATTGCCACTGTTAGGGCAAGGACCGCTTCTCGGTGTAAGCCTACCACGGCCGGTTCCCTTAGCCTCAGTGCGGTGGTACAGCCGACATAGTTCACGTGTCCAGTCTCACACCCTATGTCGGTGACACCGATCCGAGATTTAGTTAGGCATGGTGGATCGAACACGGGCGGCTTGCCACTAGACCCGGCACCCCGAGTTTGCGGTAGCATGCGGTGCGCGCGCTTACGCTCATTACAACGCCGATGGAGAGCTCCTCGGGATCTTGAGCGAGTGCACCTTTCGTATCGGCGATGAGAGTCGCCGAGGCGGGACTTGTTCCCGTATAGCGCGTTTAGTGTGTTGTGGTATTTTCCGGACTAAGACCACGAGATGGCATCCGAGGTCCAAGTGTGGACTTAGCTATGTGCTCCGCTCTGTGTTTGTACTCATAGCTTGCATACATTCTTCTAGATGATCATGTATATCGTATTGTACCCCGGTTGGGGATTCTTACTGGGTAATTCGTTACTCACCCTTATTACGTGGTTTTCCACGGGTAATCAAGCGGGAGACAGGATGGTGAAGGAGGAGGCTGTGATCATGGAACTGCTTGTCATCTCTCGATTATTTTATTTTAATTATCATGACTCTTCACTTTTTATTATTTCCCTGAATGCATGTAGACGGGCACAGAGCCCCGGGATGTTTTCTTACGTTTTATGGATTCCAAGATATTTGTACTTGTGGATTGTTTTAATGGTTTAAATAAATCTCGACGTGAGTATGCTTTTAGAAATGTATGTTTGGGTTGTTGAATGTTTCTTTTTACTTGGGATCCGAAATGTATTTTTCATAATGTCTTTTATTTTCACTACATGCATTGGGGTAAAGGCCCATTTAGAGCCCTTTTGGGTCGGGTCTTTACAACTTTACTACTAGCAGCAGGACTTACTAAAACATCGAGCTCTACAGGCATCCATTTGCCAAACTGGGCGGCTCCATCAACGCCAACCAACTCATCTGAATAAACCTGCTGATCATGCCCTCCCGGGAACCTCTGTGGCTACAAGAGCTACTGAGGGGAATGCTGAAACAAACTCTGCCAGCTGGGCTATCTGTGCCCGGGACTCCTCACTACGCGCTACAAACTGCGCCTGGGTCTCCGCCCTCGATAGCTAAAGACACGCCATCAAATCTCTCATGGTGGAGCACACTCTGCTCAAGGAGTCTCACTGAGGCGCTGCTAGCCTCTACCCCTCCTCTAGGCAACTCAAGCTGCGGGGCCAAACGGCATGCGGGCCTAACAACCCGGACGCGGCCTCAACATCAACACGATCGGTCCAACTCCTCGGTCGAACTCGCCAAGCATCTCGCTCCTGCGGGTGCGATCAACATCTTGGCGATCCGCACGAAGCACCTCCACCCTCTCACTAGGGGAAAAGCAAAGAATTGGGCCACACATGGCCAGCGGAGTCTAAGCTTTACCTCCCTCGGGACGACGCCCGGGGGCATCCGAATCTATCTGGATACCTCAACAAGCCGCTAAACAAATCGCCGCAGATCGCTGAAAGTTGGCATGATGGCTCACTAAGCCCAAACCAACAACGAGTCGTAACTCGCTTCGTCCGCTACACAACACAAGGCATAAAAGCTAGATGAAAAGTATTGTAAATTCTTACCCCTTTTCTTTAAAGCAATAACTTAGGCGTACTGATGACCGTCGGAGTCTTGATGATCATGGAAAAACGACCTACAAAAAAAAAGGTCGGTCTCACAGAATCTATGACTCGAGCTCGATACCAACCGTAAGGACCCGACCCGAATGGGGCTCTAAATGGGCCCTTACCTCAATGCATGCATACAAATCAACACTAGAATTTGCAATAGGGTTGTTTTGATTCTAAGTAAAAACCAAAACCGGCAAGAGTTCATTTAAAAGTCAATACAAAATTCTTGAAACTGTCCCTGTTTCCAAACACATTCCAAGACAAATACATTTCCAAAACTTACTCGATCAGAGATTTATTAAAACATACAACTTTACAACATTTACAACAATGCTAGAATCCGGAAATACATTCATAAAACAACCTAGGGCTCCGTGCCCAACTACATGCATTCAGAGGACATTTAAAACATAAACATAAATCTCGAGAGTTGAACAACGGGTTTCCATGATCACGGCTCCTCCTCCAGCCATCCTGCCTCGCGCCATGGTTTCCTGAAAGATAAGTAAGGGTGAGTAACGAATTACTCAATAAGAATCCCCAACCGGGGTACAATACGATATAATCAATCATCTAGAACCAAAGCATGCAAGCAAACAGCTACCAACACAGATCATAGCTCAACGAGCTTACAAAGAAAGATCTGGAGTCATCGGAAGTCTCCTACTTAGGCCTAACGATTGGTTATCCTAACCAATCACGGGACATCTCTCGAGGGTCTTTCTCCTCGGCCAATTGATCAGCTCAAAAACCGATCCCAAGAATGTCCTCAAGGGCCTCTTACCCTTGCTAATCTGGACTTACGGGAGAGTACCCGAAGTCTGGCTCTAAACTGGAAGGAATGGTGTACTCACGAACATTAGCCCGGAAAGAGCTCTCCGAACCGGCATCTAACGCGTGTGCACGCACACCGCATGCTCTTCTCGCAACCGGCGTAAATGCGGGGCCTAAGGACAAACTACGCGGGCCGTGCACGCATGCCTAAAACTTGGAAGCGGTGTCGATCACGATGGCGCGAGGCCCTCGGCGCTCATCTGCGGCAAACCGCCCACCGACTGAAGCTAAGAACCGGCCAAGGCAAAGCTTACACCGCGGGCGGGGTTCCGCTCTGGCGAGCTACAAACTAGGCTATGCCGAAGTGGGTAGCTAATTCCCACAACCGGCTGGTCGGGCGGGGTAGCAAGATACGTTATCTTTGCGCACACTTTATTCCCGACCTGAGCTAAATCCACCTTAGTGACCGGGGGGGAAGCAAGATACGTTATGCGTCGCACACTACTCCCGATCAGTGGGGACAAAGTACGTTATGTCCGCTCAGCCTCTAGATGATGACAAACCCTACAACTCTATCTAAGAGTACGGGAAAAAGCAATGATTCACGGCTAGCAAGCAAAGACCGACATCAATCATACTACCTAGCATGATACTACGAGCTTAAGCAGGAATCACAAACATGCTGGCAGAACAAACCTAGCATGGCACTAACATGTAATATCAAGCAAACATGCTAGCAGAAATTGTAACAGCCCAACCCATCGCTAGCCAAGATATTGTCCGCTTTGGCCCACTGGCCTCACGGATTTGTTTCTCCCCCCCCATGGGAAAACGCGTCTTGCTAGGGAAAGGTGTCCACACCCTTTATAAGGAGTGCTTCGTTCCCCTTCCCAACCGATGTGGGATTCCCCTATGGGTTTCCACACTCTCCTTAGAGGTCCAGCGTCCCGATGGACCCGACACACCGGCCCGATGCCTGGCTCTGATACCAACTGTAAAGACCCAACCCGAAAATGGGACTAAATCTAGATCTTTACTCAGCATGCAAGTGAAAAGCTTAAAAGGACCCGGCTGGGGTCGGTTTATAAAACTTTTTCAAATATAAGAGTGGAAAACATTAAAAACAAAGTAAACATTCATTAAGCAGAAACGAACCATTCAAATTAAAAGCAATGGTGATCGATCAAGACTTTCCTTAAAACATAAAATAGTTCAAATCATAGTTTTCCCTACGGACCTAAGTCCAACTACATCTTTGAAATCCAAAAAAAGATAAAATAAGACACGACAGTGTCAAGAAACATCCATGATCTCCCGCTCTCTCCGCTAGCCACCTCGGTCTTTGTCCCAAGTTACCGTGGAAGAAACCACGATAAGGGTGAGTATAAACATACTCAAGAAGAACCCCGACCGAGTACGATACGATGCAATCTATCATCTAGCAACCTAGTACACATGCTACAAATATCAACACGGATCTTAGCTCAACGAGCTCACAAGGCAAAAATCGGAATCCACGGAAGTCTCCTACTTAGGCCTAATGATTGGCTCTCAAACCAATCTCGGGACATCTCCAAGGGTCTTTCTCCTGGCCAATTGATCAGCTCAAAAACCGATCCCAAGATGTCCGACACCCTCGAGGGTCTTTCTCCTCGACCAATTGATTAACTCTAGAGTCAATCCCAATGGGTGTCCTCAAGGGCCTCTTACCCTCGCTTATAACTGCGGACTATCGGAGAGTACCGAAGTCCGCTCTAAACGGAAGGCTGGTGTACTCACGAACATTAGCCCGGGAGCTCTCCGAAGGCAAGCTACTAACGCGTGTGCGCGCACACCGCATGCTCTTGCGCTGGCGGCGTAAATGCGGGGCCTAAGGGCAAACACGCGGGCAGTGCACGCATGCCTAAAACTCGGAAAGCGGTGTCACCGAACACAGAGTGCGAGGCCCTCGGCACTCATCCATGCGTACTGTACCACCGACACGAAGCTAAGAACCGGCCAAGGTAGGCTTGCACCGTTGGCGTGGTTCCGCTCTAGCGGAGCTACAAACTAGGCTTATGCCAATGAGGTAGCTAATCCTCACTGGCTGCCGGGGAAGCAAGGTACGTTATGCTTCGCTCTACTCCCGACCGGTGGGGACAAGGTACGTTATGTCCGCTCTCAGCCTCTAGATGATGACAAACCCTATTATACTAGCTTAGACTACCAAGTACGTGATTCCTGGCTAACATTCACAAAGACATCATCATACATAGCCTAGCATGATACTACGAGCTTAAAGCAGGAATCTCAAGCATGCTCGAAGAACAAACCTAGCATGGCACTAACATGTATAAAAAGGCAAAACATGCTAGCAAGAATTCAATCACTAGCTATCCTATCCACTAACATGCTCATAAAGGTAAACAAGCATACAAGGCACAATTAAGAAAGCATAGCAGGGTCCACACAACCACGGTAGGAAGTCCTTACCTGGAAACAAGTGGAGAATAGCTTTCACAACCAAAAGACCCTCGAGCTTAATACGAACTCGAGCAACCTAGGCATAAATAAAACATCCTAAGTAATTACATACAGTGAGCCGGAAGCTTAGAAAACACAAAGGGATTGGTTCGGGAATTACCACCGAGAAGACACGGGCCTCGGCAGCAAGGAGGGTGGCTTGGGCGCTGTTGGTGCGGCTGGGAGAGTGGGCGCGCGGCGTACGGGCGCGAGCGGCAGGCAGCGCGGACTGGTGTGCGGCTGCAAGGTACGCGCGCGAGCGAAGCGGCTTGCTTGGCCGGGCGCTGCTAGCGAGGATCGCGCTGAGCGCGGGGGGCAGCGGCGGCGGGCGGCGCTGTCTGGCTGCGTTGCGGCTTTGTCGCGACCACGAGCGACGTCGGGCGGTCTTTGGCGCCACGAAGGCGGCGTCGGCGGCGATGGGTGTGCGACGGTGGGGCTCCAGTCCGCAGCGCGCGATGGCCGGGCGGCAGAGGCCGAGCGCGCAGGGTCAGCGCGGGGGGGTGGTGCGATGGAGCGGTGGTGCGTGCGGCTAGGGTGGGTGGCTCGGGGTGGTTCGATGGTGGTTCGATGGTGTGGCTAGGGCTGCTCGGCTAGGGTTTAGGGAGAGAGAGAGAGAGAGAGAGAGAGAGAGAGCGAGAGAGAATGAGGCTATGAGGGGAAAATTAGGGGTTTTCTTGATTTTGCTTCTTTTCCTTATTTTTAAATAGGTTAGGAGACCTAAATTCCCTTCCCAAGGCTTTTCTCTTGCTGGTCCCGGCTAAAGCAACCTTCTTTTCTTTTTCTTTTTAATTAAGACTCTTTTCTTAAAACTCCAAATTCACCATTTAGGGCAAGGTTCAAATCCCAAAAGATTCAATTAATTTTCCAATTAATTTTGCTATTAACCGGGAAACCCATAGGGGAATCCCACATCGGTTGGGAAGGGAAACGAAGCACTCCTTATAAAGGGTGTGGACACCTTTCCCTAGCAAGACGCGTTTTCCCATGGGGGGGGAGAAACAAATCCGTGAGGCCAGTGGGCCAAAGCGGACAATATCTTGGCTAGCGATGGGTTGGGCTGTTACAGTTGGTATCAGAGCACAGAGTCATAGATTCTGTAGACTAACCTGTTTGTAGGTTGTGTTCCCATTATCTCCAGCACTCCAAGGCCGCCAGGTTTGTCTAAGTTCAATAAGCTAAGGGTTTTGTTTATGATACTATATGCAGTACACATGTGTTATCTTTGTTGGCAGAGAGAGTCCGAGCGTGGACTAACCCGTTGTGGTTTCCGTGTAGATCGCCCGAGATGCCGGTTGCACGTAGTGGAGCAGTCCGTCTGGAGGCGCAAATAGAGATGCTTTGCAGAGCCAACGGCCGTGGTATATCGGGCTAGTAGGCGCCCGTGGCACTGAGAGGTTAACTTGCCCGAGAGAAGGGGCGGAGGCTGCTATGCCTCAAGGTACAGCTCTCGGTGGAGATATTTTCGCTATGAGAGACATGATGATGGGCCTAATGGCCGAGCGTGAGTGAAACTCAAAGCAGCTAGCAGCACAGAGAGAGGAGTCTAGGGCACAGATAGCCCAATTGACACACAGCTCATGCAAAGCGAGCACCCCAGCAGCTCGGTAGCCCTGTAGCTCAACCGGAGGGGCAGAGTCATCGAGACGATCAGACTCACTTGATAGTGTAGAGGGGGGGCACTGAGTTTGGCAAGCCTGGTTGAAAGATTTCACCAAGTGGAAGCCAAGAGAATTTGATGCTTGAGAGAACCCACTTGTGGCGATCGGTGGTTGGCAAGAATGGAGTACATCTTTAGAGTTATGGGATGCCCGGATGTACAGAGGCCGAGATGTGCGGCCCATGTTCTCTCTCGACACGGTGAGTGGTGGTGGGAGTCCACAGATAGAGCTAGACCGGTGGGTCTTCTCCACCACACAGGAGTTCTTTAGAACGAAGTTCAGAGCTAAGTATGTTAATGACGAGGCTCGGCGGAGATGGCAGAGGCCTTCTCAATCTCAAACAGGATCGAGATAGTATTGCCGCCTATGAGAAGAAGTTCTCTCGAGTATAGCTATTTCATGACCGGAGCTCATTGCCACCGAGGAGCTCAAGACTAAGAAGTTCATTTGTGGGGTGAGGAAGGAGGTTGCTCGGGATGTTCGAGCACTCGCTCCCGAGAGTTATGATCGAGAAAGTCTGATTGGCCACGATTTATAACCCGAAGTATCCGCCGATGCGAGATTACATTGCGCCCGGCTCGGTCGATTCGGCCTGCCCAGATTCAGGCGTAAGAGGAAGTGCAGGACTTCTAGTGGTTTCCGCTCAGCCCAGTGGCCAGACTCGCCGGCAGGCGATCCGATGGTCGAGATCGCCACGACCTCGGTAGAGCCAGAGATCAGCAGCAGGCGGGCGAGCAAACACTCATTGCAACAAGTGCGGAAAGGCACATTATGGTCTGTGTGGAGCATCGCCCGTGCTTGCTACGAGATGTGGCAAGGAGGGCATTTGGCCGATTCGCACTCGGGATTTAGCGGCGGCGGGCCGGCCCAACAAAGCAGGCGGGTGTTTGCCACTACTCGCCGGGAGGCGAGCGTACTAATGATGCGCGATTTGCGGTGCGCTGCTTGTCTTACAAAGACTATGCATTCGTATTGTTTGATTCGGGTTCGACCCATTCCTTTGTTTCGATGCATTCGTTAGACAAGCTTGTGTGGAGCTCGAACCTCTAGGGTTTGAGTGTGTGTTGCCACTCCTTGGGTGTGAGTATGTTAGCTAGCGATGAGAGTTAAGCATGGCGGATCTGAGATATCGATGAGATTTTAGAGGCTACCCTCATAGTGTTGTCTATGAGCGGTTTCGATGTGATCCTTGGCATGGATTGGTTGGCGAGAGAACCATGCATTGATAGACTCGCCGCGGAAAGAAGTGGTGTTTAGGCCGCCTCCGAGGCCGAGCTTCAAGTTTTGCGGTGTCGGCGGAACTTGCCCGCCATTGATCTCTCAGAATGAAAGCCCATAGATCGTTGGCTCGAGGAGCTTGGGGCTTCTTGGCAAAGCCGTCGAGGAGATAATAGCACTGCGTTGGTCATTGACATGGTCCCGTGTGGTGCAAGAGTTTGCGGATGTTTTCCCTGAAGAGTTGCTGGGTTTACCCCAAGCGGGAGTTGGACTTCACCATTGAGTGGAGCCAGGACTCTTCCCATTTCCAAAGCCCCGTATCGTATGGCGCCGGTGAGTTGAGAGAACTCAAAGTGCGATTTGCAAGAGATCTTTGGATCGAGGTTTCATCCGTCCGAGTGTGTCCCCGTGGTGAGCACACTGCCCTGTTTGTTAAGAAGAAGGATGGATCCATGCGCTTGTGTATAGACTATAGAGAATCGAATAAAGTCACCGTGAAGAATAAGTATCCCCGCCGCGTATAGATGATCTGTTTGATCACCTTCAGGAGCCTCGGTGTTTTCTAAGATTGATTTGAGGTCGTGGTACCATCACCGGTGAGGATTCGAGATGCGAGATATCCGAAGACCGCGTTCGGATCGAGGTATGGTCATTATGAGTTCGTGGTCATGTCTTTCGGACTCACGAACGCCCCCCAGCGGCGTTTATGGACATGATGGACAGAGTGTTCAAGGCATTCTTGGATAACTTTGTCATCGTATTCATAGACGACATTTTGATTTATTCAGGACAAAGGAGGACCATGCTTCGCATTTGAGGCAAGTTTTGACAACATTGCGTGAGAACCGCTTGTTCGCAAAGTTCTCTAAGTGTGAATTTTGGCTAGAGAGAGTAGCCTTCCTTGGACATATCGTGTCGGCAGATGGTATAGCGGTGGACCCCGCAAAGATAGAGGCGATTAGCTCATGGGGCGGACCGACGACGGTCGGCGAGATACTGCAGACTTTTGGGTCAGCGCAGGTTATTACTGGCGTTTCGTGAAAGACTTTTCCACTAAGGCGGCACACCCTAACCCGTCGACCAAGAAGGGTGTTGACTTTGTTTGGGATGCTAGATGTGAGGAAAGTTTTGCCCGGCTTAAGCTCGGCTTTGAGCGACGGCAAGACTGTGTTGGCGATTCGGAAGGAACGCGGGAGGTTTAAGTAGTTTATAGTGATGCTTCCAAATATGGTTTAGGTGTGTGTGTTGATGCGGCATGGGAAGGTGATAGCTTATGCTTCCCGTGATTGAAGCCTTATGAGAAGAACTATCCAACTCATGATATGGAGTTGGCTGCAGATTGTTTTTGCTCTAAAGATTTGGAGGCATTACTTATATGGTGAGAGGATTCATTGTTCACGGATCACCGAGCCTCAAATATTTCTTCACTCGAAGGAGTTGAACATGAGGCAGAGGAGGTGGCTCGAGTTAGTAAAGGACTACGATTGTGAGATTTTGTATCATCCGGAAAAGCCAATGTTGTGGCTCGATGCATTTGAGTAGGAAGACGTCGCATTCAGCAGCTTCTTTGAGCTCCCAAGTTGAATTGCGGAAAGAGTTTGAGCGAACCGGTATTGCGAGTCTTGTTGGGAGAGGTTACCGCGAGTGGTAGCCCAACTATCGGTTCACCGCCGTCGCTTAAGCAGAGAGGATCATCGGTGATCACCGAGTGATCCCAAGTTGAGAGATTGCTCGAGAGGGTTGAGGTGATGGCGATTTCGACTTTGTTGTGGCACCGACGAAGGCTTGAGGTACCGAAAGTCGATTGTGCGTCGGATGACGCAGAGGTTCGAGCGAGTTGCTCGCCGAGGCACATAGTTCCCCATTCACTTGGCACCCGGGAGGTACCAAGATGTACCAGATCTCAAGCAGCGCGTTACGGTGGATGGGCATGAAGCGAGATATAGCGGAGTTTGTTAGCGGTGTCTCACTTGTCAACAAGTGAAGGCCCCTGACATGTAAAACCCGCGAGTTTATTGCGGCCGTTAAGTGTTCCACGGTGGAAGTGGGACGAGATTTCGATGGATTTCATCTCTGGGTTGCCAAGGACACCGAGAGGGTTCACTCAGATCTGGGTAGTAGTGGACCGGCTGACCAAGAGTGCACACTTTATACCCGGTAGGATTAGTTATACAGTGGAGCAGTGGGCACAGTTATTTCTAGAGCAAATTGTGCGGTACCACGGAGTACCCGTGAAGATAGTGTCAGATCGGGATTCTCGGTTCACATCTCGCTCGAGAGCGCCCGGAAGGGTTTGGGAAGCGAGTGCGGCTTTCAAGATCGCCTTCCACCCTCAAACCGATGGTCGATCGAGAGGGTGAATCGATTCGGAAGACATGTTGAGAGCCCGTGTCTTGGACTTCCTGTGCGATTGGGACCGATGCACTGTGCTTGATGGAGTTCGCTACACACAACAACAGCTATCAGGCGACTATTCAGATGGCCCCATTCGAAGCGTTGTATGGTAAGCGCTGCAGATCCCCAGTGTTCTGGGAGGAGGTTGGGGATAGGCAGGTTCTGGGACCCGAGTTACTGCAGATGACGAACGACGCAGTGCAGAAGATAAGGGCTCGCATGTTGACAGCACAGAGTAGGCAAAAAAGTTACGCCGATGTGAGGCGTAGAGACTTGGAGTTTGAGGTGGGTCAACATGTTTTCCTGAAAGTAGCACCTATGCGTGGGGTGTTAAGGTTTGGAAAGCGAGGCAAGCTGAGCCCCAGGTTTGTAGGGCCTTTTGAGATCCTTGAGCGGATCGGGGCAGTGGCCTATCGGTTAGCTTTACCCCCGTCTTTGTCAGCGGTGCATAATGTGTTCCACGTTTCGATGTTGAGAAAGTACGTGGCAGATCCTTCGCATGTGCTAGAGCATGAGCCCCTAGAGTTGAGTAAAGATTTATCCTTCGAGGAGAAGCCCGTGCAGATTTTGGCTTATGAGCGCAAGGTATTGCGCAACCGAGAGATAAGTTTAGTAAAGGTTCTTTGGAGGCATCAGAGGGCAGAGGAAGCGACGTGGGAGCTAGAGAATGAGATGAGGACTCATTACCCGGAGTTGTTCAGATCTTAGGACTTTCGGGGACGAAAGTCTTTTAAGGGGAGTATTGTAACGGCCCCGTTTTCCTTCCCGGTTAATAGCAAAATTAATTGGAAAATTAATTGAATCTTTTGGGATTTGAACCTTGCCCTAAATGGTGAATTTGGAGTTGTAAGAAAAGAGTCTTAATTAAAAAGAAAAAGAAAAAGAAAAGAAGGTTGCTTTATAGGGACCCGCAAGAGAAAAGCCTTGGGAAGGGAATTTAGGTCTCCTAACCTATTTAAAAATAAGGAAAAGAAGGAAAATCAAGAAAACCCCTAATTTTCCCCTCATAGCCTCATTCTCTCTCTCTCTCTCTCTCTCTCTCTCTCCTAAAACCCTAGCCGAGCAAAAGCGGCCCTAGCCACACCATCGAACCACCATCGAACCACCCCCGAGCCACCCGGCCCTAGCCGCGACGCACCACTGCGCCCATCGCACCACCTGCCCGCACGGCCCCTGCGCGCTCGGCCTACCGCGCCGCCCGGCCCGCTGACGCCTACAGACGACGAAGCCCCACCGTCGCACACCCATCGCCGCCGCCGGCGTCGCGCGTGGCCGCCAAAGACCGCCGGACGTCGCTCGTGGTCGCCGACGATGCCGCCAACGCAGCCAGAGACGCGCCGCCCGCCGCGCGCCCGCCGCTCAGCGCGATCCTCGCGCCGCGCCCCGGCCAAGAAGCCGCTTCGCTCGCGCGTCGCCTTGCAGCCCACACACGCTGCGCCGCGCTGGCCGTCTCGCCCGACGCGTCTGCGCGCCTGGCGCCAGCCCAGCCCGCACCAAGCAGCGCAAGCAAGCCACCCTCCTGCTGCTGAGGCCCGTGTCTTCTCGGTGGTAATTCCCGAACCAATCCCTTTGTGTTTTCTAAGCTTCTGGCTGCTGTATGTAATTACTTAGGATGTTTTATTTATGCCTAGGTTGCTCGAGTTCGTATTAAGCTCGAGGGTCTTTTTGGTTGTGAAAGCTATTCTCCACTTGTTTCCAGGTAAGGACTTCCTACCGTGGTTGTGTGGACCCTGCTATGCTTTCTTAATTGTGCCTTGTATGCTTGTTTACCTTTATGAGCATGTTAGTGGATAGGATAGCTAGTGATTGAATTCTTGCTAGCATGTTTTGCCTTTTTATACATGTTAGTGCCATGCTAGGTTTGTTCTTCCAGCATGCTTGAGATTCCTGCTTTAAGCTCGTAGTATCATGCTAGGCTATGTATGATGATGTCTTTGTGAATGTTAGCCAGGAATCACGTACTTGGTAGTCTAAGCTAGTATAATAGGGTTTGTCATCATCTAGAGGCTGAGAGCGGACATAACGTACCTTGTCCCCACCGGTCGGGAGTAGAGCGAAGCATAACGTACCTTGCTTCCCCCCGGCAGCCAGTGAGGATTAGCTACCTCATTGGCATAAGCCTAGTTTGTAGCCTGCTAGAGCGGAACCCTGCCAACGGTGCAAGCCTACCTTGGCCGGTTCTTAGCTTCAGGTCGGTGGTACAGTGCGCACAGATGAGTGCCGAGGGCCTCGCACTACTGTGTTCAGTGACACCGTTTCCGAGTTTTAGGCATGCGTACCTGGCCCGCGTAGTTTGCCCTTAGGCCCCCGCATTTACGCCGGTTGCAGAAGAGCATGCGGTGTGCGCGCACACGCGTTAGTAGCCGGTTCGGAGAGCTCCCCCAGGCGAATGTTCGTGAGTACACCAGTCCTTCTCGTTTAGAGCGGACTTGGGTACTCTCCGATAGTCAGATTTATAGCGAGGGTAAGAGGCCCTTGAGGACACCCATTGGGATTGACTCTAGAGTAAATCAATTGGTCAAGGGAGAAAGACCCTCGAGGGTGTCGGACATCTTGGGATCGGTTTTTGAGCTGATCAATTGGCCAAGGGAGAAAGACCCTTGGAGATGTCCCGGGATTGGTTTGAGAGCCAATCATTAGGCCGGAAGTAGGAGACTTCCGTGGATTCCGGATTTTGCCTTGTGAGCTCGTTGAGCTAAGATCCGTGTTGATATTTGTAGCATGTGTACTAGGTTGCTAGATGATAGATTGCATCGTATGCATCGTACCCGGTCGGGGTTCTTCCGAGTATGCTTATACTCACCCTTATCGTGGTTTCTTCCACAGGTAACTTGGGACAAAGACCGAGGTGGCTAGCGGAGAGAGTGGGAGATCATGGATGCTTGACACTCTGTCGTGTCTTATATTTTCTTGTTTTTGGATTTGACATGTAGTTGGACTTAGGTCCGTAGGGAAAACTATGATTTGAACTATTTTATGTTTTAAGGAAAGTCTTGATCGATCCTTTATTTTTAATTTGAATGGTTCGTTTCGCTTAATGAATGTTTACTTTGTTTTTAATGTTTTCCACTCTTATATTTGAAAAAGTTTTACAAACCGACCAGTAGGGTCCTTTTAAGCTTTTCACTTGCATCTTTGAGTAAAGATCTAGATTTAGTCCCATTTTGGGTTGGGTCTTTACAGAAATCAATCAAAGTCGCTCTATTATTATCATACTCATAATGATCAACAAACAAGCAAGGCAAAATCATGACAATATCGCAGGCCCACACAACTCAGAAGAAATCCTTACAGGCGGAAGGCAACAACACACAATAAAATAGCTGCGATCGAACCCGAGCAACCTATATCGAGCCAAACAAAAACATCAATAATCATAAAATAGCCCTAAATACTCTAAAATAAGCAGGCTCGGCTCGGAGCAACTCACGAGGCGCGGTGACACTCGAACGAGCGGCACAGACGGGCTAGGCGACCAAAGCAATGGCGGGCTGGCGTATGCTGGGCGCTGGCTTGCACGGCGCTGGCGCGAAGCTGCGCTGAGAGGGAGCTGGCGCTTGGCGCGGCTCGGCAGACAGAGACGGCAGCATGGCGCGAGCGACACATTAACGCGGCGCGCGATCCGCGCTGGGACGTGCGATCGAGCTGGCGAGGGCTCGCGACGCGACGCAAGCACTTTGTGGCGCGCTCGGCACAATCGCACTGGGCGACACGGACCGAGGCGAGGCGAGGGCGCCTTGGTGGGAGACGCTGGGAGAGCGGCACGCCTGGGCCGGGCGAGGGTGGGTGCGCTGGCGCTGGGCGAGCTCGGTGCGCTCGCGACGCTGGCTCGAGCCGGCCGGGCGTGGGCGAGAGCAGTGGCCGCACGGTGGGTCGGGCGAGACAAGGGTGGGTCGGGGCTAGGTGGGGGCTCGGGAGAGAGAGAGAGAGAGAGAGAAAGAGAAAAATGCATTTTGGGGAAAAAAAGAAAAGAAAAAGAGAAATAAAAAGGAAAATGGGAAAAAAGGGAAAAAATGGGATTTTTAATTCCATTTTCCATCCTTATCCACTTAAAAACCTCAAAATCCCATTTCCCGGCTTCCTCCTTCTAGACCCGATCAAAGAAATCTTTTCCAATCAATCAAACTCACTTAAATCCAACTCCCAAAGCAACACTAAAGGCTCGGGCTCGAATCCCAAAAGAAACACCCAAACAACCATCACTTTGCCAAAACCCAAAACCACAACCGAACTTCCAAACGACTAGCCCAAACACCTCGGGACTCGCATGACCAACAACAAACAAGCCTCAACAAAGGCGGAGCTACCTCGAAGCAGAAAACCACAAATCGCCGAGAGCCAAAAGACCAAAATACCCCCAAGGGGCAAAACCGCTCTAAAACCCAACCAAACAACCGAATCTTGACCCGAAGGCACCTCGAAAACTGGAATAGGAAACTGGGCTGTTACAGCGTAGTTGAGATGCTGGAGAGGGTTGTGCCCGTGTAGCCGGTTGTCTGTTAGATCGTTTGACGACCGTGTGTGTCGGAGGATGATCGGAGGATCCCTAGGTTGTGGAGAGCCTCTCCAGAGCTCAGTCACCCAAGCAGTGTTCCTCGGGTGAGTTGCTTGCAGATTTGGTAGACTAGTAAGCTAGTGTTTGTTTGGAGTAGAGTCCGGATTGGTCCCGGTGAGGTGGCTAGTTGGTGTTTGGTGTTGACCAAGTTTTGGTTCTCTTGTTGTTTCAATAGCTAGCTTGGTTCGAGCAAGAGGGCGTTGCCCTGAGGACCTGTTCCTAGTCAGGAAGTTTTGGGAGTTGACCCCTCCCTCGGTGGTTGAGTAAGTTCTGCTTGTTCTGGATTGGTGGTCCAATCGGTTGAGGTTTCCCTGGGTGTTGCTTCTAAGAGAATTGGTTGTTGTTGCCCTTGGGTTTGAGCTAGTCGCGAGCATGTGTGATGTTCACGCCCTTCAGAGGTTCGCTTCTTCGGGAAATCGTTTCCGTTGAGGAGTAGTCAGTGTAGCTCTTGAGTTGTGTAGTTGATCGAGTAGCGCAGTTGGTTAGCCCAATGAGAGGGTCCCCGCCTTGGGTTGTTAGCAAGCAAAAAGTTGTTTGTCCCCGCAAGGGCGGAGGCCAGCCAGTTTAAGAGTTGAGTTTTTGCTGGAAAGCTGTTGGTTCTTTGGGGTTTGAAGAAAACCCTAGTTTCTTTGGTGGTTGAGTTGCACCATGGATGCCAGCCTCGAGTATTATCTTTGGAGATAGCCTCGTCGGTCCGTTTCCCTTGCGATGTTCCGAGTGTGGAGTTTCTAGTCGCAAGATGAGTTAGGCCTAGGCTAAAAGGAGAAAGTCCTTGAGTAGCCAGTTGGACTTAAGAGTTGAGTGGCAACTTGGAGGCGAGCCTTGCTCGTTATAAGCTTAGGTTGAGTTTTTGCAGAGCAGCCCTTCTTGGGCTTTGTTCCTAGTTGATGTGCGTTCGCAGTTGGCATTATAGCTGAGCCACAGTTGAGTGGGTTGGCACAGAGATGTCGTGGCATTGGTTGGAAACCTTAGAGTTGTTATCCTCCAGCTTTTGTGTTGCTAGTAGCGCGCGTGTTGTTTTATTCCTTCTTCGCTCGAGGTTCCCGTGAGAGGAATGTTGTTTGTTTCCCTATCTGGCGATGTTCACCTAGGCGGTGGCTGATCGGATTGCATTGGAAAGTTTGTTGTCGGCCGTTGAGGGGCTTCTTGGTTTGTTAGTTTGGCCGAGTGGAGCTGTGCTGGACCTTGTCTTCTAAAGTTGGTCGAGTGAAGTTTTTTGGTGGTGTGTTGGTGGTAGCCGTTTGGTGAACCAGAAAAGTGCCCCTTGGCTTTGGTGCATCGATTTCTCGTAAGATGGTTGCTTTAGTGTTGTGGACGCATGCTAGTTGGAGAAGGTTGCCTAGGGATCGGTCACCAGTTGGTGGTTCGAATTGGATTTCGTTAAGGATTGTAGGCAACCGGTGGGGTTTCGCAGTCTCTTGCGAAGTAAGAGTAGACCGTTTTGTTTCGAAACCTAGGAGGTTCGATTGTTTGGTCGACATGGTGAAGGGTCGAGGTTGTTTGATACAATGACTATGAGCATTTAGAGAAGTTACGCCGAGCGTGGCGTTGAGTTTTAGAGCTTAAGACCCGTCCACGAGTTTGCTGAGAGTAGCACCGTCGAGAGGCGTTCCGAGTTGGGTTAGCAGGGATAAGTGAGCCCTATAGTCGTAAGACCGTTTGAGAATTGGTGCGAATCAGAGGATGTGGCTCACTGACTAGTTATCGCATGTTTTCTTCAAAGCTCAGTGTTAGTTCAGTTTAGGTTGAGATAGTTCGTGGCGCAGACTTGTATCTGTTGGGCTTGAGCCTTTGGGAACCCAAAAGGGTTCGGTTTCAAAGAAAGATTTGTGTTATCTTAATCAGGAGCTTGGTTGGTTAAGAATCAGTGGAGTTTCATAGAGTTGTTTTCGTCTTAGGACTTTCGAGGACGAAAGTCTTAAAAGGAGGGAGTATTGTAACGGCCCAGTTTTCTATTTCGGTTTCCCAGGAGTTTTCGGGACATTATGCGGATGTTCGGATGGGCCGTTAGAGCTTTTTAACCTTTAAGGGTATTTTGGTATTTTGCTCCCCGGTCAGAGGTTGAGGATTTTCAGGGCTTCAGGGTCATTTCGGCCTTCGTTGAGACTTGATTAATGTTGGTTGCAAGACCCAAGGAGTTTGGGTTAGTTGATTAGAAGTTCAGAGACATTCCGGTTGATAGCAAAATTAATTGGAATTTAATTGGTCCCATTGAGATTTGAACCCTTGCCCTAATGGTGAAATTGGAGTTTTTAGAAAAAGAAGATTTAGTTAAAAGAAAAGAATTTCTTTAGTGGGACCCGCAAGAGAAAGCCTTGGGAAGGGATTTTAGACCCATTTAAATTAGGAAAAGGAAAAGAAATCCTATTCCCCTTGTTTTGGAAAAATCTCTCTCTCTCTCTCTCTCTCTCTCTCTCTCCTTGCCGAGCCCCTCACCAAGAAACCAAACCCTAGCCGCTCAGCCCATCCCCACACCAGATCGCGCCAGCCCTGCCCAGCCACGCCGCCCAGATCGCACCAGCCCGCCGGCCACGCCGCACTGCATCGCAGAAGACAGCCCATGCCCAGCGCGCGCCAGACGCCCTGATCGCCCATGCCAGCGCGCCCGATCGCCTCGCCTCGCCCAGCCAGACGCGTCGCGCTGTTCAGCACGAGCCGCCCAGACGCGCGCGCGCGCTCCGTTCTGTCGCCGCCCGACGCGCCGCCTAACGCCGCGCCGCCGCCGCCCGTGACGCGCGTTGCGCGCGCGTCCGCTGTGGCATCACTGATTCTGGAGGTGTAAGGCCCGATGGGCATCCTAAGTGTGTAAGGCCCCATTGGGCATCACTATGTCCTAGGTTGTGTAAGGCCCGAAGGGCATCCAAATGTAGGACCTAGAAGAGGCTGTAGACGGAAGCCCTTGAGTAGGCTCGCCCTTGAAGTAGCTCATAGCCTAAACCAACCGTTCCCGCTCTAAGTCATTGTATGGTTGCTTGTCCGTGTGCTAGATGAGTTGTTTCGTATTGTACCCCGGTTGGGGATTCTTACTGAGTATTTCGTTGCTCACCATTATTCTCTGTGGTTTTCCATCAGGTAACTTGGGACAGAGGCTGGATGGCTAGGAGGAGGCTGTTGGATGATCATGGATAGCGGACTCTGAGTTGCACGTTTCTTTTACTGGTTTCTTTATGATTTAGCATGTAGTGGGACTTGGGTCCCTAGGAAAAACACTCAAAAAATATTTTATGATTCTCATACCGTTTCCCTTGATTTGTTTTAAGAAAGTACTGATCAGTCATTTACTTGTTTTATTTAATTGGAATTATGGATTTGTTTTAAATATGCCTACTGCAAAGTTTTAAATCTCAAACTCTGAATGACGTTTTACATCCATAATCATGCATGCTAAGTAAGGACTTTAGGTTAGAGACCGTTTCTTGGGTCGGGTCCTTACAGTTGGTATCAGAGCCCAGAGTTATAGGTTCTGTAGACTGACCTACAGTTGTAGGTTGTTTTCCATGATCATCAGCGCTCCGCCAGCCATCAGGTATGTCCGTAAGTTTAAAGTTAAGGGTTAAGAATTACAATACCGTTTGCACCTTGCATGTACATGACTTATTGTTGTAGAGCGGGAAGACAGGGGTTCGACTCATTGTTGGTTTGGGTGTAGATTGCCGGTATGCCAGTCACTCGTAGAGGGCAAGGAGGCTCGAGGCCGACCACCCAGGGCATTCGTATCGATTCTGACACTGGGGGGACCTCGTCCCAAACTGATGTTGATGTTAGGCCACCGTCAGGCCCTTCAACTGTGTTGCCCAGAGAGGGCGTAGAGGCAAATGAGCCTCGAGAGGCTGCACCGGGAGCTGCTTTTGTGGAGTCTACGAGGGCTCTTATGGTTGGGTTGCTAGCCGACCAGAGGGCCGAGCAGAGAGCTGAAACGCAAGCTTTGTTAGTCGCTGCAGAGGAGGAGTCCCAAATTCGGATAGAGCAATGACCGAGTTGGTTCAAAGAGAGGATCGCAATGCCACCAGCATCGCCTTGACTCAGTGAGAGCCAATTGTGAACTAGGCCGTTGTGGCGGAAGGTGCTGAGGATTTGGGCAAGTGGCTAGAAGATTTCGTCAAATGGAAGCCGGAGAAGTTTAGTGCCCCTGGGGAACTGTTGGTAGCTGCCATGTGGATTGCTGAGTTAGAATATACGTTTATGGTGATGGAGTGTCCTGAGGTGCACCGAGCTCGGTGTGCAGCTCATGTGTTAGCCGGTACAGCTAAGTGGTGGTGGGATTCCACTTTAAGTGAGAGACCGGCTGGGTCTCCACCTGCCACCTGGGAGTTCTTCGAGGCTGAGTTAAAGGCGAAATTTATCAGTGAAGAAGCCCAAGAAAAGATGATTGAGCTGTTTTCAAACCTTAAGCAGGGGTCTGACTCTATCGAGGTGTACGAGAAGAAGTTCTCAGAGTATGGATACTTCGCGCCACAGTTGATTGCTACCCCGGAGCTGAAGATCAGGAAGTTTATTGCGGGTTTGAGACAGGGAGTGTCTCAGGATGTTAGGGCACAGGCCCCAGAGACTTTTGCCAAGGCAGTACAGTTGGCAACGATTTATGATGGGAAGTATCCTCCAGAGCAGGTTGTTAGTACCGTAGTGTCGAAGGCCCCAGTGTACTCGGGCCAGAAGCGCAAGTTTGACTCAGGGAGCAATGGACATGGAGGCGGTCAACGTCGTCAGGGTACTTACCATGGCAGAGACCAGTACCGAGACCGTAACCGTGATCAGCCTCGCCAACAGGGCGTAGGGAGGCCACCACCGTATTGTAGATCCTGTGGGTAGCAGCATTGGGGACCTTGTGGTGGTAACCCTAGAGCTTGTTTCAACTGTGGAAAGGAAGGGCATCGGGCCCGGCATTGCAACCAGAAAGCAGTGGTGGCTCAGCCAGATCAGCAGCAAGGGAGAGAGTATGCTACGACCCGCTAGGAGGCTGAGAAAGCCGGGGCTGCAGTGGCAGGTACACTTCTAGTTCTCGACCACCTTGCCTTTGTATTATTTGATTCGGGTTCCACACATTCTTTTACTTCTGCTGTGTTTGCTGAGCATGCTTGCATGATTTTAGAACCCTTAGGATTTGAGTTATCTATTGCTACTCCCTCGAGAGCTAGTATGATGGCTAGTCAGAAGGTAAGGGAGGGTCGGGTACAGGTGTCCAACGAGTCTCTGCAGGTTACGCTCATAGTGTTGGCTATGAGTGGTTTCGATGTGATCCTCGGTATGGATTGGTTAGCTGATAACCACGCTTTGATTGACTGCCACCGGAAGAAGGTAGTGTTTAGACCACCGGGCAAGCCCAGTTTTAAATTTCGGGGCACCCAGAGTGGGGTGTGTCCGCCAGTGATTTCGGCAGCTAAAGCCCACCGTTTGCTAGTTCGAGGGGCTTGGGGTTTCTTAGCTAAGCTATCTGGGGAGGACCATGATCGGGTATCTGTTGAGCAAGTGCCCCGCAGCGTGAGTTTGCGAGATGTTTTTCTGAAGAGTTACAGTGCCGCCAAAGAGAGAGGTGGATTTCTCAATAGAGCTTGAGTCAGGGACTCGTCCTATTTCAAAGGCTCCTTATCGTATGGCGCCAGCTGAACTGAAGGAGTTAAAGGATCAGCTGCAGGAGTTTCTTGATAAAGGATTTATTAGGCCGAGTGTGTCCTCGTGGGGAGCACCCATGCTATTTGTTAAGAAAAAGGATGGCTCGATGCGTCTATGCATCGATTACAGGGAACTGAACAAGGTGACCATCAAGAACAAGTACCCACTGCCACGTATCGATGATCTATTTGACCAACTCCAAGGGGCTTGTGTGTTTTTGAAAATTGATTTAAGGTCGGGCTACCACCAGTTGAGGATTCGGGATGCAGATATCCCCAAGACAGCGTTCAGGTCGAGGTATGGTCATTATGAGTTCGTAGTCATGTCTTTCAGACAAACGAACACCCCAGCTGCATTTATGGACATGATGGACAGAGTGTTCAAGGCCTTCTTGGACCGCTTTGTCATTGTGTTCATAGATGACATTCTTGTGTACTCAAAGTCTAAGGAGGACCATGCTTCGCACCTAAGGCAGGTTTTGGCAGCCTTGCGCGAGAACCAGCTTTATGCGAAATTTTCGAAGTGTGACTTTTGGCTTGAGGAGGTAGCCTTTCTGGGACACGTTGTGTCTAAGGAGGGAGTGGCTGTGGACCCTTCCAAGATAGAGGCCGTTAGTTCATGGGCTAGACCGACGATCGTGGTCGAGAGATTCGCGACTTTTGGGTGCTGGTGGATATTACCGCCGCTTCGTTCATAACTTTTCTGCTATAGCCACCCCGCTTACTCGATTGACAAGGAAGGGTGTCGATTTCGTTTGGGATAGGAAGTGCGATGAGAGTTTTGCTAAGCTAAAGAGTAGTTTGACGTCTGCGCCAGTGTTGGCAGTTCCAGAGGGAACTAGGGGTTTCGTGGTGTACAGCGATGCCAGCAAGTTTGGTTTGGGTTGCGTTCTGATGCAACACGGTAAGGTGATAGCATACGCCTCGAGGCAGTTGAAACCGCACGAGCAGAACTATCCGACTCATGATACGGAGTTGGAAGCGGTCGTCTTTGCACTTAAAATCTGGAGGCACTACTTGTATGGGGAAAAGATTCAGATTTTCTCGGACCACCAAAGCCTCAAGTATTTCTTCACTCAGAAGGTGTAAAGACCCGACCCAAAAGGGGCTCTAAATAGGTCTTTACCCCAATGCATGCATTCAAAGTAAAGAACAATATGCAATTTAGTTTTTTTGATTCCCAATTAAAACAAAACAAAAGAGATTCAATCAAAAATCAAATAGATTGCTGAAACCTGTCCCTGTTTCCAAGCACCTGTTTCAAGGCAAATACATTTCTAAACGCATACTCTGATCAGAGATTTATTAAAACATTTGAAACAATCCTCAAATACATTAAAGCTGGAATCCATAAAAACATTTAGAAAAACATCCTAGGGCTCCGTGCCCGGCTACATGCATTCAGGAGAAAATAAAAGACAAGAGTCATAGAAATAAAAGTCAGAGACGACAGCAAGTTCCCATGATCACAGCTCCTCCTTCAGCCATCCTGTCTCGCCCCTTGGTTACATGTGGAAAACCACAAAATAAGGGTGAGTAACGAATTACTCAGTAAGAATCCCCAACCGGGGTACAATACGATGCACATGGTCATCTAGGTGAGTGTATGCAAGCTATGAATATAAACACAGAATAGAGCACATAGCTTAAGTCCACACTTGGACCTCGGATGCCAACTCAGGGTCTTAGTCCGGAATAATCCACACCACACAATACGTCCTATACGAGAAACAAATCCCGGCCTCAGCCTGTCTACTGTCGAATGAAAGGTACACTAGCTCATGATCCCGAGGAGCTCTCCGGTCGGCGCTGTAATGAGCGTAAGCATGCACCGCGTGCTGCTACATGCACTACTATGGGGGTGCCGGTCTAGTGGCAAGTCGCCCATGTCGATCCACCATGCCTAACTAAATCTCTCGGATCGGTGTCAGCGACATAGGGGGTGTGAGACTCGACACGTGAACTATGTCGGCTGAACCACAAAGACACGAGGCTAAGGAACCGGTCGTGGTAGGCTTACACCAGAAGCGATCCTTGCCCTAACAGTGGCAATCAAGGGCTACGCCGAACACGCCGAGGACGTGTCGATCGCCGGGGACGAGGCAATGCCAAGTCATCATCCCGACCGTTGGGGCATTTAACAGTCTGCCACCCTCACCCAAGATTGCAGGGCCTACCGGTCGGGTTAGCTAAACCCTAACGGTGTCCAGGGACGGAGAACTGTCTCGACTTCCCTGCCATGGATGCAAGATACTTTATGCATCAGGCTCGGATAATGCTACCTACCTGAATTCTAACCTGCCTTAACAATCAGCAAACAATCCAATACGTGCTCAAAAGAATACAACAGACCTAGCATGGTACTACGGAACAAGAATGAATATGAGCTTGCCAGAACGGAACAACCTAGCATGGACTCACATGAAAGAACAACATACGAAGTCATGCCAGTCAGGAATTCAGAACAGAGCACCTAAACTATACATGTTGATAATCACAAACAAACATACAACATCAATTACATAGAACATCGCAGGGTCCACACAACCCCGGTAAGAAATCCTTACCTTGGTCGGGAGACTTCTACACACAAATTCCTAAGCCGCGAACATTCCCGAGCTAGCTATCGAGAACCTACAAACATAGAAACAATCACAACCATAGCCCTAAAAATATAATAAAACAGCAGGCTCGGCTCGGGAGCACTCACACGGCACGACGACACGAGGCTGGGCGCTGCTGGCGGGCTGATGCGGCTGGATCGGGCGCGGGCAGTGTGTGGCGGGCAGCGCTGAGGGGCGCTGCGCTGCGGCCGGACACGCGCTGGGCACGCAATCACGGCGAGGGCGCGCGGACACGGCCAGGAGCACGGCGAAGCGCTGGTCTCGCCGCGCGACGCGATGTCTCGTACGCCGGCAGTTCGCGCGCGAAGCCGGGCGCGGCGACGACGCGTCGCTCAACCAATTTGGTGCGACGACGACGACGGCGTGCTGGGCGTGCGACGGGGTCTGCCTCGGCCGATCTGGTGCGACGACGAAGACGGGGTGCTGGGCATGCGACGAGCGTCTGGCTCGGCAGATCTGGCGCGACGACGACGACGGCGTGCTGAGCTGTGGTGCGACGGCGCGCGAGCTAGGCAGCTGCGATCTCGGGCGTCTGCGCTACAAAGGTAAGTCGGTCGGCCGAGCGAGCAGAAATTTGCTGCGCCGGCCGGATTTGGCGGCATTTCTTTGGTCTAGGGTGCTCCTTCATTGGCTGCACCAAACACACACACACACACCTTCTTTACTCTACATTCAGCCAACGAGAACAGTCAATCAAGGAGATGAAGGAGATGAAGACTTACCCGAAACGATGATTAGATCTCGAGCTGCAAGGGAGGTAAAGAATCAGCAAGGGGGCTAGGGAGAGCTTGGCTTGGGTGGCTAGGAGAATGGTGAAGAAGAAGGGCAAAGACCTAACTCATTTTCATTTAGCCAAAAACACCAAACTCCAAGGATCCAAGGCTAACAAAGATGTGATGCAGAAAGAGCAACAAGAGCTCTCAATAGCTCATCTGGCACGCATCCCCATAAGCTTCCCTGGAGACCCGGGTTCAAAACCCAGCTGCAACACATTTTCCTTTCTTTTACTTTTTGCACCAAGCCTTGCTCAAACCCTTCCACAAAGCCTCACAAACCTACATAAATCCAACCAATATTTTAGCAATTAGAAAAGACATAAATGGCCCTGACGGCCCGACCAAAATACCAAAATACCCCTTGGGCATACCTGGAAGACCGGAGTGAAAACCTGGGCCGTTACAATATTCCCTCCTTTTTATGACTTTCGTCCTCGAAAGTCCTTAAGACTGAGAAACACTCAGATAATGCAATCTCATCTGGTCTTCCCGCTCCCAAGTGGCTTCCTCGGAGCTCAAATCCTCATTCAGCTTCAAAGGCTCAAAGTCCACAATGTGTGACGGGTCCGCACGTACTGCCTCAACATCGATACATGAAATCACTGTGCACAGCTGACAATGACAGAAAAAGCTAACCAATATGCAACTCTACCAATCCTCTCCAGAATCTCAAATGGTCCAACAACAGGAGACTCCTCTTCTCCTGCTTACCAAACCTCAACACAACTCACAACGGTGCAACCTTAAAAGCACGCACTGTCCAACCTCAAACTCTAAAACTCGACGCCGAACATCGGCGAAAACTTTTCCCGCTCGCTCTAAGTTGACAACACGAGCTCTAAACTTTTGCACTGCACTGCTGACCAACCGCAGTAACTCAGGACCCAAAACAATACTGACGACCACCAACCTTTTCCCAGAACACTGGAATCCTGTAACACTTACAATACAACGCCTCAACGAAACTATATGAATTAACAGCTGGGAACTGCTACCCAAGGCAAACTCATAAAATCCAACACTGGTTTCCGTTGCCTAACCACGGGAACACCAACGCGCAACAAGCTCCAAAGGATCTGGATCACTCCTCCCATAAACAACGGTCAAGGGTAAAAACACTACAGGACTGCACTCGGCCCATAAGCCTCTAAGAACGCTCTCCAGAACCACGGATCAACAACATACTGCCTAGAACAAACCTTCGTTGCCACACCCTGGTGACAACAACTCCAGCCTGAAACTGACATGCCTCTACTCCATAGAAATGGCATCTGCACACGAAACGAGGTGCGAGCTCTAGCCATCAAATCAATCCTCCAAAAATCCGAACTCACACAACAACCTCAACTAGCCGACGCGGCTCCCACACGGAAACTTACAATCCAACAACCTGAGTGCTACGAACTAGGAAGCTCAAACAACTACAAACTGCATAGCTATGCCAATCCACTCATCTCTAGCTCGACTCAAATCACTAGCTGGGAAAGACAACCCGCAAACAACCAGACCCCAGAGGGCTCCATCCACTTAACTTACCTCCATGCAAACAACGGAACAAAGCTCGCCTCAAATATGAAACACATCTCACAAGTCCAAACGATAACACATACAGGCTTAACCCTCAAGCTTAGGCTTAATGCACCTTCCCACCGAAACTTCATAAATGGAACTCCACTACCGGTCAACACCAACTACCAAGAACAAGAATACCAACAATGGTGGCAGAGTGTAAGCTACACTAGCCGCCAAGGATCCTCAATAAGTCCGGACCTAATCCCGCCACAAAGGTGCAACCTCATCCACAACTGAAACAAAGGGGCCTTCAACTACAAAGGTGCAACAGCTTCCAAGCCAACACACAAACCTTAGCCAACTAGGCCAAACACTCATAGGAGGCAGAACAACTCTTACTGCAACTTCCGAACACCACTCAAGAGTCCGCTTAATCGACAAACAATCGCTTTGTGTGGCCAACAGACTTTCCACCTACTAACACCACTACTGCCAAGTCCAAGACCAAGGGATAATCCGACAACTCCAAAAAGGAAACAGATCCTTACAAGCAGACATCCGAAGAATAGGGAGCTCCACAAACGCTCGCTAACTTGCTCAGCTAAGCACAACATCCAACTCTCTCACTGAGGCAACAATAGGGGTCCACCAGTGGATCGGACCGACCACGAACAAGCAAAGACTCGCCCCAACACCAAATGAGGGCACTCTCAAACTCGGGAACAGGAGAGACATCCTACAGGGCAAACCACTTACCCACGAACAAGGCTAACTCTTTGGCAACTCGAAAACCACACCTTGGCCAACATCAAGCACCAACTTGCCACCACACCGAAACCAAATCCGGACTCTACTCCAAACAAACTCTGGCTTGCTAGCCTACCAAAACTTCCAGCAACTCACCCGAGGCTACAAACTACTTGACTCTGGCTCGCCAACTAAACTCACTACACCTGGTCCGACCGAGCTCGTGAGGCTTTCCACAACTAGGGTTCTTCGACAACCTCGACACACACTGCCGTCTAACGGTCTAACAACCAACCGCTGAACAAACAACTCCTTTTCCCAAAGATCACAACCACGCCGGCCGCGCCCGAACCTCGAAACCAAAAAGACCGTAAACGCAGAATGTGTCATCCTCCTACTCAAAGCATCAGCCACAACGTAGCTTCCACCCAGGGTAAGGATTCCGAGCAACACTCTTAGCAACTACGATTAGGAACTACGCGGCTTCACTACAACCACCATTTGTTCAGTACCATCTGAACTCCAACCATGAACAACAAGAGGTTCCACCAACCAAGCTTAGGTTCAACTTAACAAACTTGCCTAAGCAACAACCCAACTACGAGCACGGTATCCTTACAACCTCAACTAAAGCCTTACAACATCCACCTGGAGTCCAACTTCTCCAAGAACTGAGCACCAGTTCTCCAATGCAAACCCTACATGGTTTTGGAACTCTTGCCGCCAGAACAAACTACACGAAACACACTTGTGTGCACAACTCTCAACCTTCCTTCAGAGATCCAAGACTAACAGGTGCTTTCCAAAAGGCAACACTAACTTCTGGCAGAAATACAATCAACCAAAGGAACACCAAAAGTTCCAACTCCACACGATACTAGAAGCTGCGGCAACCTTGCTCTACTAAAGCATAACAATGCCAAACCGAACTTACTTTATACCAAGCCCCTACCAAGTGTTCTTACACATAAGGCGTCCAACTCCTCTCGTAAGGCATCCTACTCATCTCATAGGCATCCAACTCGCCTCATAGGCATCCAGCTCATCTCATAGGCATCCAACTCGCCTCATAGGCATCCAGCTCATCTCATAGGCATCCAACTCACGGTCCATCTGCTGGACCGAACTCGCATCTACAATGCTCACTCAACTCAGGTTTAGGCACTCGAAGGTAGTGGACCGCACTACCAACCACAAAGATCTCTTGGCCTTAACACTAGCGTGAGACTCACACACACTAACACTGATCAACCTTCAACCTGTTGACAAACTCATCCCCGGTAACACCTGGGAAGAGGCTCCGGCTCCTCTCGAACATCCTTTTGCTTGTAGTCCTACGACTACCTCTCGAACTAGCTCTCTTGCACGACCTAAACAGTGCAAATCGCCACAACCGAAACCAAAGGCTAAAGGAGGTGTTGAACTCCGGATGGGTCATAGAACCATCTGCATATACCCATGCCAAACTCAGCCCTCGAACTGGACTTAGAGCCAAAGCGGCACACCAACCATTGCACCTCAAGTGCCACTACTACCAAATCCACATCTTACTACAAATGGGGCAAGCAAGGTCACAACCTCAAGTGACAAAAACTATGGCGAGGCATACAAGAGCTCAACTCAAATAACCATGCCTAAGGCATCTCATCAAACCGAAGTCTCATCGCCTACTCTTGCATCTCCACATGATGCTCAACAAAACTCGGCCGCTCTCTCAACATGCAGCAGCCTAGCCCTACTCTAGGGGCTCACCATAAGAATAGTGCTCAACTCTACCGGACAACTGGGAAACCACCAACGGATCACGTCCGATGGGAACACTCGCTCATTGCACCCTTAACCACACTGTGGTTCCGACTTACTAGCCGCAACACAACAACACTTACAAGAGAACAAGGATGTCTCAAAGAACCACCTCGAAGGCTACCATTCTGCAGCCTACTCACTGGGCAATCAACCATCCGCTAAGGTTCAAGATCCACACTGAACTACCCGGGCTAGTCCACACTAGGACTCGCTCCACAAGCATCAACATGAGCAAAAGCCAAAGCTAACTCCTCTCCCGGAGTGGTACTCCAGGCAAAACACCTCCACCCTCTCACTAGGGGAATTAATATTTGGGCCACACGTGGCCCACGGAGTCTAACCTCTCGCCTCCATCCGAACGATGTCCCAGCGGTATCCGAATCTATCTGGATATCTCAACAAACCACAACATACAGCTCACACTGCGGGAAGTTGGCATGATGGCGCTCTAAACCCAAACCAACGACGAGTCAGAACCTGCTCGTCTCCGCTCCACAACACAAAACAAGGCATACACTAGATGAAAGGTATTGTAAATTCTTAACCCTTTTCTAAAAACAGAAAACTTAGGCGCGCACTGATGATCGCTTGAGAGTCTTTGGTGATCATGGGAAAGACGACCTACAATAAAAAGGTCGGTCTACAAAGTCTATAACTCGAGCTCGATACCAATCAGTAAAGACCAGGACCCAAAAGGGGCTCTAAATAGGTCTTTACCCCAATGCATGCATTCAAAGTAAAGAACAATATGCAATTTAGTTTTTGGATTCCCAATTAAAACAAAACAAAAGAGATTCAATCAGAAATCAAATAGATTGCTGAAACCTGTCCCTGTTTCCAAGCACCTGTTTCAAGGCAAATACATTTCTAAACGCATACTCGATCGAGATTTATTAAAACATTTGAAACAATCCTCAAATACAACAAAGTGGAATCCATAAAAACATTGAGAAAAACATCCTAGGGCTCGTGTCGCTACATGCATTCATTGGGAAAAATAAAAGACAAGAGTCATAGAAATAAAAGTCAGAGACGACAGCAGGTTCCCATGATCACAGCTCCTCCTTCAGCCATCCTGTCTCGCCCCTTGGTTACATGTGGAAAACCACAAAATAAGGGTGAGTAACGAATTACTCAAGAAGAATCCCCTGGGGGTACAATACGATGCACATGGTCATCTAGGTGAGTGTATGCAAGCTATGAATATAAACACAGAATAGAGCACATAGCTTAAGTCCACACTTGGACCTCGGATGCCAACTCAGGGTCTTAGTCCGGAATAATCCACACCACACAATACGTCCTATACGAGAAACAAATCCCGGCCTCAGCCTGTCTACTGTCGAATTAAAGGTACACTAGCTTAAGATCCCGAGGAGCTCTCCGGTCGGCGCTGTAATGAGCGTAAGCATGCACCGCGTGCTCTACACAGACTATGGGGGTGCCGGGTCTAGTGGCAAGTTGCCCATGTCGATCCACCACGCCTAACTAAATCTCCGGATCGGTGTCAGCGACATAGGGTGTGAGACACGGACACGTGAACTATGTCGGCCTCAACCACCGCACCGAGGCTAAGGAACCGGTCGTGGTAGGCTTACACCGAAGCGATCCTTGCCCTAACAGTGGCAATCAAGGGCTACGCCGAACACGCCGAGGACGTGTCGTCATCGTCGAGGACGAGGCAATGCCAAGTCATCATCCCGACCGTTGGGGCATTTAACGACCGCCACCCTCACCCAAGATTGCGGGGCCTACCGGTCGGGTTAGCTAAACCCTAACGGGTCGGGGAAGGAGAATCGTCTCGACGCCCCCGCCATGGATGCAAGATACTTTATGCATCAGGCCCGGATGATGCTACCTACCTAAATTCTAACCTGCCTTAACAATCAGCAAACAATCCAATATGTGCTCAAAAGAATACAGCAGACCTAGCATGGTACTACGGAACAAGAATGAATATGAGCATGCCAGAACGGAACAACCTAGCATGGACTAACATGAAAGAACAACATACGAAGTCATGCCAGTCAAGAATTCAGAACAGAGCACCTAAACTATACATGCTGATAATCACAAACAAACATACAACATCAATCACATAGAACATCGCAGGGTCCACACAACCCCAATAAGAAATCCTCACCTTGGTCGGGAGACTTCTACACATAAATTCCTAAGCTGCGAACACTCCCGAGCTAGCTATCAAGAACCTACAAACATAGAAATAATCACAACCATAGCCCTAAAAATATAATAAAACAGCAGGATCGGCTCGGGAGCACTCACACGGCACGACGACACGAGGTCGGGCGCCTGGCGCGAGCGGATGCGGGTGGATGGGCACCGGTAGAGTCTTGCGCGCGCGCTGCGCGCACGACGGACACGGCGAGGGCGCGCGGACATGGCGAGGGGCACCGGCGAGCGTCTCGTCTCGTTGCGGGCCGCGACGCGGCTCGCAGTGCGCTGCGGCGGTTCGCGCGCGAGCTGGGCGTGGCGCGGCGACAGCGAAGAAGGCGTCTTTGGGCGCGGCGACGGCATCTGGCTCGGCCGATTTGGTGCGACGACGACGACGGCATGCTGGGCGTGCGACGAGCGAGCGATGGCGTCTGGCTCGGCCAATCTGGTGCGACGACGACGATAGCGTGCTGGGCGTGCGACGAGCGTCTGGCTCGGCAGATCTGGCGCGACGACGACGACGAAGTCTTTGGTACGTGGTGCGATGGCGCGCGAGCTCGGCTGCTGCGATCAGGGGCATCTACTCGACAAGCATGCCGCCTACCGAGCTAGCGAGCAGGGCTGCTTCTCACCGGATCTCAGTGCGGTTGCTCTTGGTCGGGGGGCATCTCGCGCGACATAAGCACCACCGAGCGAGCAGCGGCAATGCTTCTCGGCCGGATCCAGTGCGGCCGGCTTTGTCCGGGTGCTCCTTCGGTGGTTGCACCATACACACACACACACACACACACCTTCTTTACTCTACATTCAGCCAACGAGAACAGTCAATCGAGGAGATGAAGGAGATGAAAACTTACCTGGAACGATGATTAGATCTCGAGCTGCAAGGGAGGTGAAGAATCAGCAAGGGGGCTAGGGAGAGCTTGGCTTGGGTGGCTAGGAGAATGGTAAAGAAGAAGGGCAAAGACCTAACTCATTTTCATTTAGCCAAAAACACCAAACTCCAAGGATCCAAGGCTAACAAAGATGTGATGCAGAAAGAGCAACAAGAGCTCTCAGTAGCTCATCTGGCACGCATCCCCATAAGCTTCCCTGGAGACCCGAGTTCAAAACCCAGCTGCAACACATTTTCCTTACTTTTACTTTTTGCTCCAAGCCTTGCTCAAACCCTTCCACAAAGCCTCACAAACCTACATAAATCCAACCAATATTTTAGCAATTAGAAAAGACATAAACGGCCCTGACGGCCCGACCAAAATACCAAAATACCCCTTGGGCATACCTGGAAGACCGGAGTGAAAACCTGGGCCGTTACAGAAGGACCTGAACATGAGGCAGAGGAGGTGGTTGGAGCTTGTAAAGGATTACGACTGTGAGATCTTGTATCACCATGGAAAGGCAAATGTTGTGGCCGATGCACTAAGTAGAAAGACCTCGCACTTGGCATCATTGGCAAATCCCAAGAGTATCATAAGGAAAGACCTCGGGAGAGCAGAAATAACAGTGCTGTTAGGAGATGTTACCGCAAGGATAGCTCAGTTGACCATCCAGCCTTCGATAAGGCAAAGGATTATCGACGGCCAGTTGGGTGATCCTAAGTTAAAGAGTTTGTATGAGAGAGTTCAGGCTGATGGTGACTTCGATTTTGTGATATGCGCAGATGGTGGTTTGAGATATAAGGGTCGGCTATGTGTCCCAGCCGATGCTGGTATTCGTACAGAGTTGTTGACCGAGGCTCACACCTCGCCTTTCGCATGGCACCCAGGGGGTAACAAGATGTACCAAGATCTTAAGCAGACTTTTTGGTGGATGGGGATGAAGAGAGAGATTGCCTAGTTTGTCAGTCGGTGTCTCACTTGTCATCAAGTGAAGGCGCCAGGCGTAAAACCAAAGAGGTTTACTACGATCGCTCGGGTGCCACAAAGTGGAAGTGGGAGGAAATTACCATGGATTTTATTTGGGTGTTTGCCAGAACCGCTAGAGGATATGCACAGATTTGGGTGATCGTTGATAGGTTGACTAAGTGTGCACACTTCATTCCCGGCAGGATAAACTATACCGTGGAGCAGTGGGCACAGTTGTTCCTTGAGCAGATAGTCAGGTACCACGGGGTGCCAGTTAAAATCATCTCCGACCGGGATTCCCGTATTACATCACGGTTTTGGAAAGCCCTTCAGGCAGGTTTGGGCACAGAGTGCAGCTCTGACAAAGACAACCTTCCACCCATTGCACCGATGGCGGTGGCGGCGGAAGCGGTAAATCAGATCTTAGAGGATATGTTGCGAGCCCTGTGTGTTGGATTTCCGTGCGATTGGAACCGAAGACTTGTATTTGATGGAGTTTGCCTACAACAATAGTTTTCAGTCGACCATTCAGATGGCACCGTTTGAAGCGTTGTATGGTAAGCGCTGCAGATCCCCAGTATTATGGGAAAAGGTTGGAGACAAGCAGGTATTGGGTCCAGAGTTGCTCTAGTTGACCAATGAGGCTGTCCAGAAAATCAGAGCTCGTATGTTGACTGCCCAGAGCAGGCAGAAGAGCTACGCCGATGTCAGGCGTAGAGATTTGGAGTTTGAGGTTGGCCAGCACGTGTTCCTTAAGGTAGCTCCGATGCGTGGAGTTCTGAGGTTTGGTAGGAAGGGGAAACCGAGCCCCAGGTTTGTGGGACCATTCGAGATCCTCGAGAGGATTGGCTTACCGATTAGCATTGCCGCCATCCTTGGCTGCAGTGCATAGTGTGTTTCATGTTTCGATGCTCCGCCAGTATGTGGCAGACCCTTCGCATGTCATTGACTTCGAGCCTTTGCAGCTAAACCATGACCTGAGCTTCGAGGAAAAACCCATAAGGATTTTAGCATTTGAAAAGAAAGTCTTGAGAAACCGAGCTATCGAGTTAGTGAAAGTGCAGTGGCGGAACCAGGGAGTTGACGAAGCTACTTGGGAGTTGGAGGGGGAGATGAGGAGGAATTACCCGGGGTTGTTTTGATGCAGCGACTTCCGAGGACGGAAGTCCTCCAAGGAGGGAGTATTGTAACAGCCCGGATTTAAGTTAAATGGAAGCAACTTTTTTAAAAAAAAAAAAAGAAAAGGAAATGGGAGTTGGAACTAAATAAGAAAAAAAATATAATAATAAATGCGTTGGCCAGGGCTCGAAGGGGGGAAGCCTTGGGGAAGGACACTTGAGATTCCCAAGTCTATTTTAACTTAGGAAAGGAAGGAAAAGAAAAAGGAAAAAAGAAGAAAAGCCTCTCTCTCTCTAGCAAAACCCTAACACCCTCGCCCACGCCGCCGTTGCCCCACACCCTCGCCCACACCGCCGTCGCACCCAGCCACGTCCACGCCGCCGTCGCACCCAGCCGCGCGCCACGCCCTGCCGCCTGGGCAAGCTCGTGCCGACCCGGCCAGCCCATCGCCGCGACCGCGACGCCAGCGCGCCGCTGTCGCTTGCATCGTACGCCCCAGCGCACCGCCTGCACCGCTCCGTTCGGCCGCATCCGCACGACCACGCACCAGCGCGCCCATCCGCCCCGCCGCACGCCCTACCTGTCGTGCTGCCGAGGGCCACGCGCCACGCCCTTGCCCCCGCGCGCCCGCGCCGGCGCCGCGCGCTCGCGCGCACTGGGCCGCGAGAAGCAGCAGCGGCTCGGTGCTTTCGACCACCACGCGCAGCACTGCCGCTCGCACGCCTCACCTGCTGCCTGCCTTGCCCAACCCGGTGCCTTCTCGGTTGGTAAATTTCTGAGCCTCCACCCTTTGGACTTCGTGATTTTAGCTGCTGTTTATTTAAATAGGATATTTTATTACTTGCTTAGGTCGCTCGGGTTCGCTTAAAAGCTCGAGGGTCGGTTGTAGATTCGTGATAGTTACTTTCCACTTGTTTCCAGGTAAGGACTTCTTACCCGGGGTTGTGTGGACCCTGCGAACACTTGTTAGCATATTGATTTTTCATAACTGTATGAGTTTCTAGTGGATAGGCTTCATGTTTGCTTCTTATTCATGTTCGAGTTAAGTTTGTATTCCGTTAGTTCCGTGTTAGGTTTTGACATGTTAGGTTTAGTATAGAAGATAGTAGGAGGGTCTAGTGTAAGTCCCGCTCGGGTAAGACCCCGATGGACAGTCGGAGGTGTATGGCCCGATGGGCATCCTAGGTGTGTAAGGCCCCACTGGGCATCACTGATTCTGGAGGTGTAAGGCCCGATGGGCATCCTAGGTGTGTAAGGCCCCACTAGGCATCACTGATTATGGAGGTGTAAGGACCGATGGGCATCCTAGGTGTGTAAGTCCCCACTGGGCATCACTGATTCTGGAGGTGTAAGGCCCGATGGGCATCCTAGGTGTGTAAGGCCCCACTGGGCATCACTGATTCTGGAGGTGTAAGGCCCGATGGGCATCCTAAGTGTGTAAGGCCCCACTGGGCATCACTGTGTCCTATGTTGTGTAAGGCCCGAAGGGCATCCAAATGTAGAACCTAGGAGAGGTGAGAGCGGAAGCCCTTGAGTAGGCTCGCCCTTGAAGTAGCTCATAGCATAAACCAACCGTTTCGCTCTAAGTCATTGTATGGTTGCTTGTCCGTGTGCTAGATGAGTTGTTTCAGTATTGTACCCCGGTTGGGGATTCTTCTTCTGAGTATTTCGTTGCTCACCCCTATTCTCTGTGGTTTTCCATCGGGTAACTTGGGACAGAGGAATTTGGATGGCTAGGAGGAGGCTCTTTGGATGATCATGGATAGCGGACTCGAGTCGCACGTTTCTTTTTATTGGTTTCTTTATGATTTAGCATGTAGTGGGACTTGGGTCCCTAGGAAAAACACTCAAAAACTATTTTATGATTCTCATACCGTTTCCCTTGATTTGTTTTATGAAAATCTTGATCAGTCATTTACTTGTTTTATTTAATTGGAATTATGGATTTGTTTTAAATATGCCTACTGCAAAGTTTTAAATCTCAAGCTCTGAATGACGTTTTACATTCTTAATCATGCATGCTAAGTAAGGACTTTAGGTTAGAGACCGTTTCTTGGGTCGGGTCCTTACACTCCATCAAATACAAATACTGGTCCCAATTGCCGGGAAGTCCAACACACAAGCCCTCAACATATCCTCGAGAATCTGGTTCACCCTCTCGACCGCCCATGTCATGCGAGGGTGAAAAGTTGTCTTTGAAATCGCACTCGGTGCCTAAACCTTCTCGGAGCGCTCTCGAAACGAGAAGTGAACCGCGACTCACGGTCGGATACAATCCTCACAGGCACACCATGATAACAGATGATCTCGCTCCAAAAACAATCTGCGCCCATTGTCCCACGGTATAAGTGTCTCTACGGGAATGAAGTGTGCGCTCTTAGTCAAACGGTCGACTATCACCCCAGATTCGAGAGAACTTCCTCGGAGTCCTTGGCAACGCAGAAATAAAGTCCATGGAGATCTCTTCCCATTTCCATCGAGGCACACTCGGTGTTTGCAATAAATCGGTGGCCTGCTGCTGGGTGCCTTTACTTGGCGACAAGTGAGACACCGACCGACAAACTCCGCAACATCTCTCTTCATACCCATCCACGTAATGTCTCGCTAAGGTCTCGATACATCTTGGTACCCCGGGGTGCCAAGCAAATGGAGAATGGGCCTCTCGAGAGCAACTCGCTCGCAATCTCGCAACGTCCGGAACACACAACCGGCCTCTATAAGTCAACCCATCGTCCGTGAATATATGAAGTCAAAATCTCCGTCGGCATTAACTCTGTCAAATAATCTCTTGATGCGGGGTCACTCGGTGGCTATCAATAATCCATTTGTCTAATCGACGCACGCATCACCGTCAATCGAGCTACCACGGCGGTAACCTCACCCAACAACACATCGCAACCTCGGCCCGCTCGAACTCTTTCCGCAATCTAGGTGGGAACTCAACAACGCCGCGGAGTGCGGCGTCTTCCTACTCAAAGCATCAGCCACTACATTGGCTTTACCGGATGGTACAAAATCTCATGATCATAATCCTTTACCGGCTCTAACCATCTCCTCGCCTCATATTCAACTCCTTTTGAGTAAGCAGATACTTGAGGCTTTGGTGATCGGTAAACATCTGAATCCGCTCACCATACAGGTAATGCCTCCAAATCTTGATTGCAAACACCACTCTTTGCTAACTCCATATCATGAGTCGGGTAGTTCTCGCTCATACGGCTTCAATCGACGGGAAGCATAGGCAATGACCTTCCGTCTTTGCATCAACACACAACCCAACCCAAACTTGAAGCATCATTTGTAAACCACAAAATCACTGTCCCCTCCGGATTGCCAACAGCACAGTCTTTGAAGTCAAACTGCGCTTGAGCCTGGCAAAGCTCTCGTCACACCTACTGTCCCAAACAAACTCGACACCCTTCTTTGTCAGACGAGTGAGGGGCGAGGCTATGGCGGAAAAGTCCTTAACAAATCGACGATAGTAACCTGCTAATCCCAGAAAGCTACGTATCTCGGCAACTGAAGTAGGCTTGGCCCACGAACTCACGGCCTCGATGTTCGCGGGGTCCACGGCTATACCATCTCTCGAAACTACGTGACCTAGGAAGGCCACCTGCTCCAACCAGAACTCACACTTGGTAAACTTCGCATAAAGTGGTTTTCTCTCAAATTTCTGCGATACCGCCTCAAATGCTCTGCATGGTCTTCCTTCGACCTCGAATAGATCAGAATATCGTCAATGAACACGATGACGAAGCTGTCCAAAAATGATTTGAACACCCTATCCATCATGTCCATAAACGCGGCTGGGGCATTAGTCAATCCAAACGACATGACCAAGAACTCGGAGTGACCATATCTAGACCTGAAAGCTGTCTTAGGAATGTCGGCATCCCTAATCCATGGAATCGATGGTAACCGGATCTCGAGATCTATCTTGGAGAACACGGAGGCTCCACGAAGTGATCGAACAAATCATCGATACGGGCAAGCGGATACTTATTCTTCACCGTCACCTTATTAAGCTCGCGATAATCAATACATAAGCGCATCGAACCATCCTTCTTCTTCACAAACAGAACTGGTGCTCCCCACGGGGACACACTCGGACGGATGAACCCTCGATCTAACATCTCCTGCAACTGAACCTTCTGTTCCTTCAACTCGGCTTGCGCCATACGATACGAAGCCTTCGAGATAGGAAGGGTCCCTGGCTCGAGCTCAATTGTGAAGTCAACCTCTCTCTTCGGGGGTAACCCCGGTAACTCCTCAGGAAACACGTCCGCAAACTCCTGCACGACCGGCACTGATCAACGATCGGCAAAGGCGCTCTCCCAAGACAACTTGGCTAGATAGCCCCAAGCTCCATGAGCTAGCAACCGACAAGCTTCACACGGTGACACCATCGGCGGGCAAACTCCACCTGGACTCCACGAAACTTAAAGTGGGACGACCAGCGGCACGAACACTACTTCTTTTCGATGGCGGTCAATCAACGCGTGGTTAGCGGCTAACCACTCCATACCAAGAATCACATCGAAACCACTGATAGGCAGAACTATGAGCGTAGCCACAAGCAACTCTCCGGATATCTCGATCCGGCCATCCTTAATCTTATCTCTAGCTAACATATCAAATCCCGAAGGAGTTGCAACAGACAACTCAAAACCTAGAGGCTCTAATCTCAATTTAGCATGCTCAGCAAACAACACAGATACAAATGAATGCGTAGAACTAGAATCAAACAAGACAAATGCGCAGTGATCTAAAACAAGAAGCGTGCACTCGCCATAGCGGCATCCGTGACGCTCGACCTCTGACGGTCGTAGCAAACACCCGACCCTGCTGCTGCGCTGGCTAAGCTACCATAGCTGGCTGAGAGCAAGAACGGATCATATGCCCTTCCCTACCACAGCGAAAACACACCCTCGGCCCTGTCTGACAAGCTCCAGTGTGGGTCCTCCCACAAGAAGCACAAGTAGAAACCTGCCTGGGACCGCCTTGCTGGCGAGGCTGGAAACGGATCGGGGTTCTATGCTGATCCCGATTGTGAAACTATCCTTGGCGGCGCTGGCCGCCTCCCCTGAAATCGAACTTCCTCTTCTGTCCCACTGCAGCTGGAACAGGACGCTGAACTGGAGCGGCAACAACCCGCTCAACGGGATACTTCCCGTTATAAATAGTGGCTAACTGAACAGCTCTAGCATAAGTGTCAGGAGCCTGAGCCCTGACATCCTGAGAGACACCCTGCCTCAATCCAGATATGAACTTCCGAATCTTCAACTCAGAGGTGGCTATCAACTGCGGAGCAAAGTATCCATACTCCGAGAACTTTCTCTCATACTCCTCGATAGAATCAGAACCCTGCTTCAGGTTCTAGAAAGGCTCCACCATCTTCTATTGAGCCTCATCACTAATGTACTTGACCTTGAATTCTGACTTGAAGAACTCCCAAGTAGCAGGTGGAGACCCAGCTGGCCTCTCACTCAAAGTGGACTCCCACCACCATCTCGTTGTGCCTCCTAGCACATGAGCCGCACACCTCGGCCTCTGAACATCAGGGCACACCATAATCAGGAAGGTGTACTCCAAATGGGCAATCCATCTGGCTGCTGCTAAAGCATCTCCTGTGGCATCAAACTTCTCAGGCTTCCACTTCACGAAGTCTTTCAACCATCTACCCAACTCTTCGGCACCCTCTGCCATATCTGCCTCAGGGGCTACTTGCTCCTGTGGAGTGGGAAGTCTTCTTTGCTCGCCTCTTTGAAACATGCGGGTCAACTGCTCAATTTGAGCTCGGGACTCTTCCCGCTGCGCTGCCAACAAGGCCTCGGTCTCTGACCTCTGGTCACTCAACAGGCTGACCATCATAACCCTCATAGAATCAGCAAATTCTGCTCCAGGAGCAGTCTCACGGCGCTCAGTCGCCTCAACGCCTCCTCTAGGCGCAGCAGGGGGAGCTGCGGTGGAATGCCATCGATCTCGGCTTGGGGACGATGTCCCGCAGATCGATCCGATCCACGATACCTCTACCGCTCTCGAACCACCTTTTCGGTGCGGGTGGTCGGCATCTTTGGTGATCTACATCCAAACCAACAACGAATCAAAACTCCTCACATCGCTGCTCTACAACACTAAACAAGGCATACACTAGATGAAAGGTATTGTAAATTCTTAACCCTTTTCTAAAAGCAGAAAACTTAGGCGCACTGATGAGCCAGTCTTTGGTGATCATGGGAAGAACGACCTACAACAAGAGGTCAGTCTACAGAATCTATGACTCTGAGCTCTGATACCAACTGTAAAGACCCGACCCAAAAGGGGCTCTAAATGGGCCTTTACCCCAATGCATGCATTCAACGTAAAGGACGATATGCAATTATAATTTCGGATTCCAATTAAAACTTAAAACATTCAAACATTCAAACAGAAATCAATACAGTTTGCTAAAACCTGTTCCTGTCTCCAAGCACCTGTTCTAGAACAAATACATTTCCAAAGTTTACTCTGATAAGAAGTTTATTAAAATCATTCAAAAACTTCCCAGATACAACAATGCTGGAATCCACAAAACATTTAGAAAACGTCCTAGGGCTCCGTGCCCGGCTACATGCATTGTGACGAACCCGACCCAAAACATGGTCCTAAACCGGGGTTCTCACTCAGCATGCAAGTTAAATATAATAACAAGCGGTTTAGTGCTCATATTTAAAAACCATTCAAAACATATGAGAAGGGGGAACCCTTAAAACATAAACAACAGTTTTCATTTAAACAAACCAACAGAAGTAAAACATCACGGCAAAAGATTTATAAAAATATACAATACAATTTAAACAACGTTTTAAACAATGTTCCCCTAGGACTCATGTCCATCTACATGCTGAATAACAATGCAATAAAAAATGACAGAGTGTCGGCGGCTCCCCATGATCAATCAGCTCCCTCCGCTAGCCATCCTGGTGTTGTCCCAAGCTACCAAAAAGATAAATAAGGGTGAGTATAAAGATACTCAGTAAGAATCCCCAACCGGGGTACAATACGATACATCAGTCATCTAGCACCTCAACATGCAAGAAAACAGCTATCAACACAGATCATAGCTCAACGAGCTCATAAAACAAGATCTGGAGCCATCGAAAGTCTCTTTCTTCCGGCCTAACTGGGATTGGATACACTGACCAATCCTGGGACATCACCGAGGTATCTGTCACTCGGGGGGAATACACTGATCCCTAGAATGTCCTCAAGGGCCTCCTTGCCCTTGCACTAATCTGGACTTACGGGAGAGTACCCGAAGTCAGGCTCTAACGGAAAGAATGGTGTACTCACGACATTAGCCTGGGGGAGCTCTCCAAACCGGCAACTAACGCGTGTGCGCGCACACTGCATGCTCTCTACAACCGGCGTAAATGCGGGGGCCTAAGGGCAAACTACGCGGGCCAGGTGCACATCTATATGACTCAGAAGCGGTGTCACTGATCACAGTAGCGCGAGGCCCTCGACGCTCATCTGTGCAGCCTGATCCACCGACCTGAAGCTAAGAACCGGCCAAGTTAGGCTTACACCGTTGGCAGGGTTCCGCTCTAGCAGGCTACAAACTAGGCTATTGCCGAAGTGGGTTGCTAAGTCCACAACCGGTGGGTCGGGGGGGGTGGGATAGACAGATACGTTATGCTTCGCACACTTTACTCCCGACCTGAGCTAAATCCACCTTGGCGACCGGGGGGGTAGCAAGATACGTTATGCTTCGCACACTTTACTCCCGATCAGTGGGGACAAAGTACGTTATGTCCGCTCAGCTTCTGGATGATGACAAACCCTACAACTCTATCTAAGAGTACAGAGAAAAATCAATGATTCCTGGCTAGCAAGCAATGACCGACATAAATCACATTACCTAGCATGATACTACAACTTAAGCAGGAATCATAAGCATGATGGCAGAACAAACCTAGCATGACACTAACATGTAAAATCAGGCAAACATGCTAGCAAGAAATCAATCAATCGCTCTATCTCTAACATGCTCATAATGATGAAACAAGCATACAAGGCATAATCGAGATATATCGCAGGGTCCACACAACCACGGTAAGAAATCCTTACCTGGAACAAGCAGAAAAACAATAATAATAATCACAAATCAACGAAGGACCCTCGAGCCTCTAATCGATCCGAACGGCTGAACATCAAACAAAGCACCCAAATAAACACAATTAAATGCCCAATAAATCCGAACCAAAGCAACCAATAAATCCAGGCCCAACGAAGAAAAGACTCGAGAAATACCATCCGAGAAGCCACAAGGCTCGGGCCAACCAAAGACACAACAGGCAGCCGGGCGCAGGGGTGGGCTGGTGGGGCAGGCGCAGCGCGCGCTATGCCCAGCCACGCTGGGCGCTGAAGCCGCACGCCGCGCGGGCCGAGGCGGCGGCGGTAGGCGCGCGGGCGCGGGAGAGCAGCTGGCTGGGCGTTGTCGAGCCGTGCGGCTCGACACGTGAACGGCGCGCGCGCGCGCGGCTCGGCAAGCAAACAAAGCGCGCGCGAGGCGACACGACGCGATCGCTCTGGACTTTCGGGATGGCACGGCGAGCTACGCTGAGGCGCACGAACTCGGCAAAGTGCGGGCGGCACGGACCTGGGCGACGCGGGGCCTGGGCAAGGGCGACACGGTCGGGCGACCTGGGAGTTGGGCGACGCGATCGGCCTGGGCGAGCCGGGGTGGGCGCTGGCACCTTGTCTTGTGGTCGGTTTGGGGCGGCGAAGGGGCTCGTCATACTTCTTACACTGCGGGAAGTTGGCATGATGGTGGGCTGGACCCAAACCAACAACGAGTCAGAAACTGCTCGTCTCCACTCCACAACACTAAACAAGGCATACACTAGATGAAAAGTATTGTAAATTCTTAACCCTTTTCTAAAACTGTAAACTTAGCGCGTACTGATGATGGTATTGTCAGTGTCTTGATGATCATGGAAAAATGATCTACAACAAAAGGTCGGTCTACAGAATCTATGACTCTGAGCTCTGATACCAACAGTAAAGACCCGACCCGAATGGGGTTCTAAAATAGGCCTTTACCTCAATGCATGTGTTCAAAAGTTAAAGACAATATGCCAGAATGGTTTTTGGATTCTAAGTGAAAACTAAAACATGCAAACAACCATTTAAAACAAACACACTTATAGAATTCCTAAAACCTGTCCCTGTTTCCAAGCACCTATTCCAAGACAAATACATTTCCAAAACTCACTCTGATCAGAGATTTATTTAAAACATTCAAAACTTTCCAACAGTTACAAGAGTGCTAGAATCCGGAAAATAGTCAGAAAACAACCTAAGGCTCCGTGCCCAACTACATGTATTCAGAGGAAAATAAAACACAAAGAATCATAGACATAAACTCAGAGTTCGAACAACGGGTTTCCATGATCACAGCTCCTCCTCCAGCCATCATGTCTCGCACCATGGTTACCTGTGGAAAACCACAAAATAAGGGTGAGTAACGAATTACTCAATAAGAATCCCCAACCGAAGTACAATACGATATACATGGCCATCTAGCAGAAAGGTATGCAAGCTAAGAATATAAACACAGAAGATAGCATATAGCTTAAATCCACACATAAACTTTGGATGCCATCTCAGGGTCTTACTCCGGAATAATCCACCTCATGATACGGTCCTATACGAGAAACAAGTCTTGGCCTCAGCCTGTCTACTATCGATACGAAAGGTGCACTGGCTCACAATCCCAAGGAGCTCTCGATCGGTATTTGAATGAGCATACGCGCACACCGCATGCATCGCAAACCATGAAGTGCCGGGTCTAGTGGCAAGCTGCCCGAGTCGACCACCATGCCTAACTAAATCTCCGGATCGGTGTCACCGACATAGGGGTGTGAGACCTGGACACGTGAACTATGTCAGCCTGAACCACCGCATTTGAGGTTAAGGAACCGATCGTGGTAGGCTTACACCAGGAAGCCGTCATTGTCCTAACAGGTGGCAATCAAGGGCTACGGCCGAACACGCTGAGGACGTGCCGATTGCCGGGGACAAGGCAATGACATGTCATCATCCCCCCATCACTGGGGCATTTAATGATCCGCCACCTTCACCCAAAATTGTAGGGCTGCTGCCGTTAGGGTTAGCTAAACCCTAACATGGGATCGAGGATCGAGTACGCCTCGCACGTCCCATGCGTGGATGCAAGTTACGTTATGCATCACGGCCGGATGATGCTACCTACCATATCTCAAACCTATATACAGATACAGCAAACAATCCAATACGTGCTCAACAGATACAACGAACCTAGCATGATACTACGAAGCAAGAACAGATAACGAGCATGCAAGAATGGAACAACCTAGTATGGACTAACATGAGAAACAACATAAGAAATCATGCCAGTCAGGAATTCAGAACAGAGCACCACATATAATATCTCAGGGCCCACACAACTCCGGTAAGAAATCCTTACAGGCGGAAGGCAACTACACACAAAGAATCCTAAGCTGCGATCGATCCCGAGCTAGCTATTGAGAACCTAACAAGCACAATAATTATCACAAACCATAGGCCTAAATATAATAAAATAAATAGGGCTTAGCTCGGGAGCAACTCACACACTTCGACGACTTGCGACGGACAAAGCCGCACGCGGTCGAAAATTTCTTTGTTGGGCTACGATGGAGTCTTGATGGGCGCGTGCAGTGCGCGCAGCGTGCGTGTCAGGCGGTCTTGGCGGGCGCGCTGCGGCACTGGGGCCTGAGAGCAAGACGCGGACGGGCGACGAGGCGAACTAGGCGCGCTTGGCGCGCGCGCAAGGCAGCGGGATCGAGGCGCGGGCGCGAGCTCTGCTGGGCGATGGCGTCTGACTCACGCGACGGGCACAGGCGGCTGGCCGAGCTACGGACGATGGCGCGGCGACAGCGCGCGGCGAGCACAGGCTGCTCGGCTCGCCGCTCTTGGTTGGGGCATCACGTAATTTTGTCGGGACGACGCTCGATGGACGAACCTTGGCACGGGGAAGAAAATCAAGGCAATGGAGCTTGAGGAAAAGGGGTGGGCGGCCATGGAGTTTGGAGATCCCAAAGAGAAGAAAACCTATTTTTCTCTTCATTTAATCAAATGCACCAAAACCCCAAAGACCCAAGGCTAACCAAGATATGCCGCGGAAAGAGCATCAATAACAGCTCGAGGCTCA
>CM071846.1:50306183-50506183 GCA_036507275.1 Sicyos edulis | reverse complement strand
GGGCTCTAAATAGGCCTTTACCCCAATGCATACATTCAAAGGAAAGGATAATATGCAAATAAGTTTTTAGATTCCCAATTAAAACAAAACAATCAAGGTTCAATCAAGATCAATATAGTTTGGTTGAAACTCGTTTCAAGGCAAATACATTTCCAAAACGTACACTCGATCAGAGATTTATTAAAACATTTGAAACATCCTCAAATTCAATAAAGCGGAATCCACAAAATCATTCGTAAAACATCCTAGGGCTCGTGCTGCTACATGCATTCAGGGGAAAATGAAAGACAAGAGTCATAGAAATAAAAAGTCGAGAGACGACAAAGACGCTCCCATGATCATAGCTCCTCCTTCACCCATCCCGCCTCGCGCCATGGTTACTCCGAAGATAAGTAAGGGTGAGTAACGAATTACTCAAGAAGAATCCCGATCGGGTACAATACGATGCACATGGTCATCTAGATGAGTGTATGCAAGTCAGAACATAAACACATAATAGAGCACATAGCTTAAGTCCACACTTGGACCTCGGATGCCAACTCGGGGTCTTAGTCCGAATAATCCACACCACACAATACGCCCTATACGAGAACCAAGTCTCGGCCTCACTCTGTCTCACCGTCGATCACGAAAGGTACACTAGCTCAAGATCCCGAGGAGCTCTCCCGTCGGCTCAGTAATGAGCGTAAGCATGCACCGCGTGCTCTACTGCAGAACTATGGGGGTGCCAGTCTAGTGGCAAGCCGCCCATGTCCAAATACCACGCCTAACTAAATCTCCGGATCGGTGTCACCGACATAGGGGTGTGAGACTCGACACGTGAACTATGTCACCAACCACCGCACTGAGGCTAAGGAACCGGTCGTGGTAGGCTTACACCGTGAAGCGGTCCTTGCCCTAACAGTGGCAATCAAGGGCTACGGCCGAACACGCCGAGGACGTGCCGATCGTCGGGGGACGAGGCAATGCCAAGTCATCATCCCGACCGCTGGGGCATTTAACGATCCGCCACCCTCACCCAAGATTGCGGGGCCTACCGGCCGGGTTAGCTAAACCCTTACGGGTCCAGGGACGGAGAACTGTCTCGACGCCCCCGCCATGGATGCAAGATACTTTATGCATCGTGCCCGATGATGCTACCTACCTACACTTTAACCTATCATATCAATAACATACAATCCAATACAATCCAAAACGTGCTCAACAGATACAACGAACCTAGCATGGTACTACGAAGCAAGAACAGATATGAGCATGCTAGAACGGAACAACCTAGCATGGGCTAACATGAGAGAACAACATACGAAGTCATGCTAGTCGAGAATTCGCAATGCAGCACCTAAACTATACATGCTGATAATCACAAACAAACATACAAACAACAATCACATAGAACATCGCAGGTCCACACAACTCCATTAAGAAATCCTTACCGCCCGAGGCAACACACACAAAATCCTAAGCCGCGATCGAACCCGAGCTAGCTACCGAGAACCTAACAAAAACAATGATAATCACACTCTAAAGGCTTAAATATAATAAAATAAATAGGGCTCGGCTCGGAGCAACTCACGCGATGCACCGACACGCTGACGGGCAGGCGAAGACGGTGAAATTGCTTCTGGCGGCGCGGATGGGCGCTGGATGGCGGCAAATGGGCGACATCGGCGCTGGCGCGCGCAGACGGACGGACAGCGCTGGGCGCGCGATGGCGCGCTTAGGCGCGGACGCGCTGGGACGGCACGCTGCGACGCAGACGGGCACGGGCGCAGACGCAGCAGGCGCGCGCGGCGCGACGCGACGACGGGCGCTGCCGCGATGCGGACGCGAGCTCGGCCGGCGATGGCGAGCGCTGGCGCGCGCGGCGGCGGTGCGATGCGGCGGCCGCGACGCGACGGACGCGCGGATCGGTGCCGCGACGCCTGCTGGGGCGGCCGCGACGCTCGGGCGCTGGCTGCGTCTGCGCTGGGCGCTGGCGCTCGGGCGCCGCTTCTTCTGGCGCTGGGCCGCTGGTGCGATCTGGCTGGCCGCTGCTCGACCGGCTGCTTTATTGGTCGTGGCTTCGTCGCTTAACGGGGCTGGGCCGCAAGGGAAGAAAATCACGGCAAGGGGCTTGGGAGAGAAGAGGGTTGGGCGGCCATGGAGTTTTGGGGAGAAAACACAAAACCTAATTTCTTTTCATTTAACCAAATGCACAAAACTCCAAAGATCCAAGGGTAACTAAGATATGACGCGGAAAAGAGTAACAAGAGCTCTCCATAGCTCAACTGCACGCTCCTCACAAGCTTTCCTTTCGGACCCGGTTCGAATCCCAACCGCAACATAAATTTCCTATATTTTTACTTTTGCATCTATCCATGCTCAAACCCATCCACAAAGCCTCAAAACTTACATAATACCATCCAATAATTTTAGCAACCGAAAAATATATAAACGGCCGACGGCCCGACCAAATTACCAAAATACCCCTGGGCATACCTCGAAGACCGGAATGAAAACTCGGGCCGTTACAATATTCCTCCTTTTTATGACTTTCGTCCTCGAAAGTCCTTAAGATCAAAACAAAGACAGATACTCGCAATCTCATCCTGCCTTCCCGCTCACAAGCGGCCTCCTCTCAACTCGACTCCTCCACCGAACTTTCACCAAACGGATCCCACGATTATGCAACGCCTACGCCTCAAAGACTGAATACTCACAGCTTCCCTTGAAGTTCAAACCTCAATCACCGCAAAGGCTCAAAGTCCACAATGAACAATGGGTCCGGCACATGCCGCCCCAACATCGATACATATAAAAAAAAAAAAAAAAAAAAAAAAACACTATGCACAAATGTCAACAAACAAACTCAACCCTACAACAAATCAAGCAAACAATCAACCTTCCAGATTCCAAAACTAAACGGCCTACTCTTACTTCACAAAAGACCAACAAACCTCAAACCTTGACTACACCTTAACGAGATACAAACGAACCACCAATCGGCGATCGATCCAAAAGACAAACTTCTCCAACTAGAACACGACCACAACACTTAAGCAACCATCTTAAGGAGAAAATCGCTGTAAGGAACATCCAACATTCCTCTCAAGGAAAACTCGGGAAGCAAGGACTAAACCATCACGCAGCCTATCTCATGCGACACAACACCTTGAGGAAAACAGCTCAACAACACCAACCAATGCCACGGCACCTCTGTGCCAACTCACTCAAACGCGGCTCTACTAACGCCAACCTGGGAACTCACAACAACTAGGAACAAAGCCCGAGAAGGGCTTGCTCAGAGAACTCAACCCAAACTTATAACGAGCAACGCCGCCTCCAAGCTACTACTCAACTCTTAAAATTCAACTGGCTACTCAAAGGACTTCCCTTTAAGCCTAAGCCTAACTCATCTTCCAAACTAAGCTCCACTCCCAAAACCTCACAAGGAAAACGGATAACGACAACCTCAAAGCTTACGGATCCGGGCCACACGAATCCGCAAGACTACCTCGCAAGCTATCACTCGAGGTGGCATCCAATGAGCAACTCAACCACCACAGAGGCTAGAGGGAAAGGAAATCTTCAATCCCCAAAGAACCAACAACTTGCCGTAACAACTCAACTCTTACTGGCCGCCTCCGCTCTTGCGGAACAAACAACTCTTGCTTGCTAACAACACAAAGCAGGACCCTCTCATGGGCCGTGATCACGCGCTACTACTCGATCGACTACACAACTCAGAGCTAAGCCGACTCCCGCCAAACGGAAACGACTTCCCAAAGAGCAACCTCCGTATGGGCAAACGAACTCCACACACGCTCACCGACTTGCTCAAACCCAAGGCAACAAGAACCAACTCTCTTGGAAGCAACACCCAAGAGAAAACTCAACCAATCGGACTCACCAAACCAAACAAACAAAGACTTGCTCAATCTGCTGAGGGAGGGGTCAACTCCCAAAACTTATCGACTAGGAACAAGGCCTCAGGGGCAACGCCCTCCTAGAACCGAACTAGCTCTCAAACAACAAACGAACCAAATCTTGGCCAAACACTCACAAGAGGCGAGAACAACCTTTATCGCAAATTCTAGAACACCATCCAAGAATCCGCTTTAATCGACAAACGACTACTTCCAAGCAAACCAACAAACTTTTCCTTCAAGCTAGCGCTTCCACCATTAACTTCAAGACCAAGGGAGTAACTCGACAACTCCCGAAGGAAACGGCTCTTACAAGCGCACAACCAACGGACAGAGAACTCCACATACGCTCACCGCCTTGCTCCACCAGAGCAACAACATCTAATCTCACGGGCGTAACAAGGGTCCATCTCGGATCAACCTCCAAATGCCAAACGGGGCAACTCAACATCCTGAAACATGAAAAACAACCAACATGGTACAAACCACTCGATCCCACGAGCAAAACTAAACTCTAACAACTCCATTCCACACCTTGGTCAACACCAAGCATCAACTTGCCACCACACCGAAACCACTCCTGACTTTACTCCAAACAAACACTAGCTTGCTAGTCTACCAAGATCGCTAGCAACTCCACCGTGGCTACAAACTACACGCCTCCAGCTAGCCAACCAAACTCACTAGCTGGGCTCGACCGAGCTCGAGAGAGGCTCTCCACAACCTAGGGTTCTTCGGCAACCCTCGACACACACACCGCCGACATACGATCTAACGCATAACCGCTCAACAAACAACTCCAATTTCCAAAGATCCCAACCATGCTGGCCAACTCCAACTCCTTGGGAACCTAGAGGACTCGAAACGCTACTGCATCGTCATCCTCCTACTCAAAACATCGGCCACAACATAACTTCTACCCAAGGAAGGATCCGAACAACTCTCTTAGCCATGACGATCGTAAAACCACGCGGCTTAGCTACCACCGCTCTTGTTCGGTTTCCAACTAAACTCCAACCAACGATCAACAAGAAGATCCGCCAACCAAGCTTAGGCCTAACTTAACAAATCTTGCCTAAGCAACAACTTGATACCACGAGCACGGTATCCTTACCACCTCAACCAAAGCCTTACAACAACCACCTGGAGTCCAACTTCTCAAGGAACTGAGCACGAGATCTCCAAAGCAAACCCTACATGGATCTCAAACTCTCGCCACTTTAACGAACCACACAAAACACACTTGTGTGCACAACTCCCAACCTTCCTTTAGAGATCCAAGACTAACAAGCGCTTTTCCACAAAGCAACGATAACTCCTGGCAAATGATACAAACAATCCAAGGAACACCAAAAGTTCCATCTCTACACGATACTCAAGTCGAGGCAACCTTGTTCTACCAAAGCATAATCATGCCAAACCAAACTTACTTTGTACCAAGCCTCTACCAAGGGTGCTTACCCCTAAGGCATCCAAAACCTCTCGCAAGGTATCTGCTCATCTTGCCTCAAAAGCATCCAACTCGCCTCATAAGCATCCAACTCATCTCGAGAGCATCCAACTCATCTCACGGGCATCCAACTCATGGTTCCCCTCTTGGGACCGAACTCGCATCTACAATGCTCACTCAACTCAGGTTTAGGCACCCAAGGTAGTGGGACCGCACTACCAACCACAAAGATCTCTTGGCCTTAGCACTAGCGTGAGACTCACACGCACTAACACTTGCCACCGCCAACCTCGCTGACTTACTCGACCCCCAAGAACACCGGGAAGAGGCTCCAGCTCCTCTCGAACATCCTTTCACTTGTGGTCCTTCAACTACCACCGAACTAGCCCTCTTGCACGACCTAAACAAGTGCATTTTCCATAAATGGATCCAATGGCTAAAGAAGTGTGCTTTGAACTCCTGACGGCATAGAACCATCTGCTATGCCAAGCCAAACTCAAGCTCGAACAGATTTAGTGCCAAAGTGGCACACCAACCAATGCACCTCAAGTGCTACTACTACCAAATCAACATCCGAGGAAGCGGGGCTGTTAAACAACAACAGGCTCGCAAGGGGCAAAAGATGACCCTTCATCCGCCTCAAGCCACTAACACGGCAACTTGCCAAACAATCGGGCGATCGGTGGAGACTCTCGCTAGACCACCTCTCACAAGGGATTTCCACCACCATCCGATGAACCAAACAAAGACAGAACGGCACACCTCGGCCTTTGAGCAAAGAGGGCATCCCACACACGGATGCTAAACTCAAACTCGCCAACTACTTTACTACTATCGTGAGGACTTACTAAAACATCGAGCTCTCTGAGTGCATCCATTTGCCAACCCGGGCGTCTCCAACAACGCCAACAAACTCATCCGAATAAACTCACGATCATGCCCTCCCGGAACCTCCGGGGCTACAAGAGCTACTGGGGAAAAATGCTTTGAAACAAACTCACACCGGGCTATCTGTGCCGGGACTCCTCACTACGCGCTACAAATCTGCTGGGTCTCCGCTCTCGATAGCTAAAGACTCGCCATCAAATCTCTCATGGCCGGAGCACACTCGCTCAAGGAGTCTCACTGAGGCGCCGCTAGCCTCTACCCCCTCCTCTAGGCAACTCAAGCTGCCGGGCCAAATCGCATGCGGGCCTAACAACCTCGACGCGGCCTCAACATCAACACGATCTGTCCAACTCCTCGGTCGGACATGCCAAGCGCCCGCTCCTCCAGGTGCGATCAACATCTTGGCGATCGCACGAACCACCACCACCCTCTCACTAGGGGAAAAGCAGCAACTGGGCCACAAATGGCCAACGGGAGTCTAAGCTCTGCCTCCCTCTAGAACGATGTCCCAGGGCATCCGGATCTATCTGGATACCTCAACAAGCTGCTAAACAAATCGCTTTCCGCCACCGCGAAAGTTGGCATGATGGCTCACTAAGCCCAAACCAACAACGAGTCGAACTCGCTCGCCTCCGCCCCACAACACTACACAAGGCATACACTAGATGAAAGGTATTGTAAATTCTTAACCCTTTTCTAAAACAGAAAACTTAGGCGTACTGATGACCTGCCGGAGTGCTTCTGATCATGGGAAAGACGACCTACAACAAAAGGTCACCTACAAAGTCTATGACTCTGAGCTCTGATACCAACTGTAAAGACCCGACCCAAAAGGGGCTCTAAATAGGCCTTTACCCCAATGCATACATTCAAAGGAAAGGATAATATGCAAATAAGTTTTTAGATTCCCAATTAAAACAAAACAATCAAGGTTCAATCGAATCAATATAGTTTGTCAAAACTGTTTCAAGGCAAATACATTTCCAAAACGTACACTCGATCAGAGATTTATTAAAACATTTGAAACATCCTCAAATTCAATAAAGCGGAATCCACAAAATCATTCGAGAAAACATCCTAGGGCTCGTGCCCGCCTACATGCATTCAGGGAAAATGAAAGACAAGAGTCATAGAAATAAAAAGTCGAGACGACAAAGACGCTCCCATGATCATAGCTCCTCCTTCACCATCATCTGCCTCGCGCCATGGTTACCCGAAAGATAAGTAAGGGTGAGTAACGAATTACTCAAGAAGAATCCCGACCGGGGTACAATACGATGCACATGGTCATCTAGATGAGTGTATGCAAGCCGTGAACATAAACACATAATAGAGCACATAGCTTAAGTCCACACTTGGACCTCGGATGCCAACTCGTGGTCTTAGTCCTAATAATCCACACCACACAATACGCCCTATACGAGAACCAAGTCTCGGCCTCACTGCTCATCGTCGATACGAAAAGGTACACTAGCTCAAGATCCCGAGGAGCTCTCCTGGCGGGCGCTGTAATGAGCGTAAGCATGCACCGCGTGCTACTGCAGACTATGGGGGTGCCGGTCTAGTGGCAAGTCGCCCATGTCCATCACCACGCCTAACTAAATCTCTCGGATCGGTGTCACCGACATAGGGGTGTGAGACTCGACACGTGAACTATGTCACCAACCACCGCACTGAGGCTAAGGAACCGGTCGTGGTAGGCTTACACCGAAGCGGTCCTTGCCCTAACAGTGGCAATCAAGGGCTACGGCCGAACACGCCGAGGACGTGCCGACTCGTCGAGGGACGAGGCAATGCCAAGTCATCATCCCGACCGTTGGGGCATTTAATACCGCCACCTCACCCAAGATTGCGCGGCCTACCGGTCGGGTTAGCTAAACCCTTACGGGGTCCAGTGGACGAGAAAGCTGTCTCGACGCCCCCGCCATGGATGCAAGATACTTTATGCATCGTGCCCGATGATGCTACCTACCTACACTTTAACCTATCATATCAATAACATACAATCCAATACAATCCAAAACGTGCTCAACAGATACAACGAACCTAGCATGGTACTACGAAGCAAGAACAGATATGAGCATGCTAGAACGGAACAACCTAGCATGGGCTAACATGAGAGAACAACATACGAAGTCATGCTAGTCGAGAATTGAATGAGCACCTAAACTATACATGCTGATAATCACAAACAAACATACAAACAACAATCACATAGAACATCGCAGGTCCACACAACTCCGGTAAGAAATCCTTACCGCCGGGAGGCAACTACACACAAAATCCTAAGTGCGCGATCGAACCCGAGCTAGCTACCGAGAACCTAACAAAAACAATGATAATCACACTCTAAAGGCTTAAATATAATAAAATAAATAGGGCTCGCTCTGGAGCAACTCACGCGATGATGCGGCCGACACGATACGGACGGCAGCAAAGACGGCGGCAGGCCTGGCTGGCGCGGATGGGCGCTGATGGGCGGCAAATGGGCGCACACTGGGCGCTGATGGGCGGCAAATGGGCGCACTGGCGCTGGCTGCGCGCGCGACGACAGCGCTGGGCGCGGATGGCGCGCTAAGCGCGCGACGCTACTGACGGCACGACGACGACGCACGGGCGCAGACGCAGAGGGGCGCGCGCGCGCGCGACGCGACGACGGGGCGCTCGGCTGCGATGCGCGACGCGAGCTCGGCCGGGCGATATGCGGCTGGCGCTGGCGCGCGCGCGGCGACGGTGCGATGCGCGGCGGCGCGACGCGACGGACGCAGGCGCGCGGGATCGGTGCCGCGACGCTCGGCTGGCGGCTGCGACGGCACGGCGCTGGGTCGCGTCTGTTGGGCGCTGGCGCTCGGGCGCTTCTTCTTTGGCGCTGAAATTTCTGGTGCGATCTGGGCTGGCTGCTCGACCGGGCTGCTCGGGTGGTCGCTTGGCTGGCGAACGGCGCGCTCGGGGCGCAAGGGAAGAAAATCACGGCAAGGGGCTTGGGAGAGAAGAGGGTTGGGCGCCATGGAGTTTTGGGGAGAAAACACAAAACCTAATTTCTTTTCATTTAACCAAATGCACAAAACTCCAAAGATCCAAGGGTAACTAAGATATGACGCGAAAGAGTAACAAGAGCTCTCCATAGCTCAATCGCACGCCTCTCACACGAGCTTTCCGAGACCCGGTTCGAATCCCAACTGCAACATAAATTTCCTATATTTTTACTTTTGCATCTATCCATGCTCAAACCCATCCACAAAGCCTCAAAACTTACATAATACCATCCAATAATTTTAGCAACTCGAAAAAGATATAAACGGCCCCGACGGCCCGACCAAATTACCAAAATACCCCTGGGCATACCTCGAGACCGAATGAAAACACAGGCCGTTACAAGAACAACCTAGCATGGGCTAACATGAGAAACAATACAAGAGTTCATGCCATCCAGAATTCGAGCAGAGCACCTAGGGCTAAACATGCTAGTAATCATACACAGCATACAAAACAACAATCACAAATATACCGCAGGTCCACACAACCTCGGTAAGAGATCCTTACCTTGGTCGGAAGACTTCTACACACAAAACCTAAGTCACTGAACAATCCCGAGCTAGCGAACGGGAACCTAGCAAACCAACAATAATCAAAGCATCTAAAATATCTAAACAACAATAGAACGACAAGCTCGGCTCGGGAACTCACGCGCACGACGACACGAGCTTATATGGTCACCGGCAAGCCGCTCTGGCAAGGCTGGCGCTGGCTGCGCTACCGCACGGCAGGGACACGCTACCGGTTGCGCTACCGGCACGGCACGGACATCGCTACTGGCTGCGCTGTGGCACGGCAGCAGTGGACACGCGCGCGCGCGGCGAAGGCGCGTAGCGGCGCGCGCGGGCGAGCGGCGATTCGGCAAGGACACGGCGAGCGCTCGGCAGGAGGGCGCGCGAACGCGGTCGTCTGGCAAAGGCGCGCGCGAGCGAGCAAAAACAAGCGGACACGGCGCGAGGGCGTGCGATGGGCGACGCGGACGCGGCGAGGGCCTCTGCGTCTGGCGATCGGGCGATCTTCTTTGGCGAACGGCGAGGCCGGGCTTTCGGGACAGATCTGGGCGTGCGCGGCAGGGTCTGGTTCGACCGATCCGGGCGTGGCGCGAGCTGGTCGGCGATGATGGTCGCTTCCTCCTACCGGGCCGCACAACACACACACACACAACCCCTTTTTCTTACATTCGGCCAACAAACACCCAAATGAGAAGATGAAGAAGACGAAGACTTACCCGGAATGATGATGATCGAACCCAAGGAGATGCAAGGATGAAGAACTCGGCAAGGCTATGGAGATGGAGAGCTTGGGCGGCCAAGAGGTGCTTTTGGAGAATAAGATGGAATAACCTAATTCTATTTCATTTAACCAAATGCACCAAAACTCCAAAATCCAAGGTTAACTAAGATGTGATGCAGAAAGAGCAACAAGAGCACCTAATGGCTTAAATGGCACACCTCTCTACAAGCTTCCCAGGAGACCCGGGTTCAAACCTCGGCTGCAGCACAATTTCCTTTATTTTTACTTTTGCATCAAACCTTGCTCAAACCAAAACTCAAACTCCTCCAAAAACCTACATAAAACCATCCAATAATTTTAGTAGCTGGAAAAGACATAAACGACCATGACGGCCCGACCAAATTACCAAATTACCCCTAGGGCATACCTGGAAGACCGGGAAGAAAACCTGGGTCGTTACAAGGCTGCTCGTGTTCCATCGAAGCTTGTGGGTTGTTTGTTGATTTGTGATTATTATTGTTTTCTGCTTGTTCCAGGTAAGGATTTCTTACCGTGGTTGTGTGGACCCTGCGATATTATCACGATGTGCCTTGTATGCTTGTTTACTGTTATGAGCATGATAGTGATAGGCAGCTTTGATTGATCTCTTGCTAGCATGTTTGCCTGATTTTACATGTTAGTGCCATGCTAGGATTGTTCTTGCAGCATGCTTATGATTCTTGCTTAAGTTCGTAGTATCATGCTAGGTAATGGTCATTGATGTCAATTATTGTTTGCTAGCCAGGAATCATTTTACTCTGTACTCTTAGATAGAGTTATAGGGTTTGTCATCATCTTGAGGCTGAGAGCGGACATAACGTACTTTGTCCCCATTGGTGGAGAGTAAATTCCGCGCAACATAACGTATATTGCTTCCCATCCGACCGCCGATGTGGATTTAGCTACCCACATTGGCGTCTTCCTAGTTTGTAGCCTGCTAGAGCGGAACCCTGCCAACGGTGTAAGCCTACCTTGGCCTATTCTTAGCTTCAGGTCGGTGGTTCAGGCTGCACAGATGAGCGCCGAGGGCCTCGCGCTACTGTGATCAGTGACACCGCTTCCGAGTCATAAGCATGCATACCTGGCCCGCGTAGTTTGCCCTTAGGCCCTCGCATTTACGCCGATTGCAGCAGCATGAGGTGTGCGCGCACACGCCTTAGTTGCCGGTTCAGAGAGCTCCCTCGGGCTAATGTTCGTGAGTACACCATTCCTTCCAGTTTAGAGCCAGACTTCGGGTACTCTCCCGTAAGTTCAGATTAGCAAGGGCAAGAGGCCTTTGAGGACATCCTTGGGATCAGTTCAATCCCCTGAGTGAAAGATACCTCGGTGATGTCCCAGGATTGGTCAGGGTAACCAATCATTAGGCCGAAAGTAGGAGACTTTCGATGGCTCCAGAACTTTCATTATGAGCTCGTTGAGCTATGATCTGTGTTGATAGTTGCTTGCTTGCATGTTGAGGTGCTAGATGACTGATGTATCGTATTGTACCCCGGTTGGGGATTCTTACTGAGTATGTTTATACTCACCCTTATTTATCTTTCAGGTAACTTGGGACAACACCAGGAGGGCTAGCGGAGGGAGCTGATTGATCATGGGGAACCGCCGGCACTCTGTCTTTTATTATTGCATTGTTTATTCAACATGTAGATGGACAGGAGTCCTAGGGGAACATTGTTTAAAACGTTGCTTAAATTGTATTGTACATTTTATTAAACACTGGCCAGGTTGTTTTACTTTGTTGGATTGTTTAAAATGAAAATTGTTGGTTATGTTTTAAGGGTTCCCCCTTCTCATATGTTTTGAAAGGTTTTTAAATATGAGCACTAAACCGCTTGTTATCATATTTAACTTGCATGCTGAGTGAGAACCCCGGTTTAGGACCATGTTTTGGGTCGGGTTCGTCACAACAAGAATGGTTTTCGGATTCTAAGTGAAAACTAAAACATACAAACATCCATTTAAAAAGTCAATACAAAATTCACAAACTCATCCCCTGCTTTCCAAGCACCTATTCCAAGGCAAATACATTTCCAAAACTCACTCTGATCAGAGATTTATTTAAAACATTCAAAACTTCCAATGGTTACAACAGTACTAGAATCTGGAAAAACAGTAAGAAAACAACCTAGGGCTCCGTGCCCAGCTACATGCATTCAAAGGAAAATAAAAAATAAAGAATCATAGACATAATCTCAGAGTTCGAACAACAGGTTTCCATGATCACAGCTCCTCCTCCAGCCATCCTGTCTCGCACCATGGTTACCTGTGGAAAACCACGAAATAAGGGTGAGTAACGAATTACTCAGTAAGAATCCCCAACTGGGGTACAATACGATATACATGGTCATCTAGCGGAAAGGTATGCAAGCTATGAATATAAACACAGAAGAGAGCACATAGCTTAAATCCACACATAAACCTCGGATGCCATCTCAGGGTCTTACTCCAAAAATCCACCACAAGATACGATCCTATACGAGAAACAAGTCTCGGCCTCAGCCTATCTACTGTCGATACGAAAGGTGCAATGAACTCAAGATCCAGAGGAGCTCTCCGGTCGGGGATGTAATGAGCGTATGCGCGCACCGCATGGTACTGCAAACCATGGGGGGTGCCGGGTCTAGTGGCAAGCTGCGCAGGTCTAGTCACCATGCCTAACTAATCTCTAGATCGGTGTCACTGACATAGAGGTGTAAGATCTAGACACGTGAACTATGTCAGCCTGTACCACCGCACCTGAGGCTAAGGAACCGGTCGTGGTAGGCTTACACCAGGAAGCCGTCCTTGCCCTAACAGGTGGCAATCAAGGGCTACGCCCGAACACGCCGAGGACGCGCCGATCGCCGGGACAAAGGCAATGCCATGTCATCATCCCGACCGTTGGGGCGTTTAACAGTCTGCCACCCTCACCCAAGATTGCAGGGCCTGCCGTTAGGGTTAGCTAAACCCTAACGGTGGATCAGGAATGGAGTACCGCCTCGTACGTCCCTACCGTGGATGCAAGTTACGTTAGGCATCCTGGCCCGGTTGATGCTACCTACCATTTCTCAAACCTATAAACAGATGCAGCAAAACAATCCAATACGTGCTCAATAGATATAACGAACCTAGCATGATACTACGAAGCAAGAACAGATAACGAGCATGCCAGAACGGAACAACCTAGCATGGACTTACATGAGAAACAACATAAGAAATCATGCGATCGGAATTCGAGCAGAGCACCTATCACTAAACATCTTTGATAAACACAAACAAGCATACAAACAGCAATCACATATAATATCGCAGGGCCCACACAACTCCGATAAGAAATCCTTACATGGTCGGAAGGCAACTACACACAAGAATCTTAAGCTGCAACCGATCTCGGGCTAGCTACTGTGAACCTAACAAGCACAATAATTATCACAATCCATAGGCCTAAATATAATAAAATAAACAGGGCTCAGCTCGGGAGCAACTCACACGGCACGGCTGACGCGCGGACGGACAGGCTGCACGGCACTAGGCACTACTGGGCCCTGGTGGGCGGCAGGGGCTGCTCGGCTGAGCATGCTGGCACGACGCTGGGGCGCGGATCTACGCGCAGGCGCAATAGAGCGGACGAGCTGCGGGCGAGACAAGGGCGCACGGGCGCAGCGTGCAGACAAGAAGCGGGCGCAGAGCGCAGACGCAGACGGGCGAACGCGGGCGTGCGGGCGCGAGCTCGGCTGGCGATGGCGTCTGGTGCGCGCGATGGCTGCAACGGCCTACTGCTGGTGCTTGCAACAAGGGTGATGGGCCTGCTGCTGGTGCGTGAGACAGGGGCGACGAGGCTGCTGGCGATGGGCATCTGGGGCGACACAGGGGCTGCTGCTGGCTGCGACCTGCTACTCGGCTAGGGGCTGCTGCTGGGTGACCTGCTGCTCGGTCGGGATGAAGCTCGATGGAGCTTGGGAAGAAGAGCACGGCAAGGGGGCTTGGGAGAGAAGGCTTGGGGCGGCAAGGGGATTTTGGAGAAGAAACACCCAAACCTAATTTCCCTTCTTTTAATCAAATGCACCAAAACCCCAAGGACTCAAGGCTAACCAACTTATGCCGCGGAACGAGTAACAAGAACAGCTCTAGGCTCGGCCGGCAATGACACAAAACTGACCTCCCATACCACCTGGGTTCGGAAGCCAACTGCTTCACTCTATTTCTCAATTTTTCTTTTTCATCTCACCATGCCCAAACACAACCACAAAGCATCAAAATCTTACCTAAGTCCATCCAATAATTTTAACAACTTAAAAAGACATAAACGGCCTTGACGGCCTGACCAAATTACCAAAATACCCCTAGGGCATACCTGGAAGACCGGGACGAAAACCTGGGCCGTTACAGGGGCTGCGATCGCGACAGGGCTACTACTCGGGTGCGGGCTGGCTTGAGCGATGCGTCTCGGTGCTCGGCAAAGCGCTGCTACATTCTGGCAGGATCTAGCTACGGCAGGGGCTGCGACGGGACGGGGTTGTTGCAGGTTGGGCGACTCTGTGCGGCTACAACCACAACAACAACACACAACCAACAATTACCTTTCCCCTCCTCTCGGCGAGCAAGAACAAACCAACAACTCCCTTAGCAAACGGATCGGCAACAACAACAAGGGGAGGAAAATCGAAACACAAGGATCACTTACCCGGGACGATCGATCGAAACTCCCGGGAGGGTGGAAATCGCACGACAAGAATAAGCTTTGGAGAAGAGGATGCAGCAAGGGAATTTGGGAAGGAGAAAAAAGAAAAACCTATTTTTTTAATCGAACTCACTTAAGTCCCGAAAACCAAGGCAAACCAAGATAACCTTTGTGGAATGAGTGTCAACAACCGCCTGGCACTCATCGCAAGGGCCCCTTAGCTAACTAGCCAGGCCACCCTGGTTCAAACCCCAGCTGATGCATTTTTATTCCGGCAAAACTCTCATTTTTATTTTTGCAACTCTCAACACCCCAAACTCAACCAGAAGGCATCCAAACCCCTATCTGAACATCCAAGAACATAAACAATCGAGAAGATGTATGCCCTTCTAACGGCCCGACCAAATTATCAAAATACCCTTAGGACATACCTGGAAGACCGAGATGAAAACCTGGGCCGTTACATGCAAATTCCTTTTTCCTCTTTCTCCTTGTCTTGGCCGAGAGCCAACTTCATCTTAAAAGGGTTATGTTTCTCTCCTCCTTATAGATCCGAGTTCTCTTGATTGGGAAGAGAAGATTTGGAGTTTGCTCTTTGTTTGGTGGTTGAAGATCTGAAAATCCCTTCACTCTTGCTATTGCCGAAATCCTCATTGTCTCTTTTCCTCCTCTTGGTCGAGACTAATAGGTCAGTATGTTTGTTCTTGCTCTTGTGTTTTGTTTGAATGCTTGTTGTTGTTGTTCTCAAATTTCTTTTCTTGGTTGTGCAAGTAGCCCTAGCCGAATTCTTTTGGGTGTTTGTGGAGTGTGTTTGTCGAGGCCTCTAGTGTCACCTCTTTGGTCGAGACTGCAAGGTGAGTGGTGCTTAATTGATGTGTGCTTCTTTGTCCAAAAACCCCTTGGTGGTCGAGAGCACCATGTGGGAATTGTGCCTTGTTGTTGTGTGATTAAGCTAAACCTAACCTATGCCTTGTGTTGGATTGTATGCCCTAGCGGAGAGTGAAGAGAAAGGAGCTTGGAGTTGTCTTGTGTGTTGTTGGACCTAGCTTGGCCGAGACTACCCTTGGACGTTGAAACCTTGCTCGGGTTTCGGTAAAGCCCTAATTCATGGTTGTTTGGTTGTTGTGGTTTGGTTTGTGACTTGTTGTTCTGTTGCTAGGATAGCTTGTGAGGTGTTATGCAGTTTAGGGCTTACTTCGAGGTTTTTTTTTTTTTTTTTTAAAAAGCATACTTCGAGGTTTTGATTCCACTGTTGACAGGTAAGGGTTCCTTGCCAGGGTTGTGTGGGCCCTGCGCACCTCATTGATAACTCCTAGTTGTGTGTTTGTCTTTGTCTTCATTAGTGGATAGGCTTTTCTATAGGTTGTCTGGATTATATAAACTGTTAGTGGATAGGTTCTTCTGCAGGTTGTCTGAATTATATAAACTGTTAGTGGATAGGCTCTTGCATGAACTCTAGAGGAAGTATGTTCTTGTAGATGCTTAGCTCTGTCTATTCCCTATTGTGTAACCTGGAATTGTATGCTATATATGTTCTGTGGTGATGTATGTTTAAGCATGTTGTAGCTAAGTTCTTCCTGAATTGCTGTTAGGATTGGCATGTAGAATAATGTCTTGTTTTCTATGCTTCCCTGTTATTGACTTGCCTATCTGTCTGCTTTATATCCTTGTATCCTGGACTGGTTATTTATTATGCTATGATTGTGAGATGTGTTAGAGTCCTTAGGGAGTTCCGAGTGTCAGTCGAGTTGCGTGATGGCTCTGTTTGCTCAGGATTGCCCAGTGTGTAACAGTCCAGGACTAGCCCAGTGTGTGCTGTCCCTTGTTGGCCCAGTGTGTTCTGACCAGTTTCTAGGATTGGCCCAGTGTGTTGCTGATCTCGGGTTGGCCTAGTGTGTTGCTACCCATGTTGCTCCAGGACTAGCCCAGTGTGTTGTTGTCCCCTGTTAGCCTAGTGTGTTGCTAATCAGGTTGAGCAAAACTGCCCAGTGTGTTGCAGTTCAAGGCTGCCCAGTGTGTTGCAGGTAGGACTAGCCCAGTGTGTTGCTGTCCTTACTAAGCCTAGGGTGTGCTAACCTTGTTTTACTGTGCTGTTATAGCTTTGAGATTACTTGTTAAGTACTCCTGTTAGTTAGCCCAGTGTGTGTTAACCTTGTCTGGCTGTAAGCTTAGACTTTGCTGATGATTTATCCTATTGTACTGTTTAAGACTGCCATGTTCTCAAATGTTGGATGTATGCTAGGGTGTTAGGTGATTTATTGTACATATTGTACCCCGGTTGGGGAATCCTTACTGAGTGCAACTTGTACTCACCCTTTCTGTGGTTTTCTCGACTAGGTAACTTGGCACAACATCGAGGTGGCTAGAGAAGGGAGTTGATGGATCATGGGAAGGCCGCTGCATAGTCTAAGTCTTTTACAATGCAACTGAAAGAGTTTTGGAACTTGTATCGTTGAACTTGGATTTATGTCATTGTCATTTGTAATGTTTTGTAAACTCGGCGGAGGATGTTTATTGTTTTTCCCTTTAAGCATTTCAAATGGATTTTATATTCCCAGTACTTTTAATAAAGATGTTCTTTTCCAGCCCTTTGAACGATTTTCAATGAGTTTACATGTTAAGTAAGGGCCATTTAGAGCTGTTTAGTGTCGGGTCCTTACATCCACTAATCATCGACACATTAATTCCAATTATTAAAAGAAGCCATTGGTTAATCCTAATTAGGAAACAAAGTACAAATGAAGGAGAGATTTTCATGCAGACATTTAAGGCTAACAATCTCTTGACTTCTATGGATAAATATTAACCACTAAATTAAGGATAGTATTACATAAATGTTTCAACAAATTAACACGGTAGCTTGATTTTCATCACAAATTGTTTTCTTTCTAAATTTAACATTTCTGTTCAATTCTAAAAAAAGATCAATGTGTTTTAATTTTGATTAAAGACTTTGAAATTTCTATGGCAAGAGGGGATGAAACTATAAATATAAGCAAATTTACTTGAAAAATATAAAGCTCGTTGAAGAAGAAAATGAAAACTCTCGTGGCTTTGGCAATTTTAGTTTTGTTTTGGCATTTTCTTACGAAGTCCAACAATGTCACTCCCAAAGATATTGGTATGTTTATTTTTTAAATCTATACTCGACCATTATCAAGAGACAACCATCTTGTAACGATCGAATATAACTTTTGGCACCCTTTATTCATTGTTTTTAAAACTCATATAGGGCTTATTTTTTATGGTAACACATTTTGGGTGGCTTGCACCTACGACCTTAAGATGGAAAAATATATCGATACCACTCGGCTTATTTCACTTTGACATTAACACAATTGGTTGTTTATAATGAAAAATAGAATTTTATTTCATAAATATTTAGTCATTTCTGGTTTCTCCTTTCATTTTCATTGTAAAAATAATAATGTGATTCAAAATTTTAAGTTATTTAAATTTTACAGAAAACGTTAGAGAATTTTATTTTTTATGTATAACGGAAAAATGAAAGAAATGAATTCAAAATTTTTTGGAAACAAATCGTTTATATAAGAAAAATGGGTAGATTCTTGTAAAGTGAACAAAATGCCTACTAATCAAGTGAACTAATACTTATTACCCACAATCAGTTCATCTAATTGGAATGAAGTAAATTCAAGTAATGGAAAGAATGCAATTTTAGAATATGAAAAAGTAGAAAAATATTTTATCTACAAATGTTTTTTTAAAAGAGTGTTTAAATTAACACGGTTGAGATAAAGTTGCATATCTATATCATTTTCCTAATTTATAATGTTTTATTTTATTTATATAATGTTTGAAAAAAAACAAAAATCATCATAAGGACATACAATAAGGAACTTGGTTGTGTTGATGTTAAAAATATGTTGAGTAGAAATAATATTTACCAAGAGCTTTTTTTAAAAAAAAAATACATATAGAAACAATAAATATAAATCGAAGGATATATATATATAAATATGTGACTGTGTGTTTGCAGTTGAAGAATCCAAGTATCAAATTCCATTATCAAAGTGGCGAGTGATGATTGGGAACGGTTTAAAGGATACACCAATAGAGGCGCATTGCAGGTCCAAAGACGATGATTTAGGTAGAGAACTTTTAAATATTTTATATCAAATATGTAACATGTTTTTTATTAGGTTATACATAATGAAGACGGCCAATTTTGGTGATTGATTATTACAGGTGTGCATGTGATAAATCCGGGGGGTGAATACAATTGGGGATTCAAGATGAATATTTGGCAAAGCACAAAGTTTGAGTGCACCTTTAAGAGCAAATTGGGAGAGAATACATTTGAGGTTTTCTGGCCAGAAAGAGGGAAATGGCTTACCAATAAATGCAGTGATCATACTTGTTTTTGGAATGCTAACGAGAAGGGTTTCTCTTTGGTTACACTTGATAAAACTGAATATTTCGTCCATCCATGGAAACCTCCGCCACCTCCCTAGAGGCTCTAATCCCCTCATCGAATATAATTATTCTCCTATTTTACTTTTTGTTTTTATTCGATCGAGCCAATTTATAAACACGTGTACTAATCCATTTTTTGGTGATTAAGTTACCATCATTAATTGAATCTATGGTTCTTTTAATTAACAAACTATGCCAAATATGTATATTTATAATAATGCGTTTACCTCTTGTGTTACTTTAATAAATACAAATTATGATTAATTTGTGTCTCTGCTTTATTCCAATTTTCTTTTATTACAACCAAAGATGAACAATATTATGAGAAATTTTTAGTCTAACTATATTTGGGAGTAGATGAGTTTCAATTTTTATGACCTTGTAACTGTGATTAGTGCATTTAGTTTAGTCAATCTCAACATAATTCCACTCATCAAAATTACATAGTTTCCTCGAAGAGAAAACAATTTGACTTCTCCACCCCCACATACATCATGTATATTGTTAAACTGAAAAAACAAATACATACACATGTGTATTTAGAGCTCAACTAAGACAAAAGAAATTTGAGCTATGAACATATAAAAAAAGTCTAAAATATGGGGCAAGACCAATCAGATGCCATCGGACCGATCGGCTCAAGGATCTCAAAAGGTCCCACAAACCTGGGACTTTACTTCCCCCTCGTACCAAACCTTAAAATTCCACGCATCGGTGCTACCTTTAGGAACCACCTCAAACTCTAGGTCTCTACGCTTTACATCGATGCAACTCTAATGTCTTCTATGCGCTGTCAACATACAAGCCTGGATCTTCTAGACTGCATCATTAGTCATCTAAAGCAACTCGAGACCCAGAACTTGTGTGTCACCAACCTCTTCATAAAATACTGGAGACCTACAACGCTTACCCTACAAAGCCTCAAACGACACCAACTGAATTGTCGCTCGATACCTGTTGTTGTAAGGAAACTCCATCAAATACAAATATTGGTCCCATCTACCCAAGAAATCAAGTACGCAGGCACGCAACATGTCTTCCAAAATCTGGTTCACCCTATCTGTCTGTCCATCGGTCTGAGGGTGGAACGCGGTACTGAAACAACACTCAACACCCAACCCTTTCTGAAGTGCCCTCTAGAATCGGGAAGTGAAACGGGAATCTCGATCAGATACAATCTTAACTGGTACCTTATGGTACCGAACAATCTGCTCCAAGAATAGCTGAGCTCACTGTTCCACGGTATAAATGATTCTACCAGGAATGAAGTGTGCACACTTAGTCAAACGATCGACAATCACCCAGATCTGAGTAAACCCTCTCGGTGTCCTAGACATTCCAGAAATGTAATCCATGGAGATCTCTTCCCACTTCCACTGAGGCCAGCTCAGTGGCTGCAACAACCCTGCGAGGTTTTGTCTAGGAGCCTTCACTTGATGACAAGCGAGACACCGGCTAACAAACTCTGCTATGACCGTTATCATATTACTCCACCAGAAAGTCTACTTGAGATCCTCATACATCTTTGTACCTCTGTGTGCCAAGTAAATGGAGAAAACAAATCATATTATATTGGTTTATTAAATAGTCATATTCTAAATTCTAAATTCATTATAACTAAAAAAAAAAAAAAATCTTATCATGATTCAACCAAATCAAAATGATTTTTTAGTCCTACAAATTCAAGGATAAATAAAAAAAATTTAAAAAATCTTCATCAACCTTACATCTATTTTCATAATCATACATATTGTCGGATTATGTTGAAGACAATCGTGAGCGCTGTGACTTTCATTGCATGCCACAAGTAGCCTTGAGAGGTAGACGTTGGTAGGTTGTACACGGCTAGATTTTGGTTGAAGAGTGAAGCGTACAACATGCGACTCTCTCAATCTTCAACTATGTGAGTTAGACTTTCCATCTTCAAACTGTGGATGAGTGGGCCTCTCAGGATCTTTAAATTGTGGCACTACAACTCTCTATATCTTCAAATTGTGGAAGTGAACCTCTCTACATCTTCAAAATGTGTCAGTTCGGCTCTCTACATTTATAAGTTGCCCTTTATATCTTGTGGTTGTGTATGTTCGGCTCTCTATATCTTCAAACTGTGTCAGTTTGGTTCTCTTCATCTTTGAAGTTCTTAATTCGTTTTGTTCCGTATCAATTGGTAAATTTCAATCAAAAGTCACCCTAACTAAAAAATTTCAATTTCCTTTTTTTTTTTTTTTATATATATAGTTATTAACAACTCGAATCAATGCTAAAACAAGAACGACACAAAACTCAAACTAACAAAAACCTTTTCCATATTTTATAGTAGAGAAGCACTTTTTCCCTTCCCATAACTACTTGAATGACTTTAATAATGAAGCATCAAATTGGATGAAATATAAAATTTGTGAAACTAACAGACACATCTTGGTGAAGAGAAAGGGTATGTTTGTCTTGGCTATGGTTATTTAAAGTTAATAGTAGCCTAGGAACCCTAGGCCTTGTTTATTATGCAGCCACCTTAGAATTCATCTCTCTCTCTCTCACGATATTTTCCCGACGAGTTTGCTCACCGAAGTCGCATTGTTACTGTGAAGGTAGTGTAGACGAGTTCGTCGTCTGGTTTAGCTCTTAAGGAAGAGTTGAGCTCGCACGAGTTTGTTACCATGTGGTTCGTCGTTGTGGGTTCGCAAGAAGCACAATGTTGTCAATTTCTGCGTGGGTTTAGTGCACCGTAAGCTCACGGCAGGAAGATTCGCCTTGAGGAGTTCGTCGTATGCCGTAGCAATGGGTGTCGCTGCAACCTTTGTTCTGCTTTCACGTGTACGAGCTCTTCTTGCCTTCGCTAGAGTGTTATCATGTGAGTTGCTTTCCTTTTCTGTTTAGTTAAGGTGTCAAATGGGTTTAGTTTCTTTCCAAGGTTGAAGAAGGGTGGAGATTGGTTAATGGTGTAGCGTTATCTAAATGATGATTAAGGGCTATTAGGTTTAATGTTTAGGGTTATTTAAATGAAGTATTAATGTTTTTTGGTAGCTGATTTATGGGTATTCAAGCTATGGATTTGGCTATGGTTTTACGAGTTATTTGGCTGAAAGGCTGTTTGGTTATGGGTTATTGTTTGTTTATTAGAAAATGTTGACCCATTGACTTCTCTGTTGACCATATTTGACTCGAGCTGGTTGTCGTCCTTCAAGCCGATCTTAAGAAGGCACGCGAAGTTGCCATGACAAGAATTTTGAGGTTCTTTCCTATTGGGTAAGTTAAATGCTCTGAATCCATTTTTTATACTCTTTGGTGCTAGTTTTGACCGCTTTTTCTATTCTGGCTCAGTTTGACTATCAGGTGGTTTCAATAAGCTTCGAGAGAGCAGCTAGTGGATTTGGATAGGTAAAGGACCCGTGACCCCCTTCTTGAGGCTCGTGGCTATTAGATATGTTAGATTGACCGTAGCACTAACTTGTTTACGTTGCATAATCTGTGTTGTTCGTTGCTTGTATTCATTACACCGTTAGCATGCAATATATGAATGATATCATGTCTTAGGCGAGCATATAGCCTTTGTTGATTATTTGGATATATGTAAACTACTATATGTTCATTGACATAGTTGGTCTCGCATGGTAGTTTGTATGTCCCACTGGGGACTTGCATGTTGTTTGATGCACGATTTGGTGCTTTATATGGACGTAAACGAGGTATGGAGATCGAATAGACGATGCTAGTAAGCGACGTGCATGGTTTGTGGTCGGCACGTTCTCGACAAGGGATTTGTGGTCCGTCACTGTACGTTCATCAACCTTACATCTATTTTCATAATCATACATATTGTCGAATTATGTTGATGACAATCGTGAGTGCCATGACTTTCATTGCATGCCACAAGTATCCTTGAAAGGTAGACGTTGGTAGGTTGTACACGGCTAGATTTTGGCTGAAGAGTGAAGCGTACAACATGCGACTCTCTCAATCTTCAACTATGAGAGTTAGACTTTCCATCTTCAAACTGTGGATGAGTGCGCCCCTCTAGATCTTTAAATTGTGTCACTACAACTCTCTACATCTTCATATTGTGGAAGTGCGCCTCTCTACATCTTCAAAATGTGTTAGTTCGGCTCTCTACATCTACAAGTTGCCCTCTACATCTTGTGGTTGTGTATGTTCGGATCTCTATATCTTCAAATTGTGTCAGTTTGGTTCTCTTCATCTTTGAAGTTCTTAATTCGTTTTGTTCCATATCAAATGGTAAATTTCAATCAAAAGTCACCCTGGCTAAAAAATTTCAATTTCCCTTTTTTTTTTATATATAGTTATTAACAACTCCAATCAATGCTAGAACAAGAACGACACAAAACTCAAACTAACAGAAATGTTTTCCATATTTTGTAGTAGAGAAGCACTTTTTCCCGTCCCATAACTACTTGAATGACTTTAATAATGAAAAATCAAATTGAATGAAAAATAAAATTTGTGAAACGAATAGACATATCTTGGTGAAGAGAAACGGTATGTTTGTATTTTGGCTATGGTTATTTAAAGTTAATAGTAGCCTAGGAACCCTAGGCCTTGTTTATTATGCAGCCATCTTAGAATTCATCTCTCTCTCTCTCTCTCTCTCTCACCATTTTTTCGCGACGAGTTTGCTCGCCGGAGTCGCATTGTCTGGTTTAGTGTAACGACCCAGGTTTTTCTTCCCGGTCTTCCAGGTATGCCCTAGGGGTAATTTGGTAATTTGGTCGGGCCGTCAGGGTCGTTTGTGTCTTTTCCAGTTACTAAAATTATTGGATGGTTTTATGTAGGTTTTTGGAGGAGTTTGAGGTTTGGTTTGAGCAAGGTTTGATGCAAAAGTAAAAATAAAGGAAATTGTGCTGCAGCTGGGGTTTGAACCCGGGTCTCTTGGGAAGCTTGTAGAGATGTGTGCCAATTGAGCCATTAGGTGCTCTTGTTGCTCTTTCTGCATCACATCTTAGTTAACCTTGGATTTTGGAGTTTTGGTGCATTTGGTTAAATGAAATAGAATTAGGTTATTCCATCTTCTTCTCCAAAACACCTCTTGGCCGCCCAAGCTCTCCATCTCCATAGCCTTGCCGATTCTTCATCCTTGCATCTCCTTGGGTTCGATCATCATCATTCCGGGTAGGTATTGATCTTCTTCTTCTTCTTCTCATCCGTTTGGTGTGCGTTTGGCCAAGTGAAAAGAGGTGTGTTGTGTGTGTTGTGTTGATTGCAGCCAGCCGAGTGAAGCCCGGCCAGCGAAGAGATAGCCAGCCCCCAATGCCGTCGCGCGTCCGGCCGATCGCTCGCATGCCGAATCTGTCCCTAGCGACCTCGCCCGTTCGTCCAGCCAGCCTGAGATCGCCCGATCGCTCGCCGCGCCAGAGAGGTCCTCGCCGCGCCCGCCGCGTCCGGCCGATCGCTCGCCGCGCGCGATTCTGTCCCGCGCCTTGCCGTTCGCGCCGGCCAAGAAGACAGATCGCGCGCGGATCGCGCGGAGGCCTTTCCGCCGAAGCCGCTCGCCCGCGCGCCCGCCAAGCGTCCGCATCGCGCTGCCGCCACGCCAGCGCCGCGCGCCTTCGCCCGAGCGTTCGCCCGCGCGCGCGTCCTGCCGAGCCGCTCGCCGTGTCGCATCGCCACGCCCGGCGCCGCGCGCCTTCGCCAGACGCTCGAACGCGCGCGCGCGTGTCCTGCCGTCGTGCCGTGCGGTGCAGCGCGCCAGCGCGCGCGTCCTGCCGTGCCAGGCAGCGCCGCTAGCAGCGTCCTTGCCGTGCCGGCTTGCCGCCGGCCCCAAGCTCGTGTCGTCGCGCGCGCGTGAGTTCCCGAGCCGAGCTTGCATTCTATTGTTGTTTAGATATTTTAGATGCTGATTATTGTTGGTTTGCTAGGTTCCCGCCGCTAGCTCGGGATTGTTCCGCACTTAGGATTTGTGTGTAGAAGTCTTCCGACCAAGGTAAGGATTTCTTCACCGGGTTGTGTGGACCTCTGCGTATATTTGTGATTGTTGTTTTGTATGCCCGTGTATGATTACTAGCATGTTTAGCCCTAGGTGCTCTGCTTGCAATTCTGGATGGCATGAACTCTTGTATTGTTTCTCATGTTAGCCCATGCTAGGTTGTTCTATTCTAGCATGTTCGATATCTGTTCTTGCTTCGTAGTATCATGCTAGGTTCCTTGTATCTGTGGAGCACGTATTGGACCGCATTGATTGAATTGTTATTATTATTATTGTTAAGGTTTAGAATTCGGGTAGATAGTATCATCCGGGCCCGATGCATAAAGTATCTTGCATCTATGGCAAGGACGTTCGAGACAGATTCTCAGTCCTTGGACCCCGTGAGGGATTAGCTATCCCAACCGGTAGGCCACGCAATCTTGGGTGAGGGTGGCGGTCGTTAAATGCCCCAACGGCGGGATGATGACTTGGCATTGCCTCGTCCCGGCGATCGGCACGTCCTCGGCGTGTTCGGCAGTAGCCCTTGATTGCCACTGTTAGGGCAAGGACCGCCGTGGTGTAAGCCTACCACGACCGGTTCCTTAGCCTCAAAGTGCGGTGGTTCAGTGACATAGTTCACGTGTCGAGTCTCACACCCCTATGTCGGTGACACCGATCCGAGATTTAGTTAGGCATGGTGGCTGAACACGGGCGGCTTGCCACTAGACCCGCACCCCCGAGTTTGCGGTAGCATGCGGTGCGCGCGCTACGCTCATTACTGGCGCCATTGAGAGCTCCTCGGGATCTTGAGCGATGCACCTTTCGTATCGGCGATGAGTCGGTGAGGCCGACTTGTTCCCGTATAGCGCGTTTAGTGTGTTGTGGTATTTCCGGACTAAGACCACGAGATGGCATCCGAGGTCCAAGTGTGGACTTAGCTATGTGCTCCGCTCTGTGTTTGTACTCATAGCTTTGCATACATTCTTCTAGATGATCATGTATATCGTATTGTACCCGGTTGGGGATTCTTCTGGTAATTCGTTACTCACCCTTATTCTGTGGTTTTCCACGGGTAATCAAGCGCGGAGACAGGATGGTGATGGAGGAGCCGTGATCATGGAATCCTGCTGTCACCTCTGATTATTTTATTTTAATTATCATGACTCTTCACTTTTTATTATTTCCCCTGAATGCATGTAGACGGGCACAGAGCCCAGGATGTTTTCTTACGTTTTATGGATTCCAGCATATTTGTACTTGTGGATTGTTTTAATGGTTTAAATAAATCTCGATCGAGTATGTTTTTAGAAATGTATGTTTTGGTTCTTTGAATGTTTCTGCTTTTACTTGGGATCCAAATGCATTTTTCATAATGTCTTTTATTTTCACTACATGCATTGGGGTAAAGGCCCATTTAGAGCCCCTTTGGGTCGGGTCTTTCTGATTGGTATCGAGCTCGAGTCATAGATTCTGTGGACTGACCTTTTGTTGTAGGTCGTTTTCCATGATCATCAAGACTCAAGCAGTCATCAGTGCGCCTAGATTTATTGTTTTAGAAAGGAAAAGGGTTAAGAATTTACAATACCTATCATCTAGTGTATGCCTTGTTTGGTGTTGTGGAATGGTGACAGCGAGTTTTGATTCGTTGTTGGTTTGGATGTAGATCGCCAAATGCCGATCACCCGTCTTGGGAGAGGAGGTTCGAGAGCGTCGAGGTATCGGGATCGGATCGATCTCTGCGGGGACATCGTCCCAAGCCGACATCGATGGCATTCCACCAGCGGCTCCTCTGTTACGCCTAGAGCGGGCGTTGAGGCGACCGAGCGCCGTGAGAGCGCTTTTGGAGCGAGAGTTTGCCGAGTCTATGAGGGCTTTTATGGTCGCATGTTGAGTGACCAGAGGGCGAGAGACCTAGGCCTTGTTGGCGCCACAGGCGGGAAGAGTCCCGAGCCCGGATCGAGCGGTGACTCGATTGGTTCAAAGTGAGCTCGATGGCACCTCGGCTCCACGGGAGCAAGTAGCCCCGAGGAGGCGGATATGGCGAGGGTGCCGAGGGAATTGGGTAGGTGGTGAAGGATTTTGTGAAGTGGAAGCTTTGAGAAGTTTGATGCCACCGGTGATGCGTTAGCGGCGGCCGGTGGATTGCCCATTTGGAGTACACCTTCCGATCATGGTGTGCCCCGATATTCGTGAGGCCGAGATGTGCGGCTCATGTGCTAGGAGGCACAGCGAGATGGTGGTGGGAGTCCACCTTGAGCGAGAGACCACTGGGTCTCCACCCGCTACTTGGGAGTTCTTCAAGGCCGAGTTCAAGGTAAAGTTCATCGGTGATGAGGCTCAAGAGAAGATGGTGGAGCTCTTCCAGGAACACAAGCGGGGTTACGATTCCATTGAGAATATGAGCGCAAGTTCTCGGAGTATGGATATTTTGCTCCTCGATTGATTGCCACCCGGAGCTGAAGATTCGGAAGTTCATATCTGGATTGAGGCGGGGTGTTTCCCGAGATGTCGGGGCTCGGGCCCACGACACTTATGCTAGGGCTGTCCCATTAGCCACGATCTATAATGGGAAGTATCCTGCTGGCGGGTTGTTGCCGCTCTCTGTTCGGCGTCTGTCCCAAAGGTGTGGGGCGAGAGGAAGTTTGACTTTCGGGAGCGGCGGTATTGCCAAGGGCGATTTGAAGCAGATCATCGGAGAGAGCTCGGTCGTTTCCAGCCCGGGCGGGCGAGGAGGACCCGAGCGATTTCCGCTTGTGCTACTTGTGGGAAAGTCCACGCCGAGCTTGTCGGCTGGACCTAGATTGTGCTTCCGTTGTGGTAGAGAGGGGCACATGGCCCGTTTTGTGATCGGCCCGGCTATGGCGGCTCGGCCAGCAGCAGGCGGCGGTCGAGTGTTTGCTACGACCGTCGTCAGAGGCCGAGCGTCACGGATGCCGCCGTGGGCGGTGCGCTTCTTGTTTTAGATCACTGCGCATTTGTCTTGTTTGATTCTGGTTCTACGCATTCATTTGTATCTGTGTTGTTTGGCCGAGCATGCTAAGTTGAGATTAGAGCCTCTAGGTTTTGAGTTATCTGTTGCAACTCCTTCGGGAGTTAGTATGTTGGCTAGAGATAAGATTAAGGATGGCCGGATCGAGATATCCGGAGAGTTGCTTGTGGCTACGCTCATAGTTCCGCCTATGAGCGGTTTTTGATGTGATTCTTGGTATGGAGTGGTTAGGCGCTAACCACGCGTTGATTGACCGCCACCGGAAAGAAGTAGTGTTCAGCGCGCCAGTCGGCCACTTTAAGTTTCGTGGAGTCCAGGTGGAGTTTGCCCGCCGATGGTGTCACCGTGTGGCTCGTCGTTTGCTAGCTCATGGAGCTTGGGGCTATCTAGCCAAGTTATGCGGGAAGAGCCCCCCTCGTCTGCTGATGATCAGTGCCGGTCGTGCGAGGAGTTCGCGGATGTGTTTCTGAGGAGTTACTGGGGTTGCCCCCAAAGAGAGGTTGACTTCATTATTGAGCTCGAGCCGGGGACCCTCCCTATCTCGAAGGCTCCGTATCGCATGGCGCCAGTGAGTTAAAGGCGAAGATTCGATTCTGCGGGAGATGTTAGACCGAGGGTTCATCCGTCCAAGTGTGTCCCAGTGTGGGAGCACGATTCTGTTTGTGAAAAGAAGGATGGTTCTATGCGCTTATGTATTGATTACCGCGAGCTTAATAAGGTGACATGAAGAATAAGTATCCGTTGCCCGTGATCGATGATTTGTTCGATCGGCTTGAGGAGCTTCAGTGTTCTCCAAGATAGATCTGAGATCCGGTTACCATCGATTGCGGATCGGGGATGCCGACATTCCTAAGACGACTTTCGAGTCGGATATGGTCACTATGAGTTTGTGGTCATGTCGTTTGGATTGACCAATGCCCAGTGCGTTCATGGACATGATGGATAGGGTGTTCAAATCATTTTTGGGCAACTTTCCGTCATTGTGTTCATTGGCGATATTCGATTTATTCGAGGTCTAAAGAAGACCATGCAGAGCATCCGAGGCGAGTATTGGCGGCTTTGAGGGAAACCACTTTATGCGAAGTTTTCCAAATGTGATTTCTGGTTGGAGCGGTGGCCTTCCTAGGCCACGTGGTTTCGAGAGATGGTATAGCCGTGGACCCCGCGAAGATTGAGGCCGTGAGTTCATGGGCCAAGCCGACTTGATTCTTGCCGAGATTCGCAGACTTTACGGGTTTGGCGGTGTTACTACCGTCGGTTCGTCAAGGACTTTTCTGCTTTAGCCTCGCCTCACTCGTCGACGAGGAAGGGTGTCGAGTTTGTTTGGGACAAAGCAGTGTGATGAGAGCTTTGCGAGCTCAAGCGCGATTTGACTTCAGCACACTGTTGGCGATCCGGAGGAGGGGACAGTGGTTTCGTGGTCTGATGATGCTTCCAAGTTTGGATTAGGTTGTGTGTTGATGCAACACGGAAGGTCATTGCCTATGCTTCCCGTCACACCAAGCCGTATGAGCAGAACTACCCGACCCATGATATGGAGTTGGCGGCAGTGGTGTTTGCAATCAAGATTTGGAGGCATTACACATATGGTGAGCGGATTCGGATGTTTACCGATCACCGTGAGCCTCAAGTATCTGTTTACTCGTAAGGAGTTGAATATGAGGCGAGAGGAGATGGTTAGAGTTGGTAAAGGATTATGATCATGCGAGATTTTGTACCATCCGGTAAAGCCAATGTAGTGGCCGATGCTTTGAGCGAGAAAAAGACGTCGCACTCTGCGGGCGTTGTTGAGTTCCCAGCCAGGTTGCGAGAGAGAGTTCGAGCGGGCCGAGGTTGCGATGTTGTTGGGAGAGGTTACCGCCAGTAGCTCGATTGGTTGACTGCTCACCGTCGATTCGGCAAATGGATTATAGACGGCCAGTTGGGTGACCCCGCACTTAAGAGATTGGTTGACGAGTTAGTCTTGACGGTGACTTTGACTTTGTATATTCCCAGACATGGGTTGACTTATAGAGGCCGGTTGTGTGTTCCGGACATTGCCGGTTTTGCGAGCCGAGTTGCTCTCTGAGGCCCACAGATTCCCCTTTGCTTGGCACCCCGGGGTACCAAGATGTATCGAGACCTTAAGCGGACCTTCCGTGGATGGGAATGAAGAGAGATGTGGCGAGTTTGTCACCGGTGTCTCACTTGTCGCCAAGTGAAGGCACCCAGCAGAGGCCACCGGTTTGTTGCAACCACCGAGTGTACCCAGTGGAAATGGGAAGAGATCTCCATGGACTTTATCTCTGGTTTGCCAAGGACTCAGGAAGTTCTCTCGATTTGGGTGATAGTCGACCGTTTGACCAAGAGCGCACACTTCATTCCCGGTAGAGAGACACTTATACCGTGGAACAAAGGCGCGCACTGCTTTTTGGAGCAGATCATCCGTTATCATGGTGTGCCGTGTGAGGATTGTGTCCGATCGTGACTCGCGGTTCACTTCTCATTTCTGGAGAGCGCTCGAGAAGGGTTTGGGCACAGAGTGCGCCAAAGATGACTTTTCACCCTCAGACGGATGGTCGACCGAGAGAGTGAATCGATTCTCGAGGATATGTTGAGGGCTTGTGTGTTGGATTTCCCGGCGCTTGGGACCATGATCTGTATGCCATGGAGTTTGCCTATAACAACGATTACGATCGGCGATTCGAGATGGCTCCATTCGAGGCATTGTATGGTAAGCGTTATCGGTCCCCGTGTTCTGCAGGAAGAGGTTGGCGATAGACAGTTTTGGGTCCCGAGTTCTGCAGCTTGACCAATGGTGCGATCACGAGTAAGATTAGAGCTCGTATGTTGACAACTCAAAGCGAGCGTGAAGAGTTACGCCGATGTTCGGCGTCGAGATTTGGAGTTTGAGGTTGGTCGCATGTGTTCCTTAAGGTTGCTCCGATGCGAGGTGTTCTGTGGTTTGCAAAGCGTGGGAAGTTGAGTCCCCGCTTTGTTGGTCCGCTTTGAGATCCTAGAGAGGATTGGCAGAGTTGCTTACCTGTTAGCCCTACCTCCGTCACTATCGGGCGGTGCAGTAGTGTTTTTCATGTATCGATGTTGAGGCGGTATGTGCTTGACCGTCGCACATTGTGGACTTTGAGCCTTTGCGGTGAATGAGGATTTGTACTTCGAGGAGAAGCCGGTGAGGATCCTTGCCTTTGAGACCAAGACGTTGCGTGTCGCGAGATTCGTTTAGGTAAAGGTTCGATGGAAGAATCGGGGTTCCGAGGAAGCCACTTGGGAGCGGGAAGACGAGATGAGGTTGCATTACCCTCGAAATGCTTCTGTCTTAAGGACTTTCGAGGACGAAAGTCATAAAAAGGAGGGAATATTGTAACGACCAGTTTTTTTTTCCCGGTCTTCCGTATGCCCTAGGGGTAATTTGGTAATTTGGTCGGGCCGTCAGGGTCGTTTGTGTCTTTTCCAGTTACTAAAATTATTGGATGGTTTTATGTAGGTTTTTGGAGGAGTTTGAGGTTTGGTTTGAGCAAGGTTTGATGCAAAAGTAAAAATAAAGGAAATTGTCTTTGCAGTAGGGTTTGAACCCGGTCTCTTGGGAAGCTTGTAGAGATGTGTGCCAATTGAGCCATTAGGTGCTCTTGTTGCTCTTTTCTCTGCATCACATCTTAGTTAACCTTGGATTTTGGAGTTTTGGTGCATTTGGTTAAATGAAATAGAATTAGGTTATTCCATCTTCTTCTCCAAAACACCTCTTGGCCGCCCAAGCTCTCCATCTCCATAGCCTTGCCGATTCTTCATCCTTGCATCTCCTTGGGTTCGATCATCATCATTCCGGGTAGGTATTGATCTTCTTCTTCTTCTTCTCATCCGTTTGGTGTGCGTTTGGCCAAGTGAAAAGAGGTGTGTTGTGTGTGTTGTGTTGATTGCGGCCCGGTAGAGTGAAGCCCGGCCAGGCAGCCTGATGAGATAGCCCTCTCGCCGTCGCACGTCCACCGATCGCTCGCCGCGCGATGATCTGTCCTAGCAGCCTCTCGCCCGTCGTCCAAAGAAGACAGATCGCCCGATCGCTCGACGCGCCGAGAGGTCCTCGCCAGCGCCCCGCGACGTCCACCGATCGCTGCGCCGCCCGATCTCGTCCTAGCAGCCTTGCGTTCGCCGCCCAAGCAGACAGATCGCACGCCGGATCGCGCCAGAGGCCTTCGCCGAAGCCGCTGCCGCGCGCCCGCCGCCAGCCAGCGTCGCGCATCGCTGTCGCCGCGCCAGCGCCAGCGCGCCGCCGCCGAGTTACGCGCGCGCGCGTCCCTACCGAAGCTGCTGCGTGTGTCCGCACGCCGCCGCGCGCGCGCCGCGCGCCGCGCGCCCTTTTCGCTGCTCCAGCGCGCGCGTGTCCTCCTGCCGTCTGCGTGCGGTAGCGCGCCGGTAGCGTCCCTGCCGTGCCGGTAGCGCGCAGCCAGCCACCAGCGTCCTGCTGTGCCCGGCTTGCCAGCTGACCCCAAGCTCGTGTCGTCGCGCGCCGCGTGAGTTCCCCGAGCCGAGCTTGCATTCTATTGTTGTTTAGATATTTTAGATGCTTGATTATTGTTGGTTTGCTAGGTTCCCGCCGCTAGCTCGGGATTGTTCCAGCGACTTAGGATTTGTGTGTAGAAGTCTTCCGACCAAGGTAAGGATTTCTTACAGGGGTTGTGTGGACCTCTGCGGTATATTTGTGATTGTTGTTTTGTATGCCCGTGTATGATTACTAGCATGTTTAGCCCTAGGTGCTCTGCTCAATTCTGGATGCATGAACTCTTGTATTGTTTCTCATGTTAGCCCATGCTAGGTTGTTCTATTCTAGCATGTTCGATATCTCTGTTCTTGCTTCGTAGTATCATGCTAGGTTCCTTGTATCTCTGTTGAGCACGTATTGGACCGCATTGATTGAATTGTTATTATTATTATTGTTAAGGTTTAGAATTCGTAGATAGTATCATCCGCCCGATGCATAAAGTATCTTGCATCTATGGCAAGGACGTTCGAGACAGATTCTCGTCCTTGGACCCCGTGAGGGATTAGCTATCCCAACCGGTAGGCCCCGCAATCTTGGGTGAGGGTGGCGGTCATTAAATGCCCCAACGGCGGGATGATGACTTGGCATTGCCTCGCCCCGGCGATCGGCACGTCCTCGGCGTGTTCGGCCGTAGCCCTTGATTGCCACTGTTAGGGCAAGGACCGCCGTGGTGTAAGCCTACCACGACCGGTTCCTTAGCCTCGGTGCGGTGGTTCAGCCGACATAGTTCACGTGTCCGTGTCTCACACCCCTATGTCGGTGACACCGATCCGTAGATTTAGTTAGGCATGGTGGTCGAACACGGCGGCTTGCCACTAGACCCGCACACCCCAGTTTGCGGTAGCATGCGGTGCGCGCTTACGCTCATTACAGCGCCACCGGAGAGCTCCTCGGGATCTTGAGCGATGCACCTTTCGTGACGATGAGAGTCGGTGAGGCCGGGACTTGTTCCCGTATAGCGCGTTTAGTGTGTTGTGGTATTTCCGGACTAAGACCCTGAGATGGCATCCGAGGTCCAAGTGTGGACTTAGCTATGTGCTCCGCTCTGTGTTTGTACTCATAGCCTGCATACATTCTTCTAGATGATCATGTATATCGTATTGTACCCCGGTTGGGGATTCTTACTGGGTAATTCGTTACTCACCCTTATTCTGTGGTTTTCCACAGGTAATCAAGGCGGGAGACAGGATGGCTGATGGAGGAGCTGTGATCATGGAATCCTGCTGTCATCTCTGATTATTTTATTTTAATTATCATGACTCTTCACTTTTTATTATTTCCCCTGAATGCATGTAGACGGGCACAGAGCCCCAGGATGTTTTCTTACGTTTTATGGATTCCAGCATATTTGTACTTGTGGATTGTTTTAATGGTTTAAATAAATCTCTGATCAGAGTATGTTTTTAGAAATGTATGTTTTGGTTGCTGAATGTTTCTGTTTTTACTTGGGATCCGAAATGCATTTTTCATAATGTCTTTTATTTTCACTACATGCATTGGGGTAAAGGCCCATTTAGAGCCCCTTTTGGGTCGGGTCTTTACATTTAGCCCTTAAGGAAGAGTTGAGCTCGCACGAGTTTGTTACCATGTGGTTCGTCGTTGTGGGTTGGCAAGAAGCAAAATGTTGTTGATTTCTTCGTGGGTTTAGTGCACCGTAAGCTCACTGTAGGAAGATTCACCACGAGGAGTCCGCGTACGCTATAGCAATGGGTGTCACGGCAACCTTTGTTCTTCTTTCGCTGGTACGAGCTCTTCTTGCCTTCGCTAAAGTGTATTCAGGTGAGTTGCTTTCCTTTTCCGTTTAGTTAAGGTTTCAAATGGGTTTAGTTTCTTTCCACGGTTGAAGAATGGTGGAATTTGGTAAATGGTGCAGCGTTATCTAAATGATGAGTAACGGTTATTAGGATTAATGTTTAGGGTTATTTAAATGAAGTATTAAGGTTTTTTGGTTGCTGATTTATGGGTATTCAAGCTATGGATTTAGGCTGCTTGGTTAGATGGGTTGAACTATCTAAGTCATGAATAGGTAGTGGTTGGCTATGGGTTTATGAGCTATTCTGCTTAAAGGCTGTTTGGTTATGGGTTATTGTTTGGTTATTAGAAAATGTTGACCCATTGACTTCTCTGTTGACCATATTTGACTCGAGCTGGTTGCCGTCCTTCAAGCCGATCTTAAGAAGGCACGAGGAGTTGCTAGGACACAAATTTTGAGGTTCTTTCCTATTGGGTAAGTTCAATGCTCTGAATCCATTTTTTATACTCTTTGGTGCTAGTTTTGACCGCATTTTTCAGCTCGCTCGGTTTGACTATCAGGTGGTTTCATGTAAAGACCCGACCTGAATGAGGTCCTAAACTAGGCCTTTACCTCCATGCATGTTTTTAAAACTTAAAAATAATATGCAAGATTGCTTTCCAGATTCTGAATGAAAATAAAAAAAACTTGTAAACAATCACTTTAACAACAAGCATAAGAAGTCCTGAAACCAGTCCCTGTATCCAAGCACCTGTTCCAAGCTAAATAAAGTTTAAAACATACTCTGATAAGAGATTTATTCAAAACTTTTCAAACCCCAAACAGTTTACAACAATGTCAGAATCCAATAACAATCAGAAAACATCCTTCTGGCTCCGTGCCCAACTATATGCATTCAGAGGACAAACTAGAAACATAAATATAAACTCAGAGTTTAAAGACATCAGTTGTTCCAAGATCCGCAACTCCTCCTTCAGCCAGCCTGTAAAGACCCGACCCGAAAGAGGTCCGAAACTAGGCCTTTACCTCAATGAATGCTTAAAAACTTAGAAAATATTATGCAAGATCACTTTTCAGATTCTTAATAAAACTAAAACTGATAAACATCCATTCAAGTCAAACTTAAAATGTCCTGGAACCTGCCCCTGTTTCCAAGCACCTGTTCCAAGCTAAATACAATTTAAAACTTACTCTGATCAGAGATTTGTTCAAATCATTCAAGAAAACGCAAACAGTTTACAACAGTGTAAGAATCCAGAAAAACGATCATAAAACATCCTAAGGGCTCCGTGCCCAACTACATGCATTCAGAGGACAACAAAACATAAACTTAAAACTCAGAGTTCAAACAACAATTATTCCATGATCTGCAGCTCCTCCTTCAGCCATCCTGTCTCGCGCCCTGGTTACTTATGGAAAACCACAAAATAAGGGTGAGTAACGAATTACTCAGTAAGAATCCCCAACTGGGGTACAATACAATATACCTGGTCATCTAGTATAAAGTATGCATGCTATGAATATAAACACAGAAGAGAGAACATCACTTTAATCCATACATGAATACCATGGATGACATCTTACAGTCTTACTCCGGAAAACTACTACGCGTTTCGATACTATACGAGAAACTAATCTCGGCCTTAGCTTTCCTACTACTGTCGATACGAAAGGTGCACTAAACTCAAGATCTCGAGGAGCTCTCCAGTTGGCGCTGTAATGAGTGTGTGCGCGCACATATCTTCTTTAAAACTAGGGAGTGCGAGGGACTAGAGCATGTTGCCCTTGTCCAGTACGCATGCCTAAAAGAATCTCTGGATCGGTGTCACTGAACATAATGGTGTGAGACCAGGACACTATGACTATGTCATCCTGTACCACCGCACCTGTGGCTAAGAAACCGGTCGTGGTAGGCTTACACCAGGAACTGGTCCTTGCCTTATCAGGTGGCCATCAAGGGCTCTCGCCCGATCTTTGAGGTCGTGTCGACTGTCGGGGACAAGGCAATGCCTCATCATTCCCCTGATCGTTGGGGCATTTAACAGTCTGCCACCCTTACAGAAGATTGCACTGGGCTGCCGTTAGGGTTAGCTAAACCCTAACGATAGATCAGGGACGGAGTACTGCCTCGCACGTCCCTGCCATGGATGCAAGTTACGTTATGCATCCTCGCCTGGATGATGCTACCTATCGGAATTCTAAACAATAGAGCGGATAACGAGAAACAATCCAATACCGCCTCAGCGAAAAACAATGAACCTAGCATGATACTACGAAGCAAGAATGGATAAGGAGCATGCGAGCGAGTAACAACCTAGCATGGAACTAACATGAGAAACAACACGAGAATCATGCCAGTTGAAATTCATAACAGAGCACCTATCCACTAACATGTTGATAAACATAAACAAGAATACAAACAACCATCACATAATATACCGCAGGGCCCACACAACTTCGGTAAGAAATCCTTACCTAGGTTGGAAGGCAACAATACACAAGGATCCTATGTAACAACCCGATTTTCAGCTAAACGGAAATAGTTTAAAAAAAAAAAAGGGAAATAGGAGTTGGAATTAAATAAGAAAAAAAAATAAATGCGTTGGCTGTGGCTCAAGGGGGAGTCTTGGGAAGGTCATTTGAGATTCCCAAGTCTATTTAACTTAAGGAAGGAAGAAAAGAAAAAAACTCTCTCTCTCTCTCTCTCTCTCTCTCTCTCTCTTAAACCCTAACCTCACGCCCAACGCCCGCCCCGCCACGCGCCCTGCTCGCCATTCTGCGCCGCACCAAGCCGCTGCCAGCCCCCACCCACACTGCGTCGCACGCCCTATCAAGCATCATTGCACCGCACCGAGCCATCGCCACCTGATCGAGACAGCGTCGAGCGGCCAGCTTCACCGGCCGCCCGCTGCTCTCTCTCGCCCGACGACGCTCGCGCCACCTAGCCTCGCTGCTCGCGCCCAAAGACACCGGTCGTGTAGCCCACCTCCGCGCCCGCACGAGCAAGACTGAGCGCCCGACCGCGTCGCTCGCTTCGCCGCCTGCGCCTGGGCCAGCGTGTCGCTCGTTCGCGCGCCACCTTCGCGGCCAGTCGCCGCGCCTGCCGCTGCCGCCGTCCATACGCCTTGATAGCGCGCCCGCCCGTGTAGCTTGCCTGCCGCGCGCCGAGCTAGAGCAGCGTCGTCGATTGCTAGCGCTTAGCGCCCTGCCAGCCAGCCAGCGCCTGGGCTCTTTTGCTGCGCCAAACGTGTGCCTTCTCGGTTGGTAAATTCCCGAGCCTCCACCCTTTGGACTTCCCGATTTTAGATGTCATTTATTAATTAGGATATTTTATTACTTGCTTAGGTTACTCGGGTTCGCTTAAAAGCTCGAGGGTCGTTATTTGATTTGGGATAGTTAACCTCCACTTATTTCCGGTGTAAGGATTCTTACCCGGGTTGTGTGGACCTCGCGAATAGTTGATAGCACGCTGATTCTCAGTAATTATATGAGTTTCTAGTGATAGGTTACATGTTTTCTTTTGATTCATGTTCGTGACATGTTTACATCCCGTTAGTTCCATGTTAGGCTTTCCTATCTTGATAGAACCATGCCGCCATTTGTATGTTTGCTAGATCCAAGTTACTGTTAGATGTGTGATGTATAGTATAGAGGATCAGTAGAGGCAACTAGTTTGGGGTCCCGCTGGGTAAGACCCGATGGACATCTGAGGTGTAAGGCCCTATGGGCATCCTAGGTGTGTAAGGCCCACTTTGGGCATCACCGATTCTCGAGGTGTAAGGCCCTGCGGGCATCCTAGGTGTGTAAGGCCCACCGGGCATCACCGATTACGAGGTGTAAGGCCCTATGGGCATCCTAAGTGTGTAAGGCCCACCGGGCATCACCGACATCGGAGGTGTAAGGCCCGATGGGCATCCTAAGTGTGTAAGGCCCCACCGGGCATCACTTTGTGTCCTAAGTGTGTAAGGCCCCACTGGGCATCACTGTGTCCTAAGTGTGTAAGGCCCCACTGGGCATCACTGAGTCCTAGATTGTGTAAGGCCCGAAGGGCATCCAAGCGTAGGACCTAGGAGAGGCTGTTGATGGAAGCCCTTGAATAGGCTCGCCTAGAGAAGTAGCCCATAGCCTAAACCAACCGTTTCGCTCTAAGTCTTTGTTTGGTTGCATGTCCGTGTGCTAAATCGGATGATTTCGTATTGTACCCGATTGGGGATTCTTCTTGAGTAACTTGTTGCTCACCCTTATTTTCTGTGGCTTTCCACCAGGTAACTTGGGACAGAGGCTGGATGGCTAGGAGGAGGCGGCTCGATGATCATGGATAGCTGACTCTGAGTTGCACGTTCTTTTAATGTTTTCTTTGATGATTTAGCATGTAGTGGGACTTGGGTCCCTAGGAAAAGCACTCAAAAATCTATTTTATGTTTCTCGTACCGTTTCCCTTGATTTGTTTTTAAGAAAGTACTGATCAGTCATCTACCTGTTTATTTTAGATGGAATTATATTTTCTTTGTTTTGAATGTGCTTACTTCAAAGATTTAAATTTCAAACTCTGAATGACGTTTTACATTCCTAATCATGCATGCTAAGTAAGGACTTTAGGATAGAGACCGTTTCTTTGGGTCGGGTCCTTACATCCTATGCAGCAATCGAACTCGAGCTAGCTATTGGGTACCTAACAAACAACAACAAATATCACAACCTATAGGCCTTAAATAAAAATATAAACAGCACTCGGCTCAGTCGGGAGCAACTCACACAGCACGGGGGTGGCGCGCGGACGGATAGGCTACACGGGCGCTGCTGGGCGTTGCGAAGCGTGCGCTGGCGATGCTCTCCTACAGGTTGTGATCGGGGCTCTAATCGCGCTGGGGCTGGGTGATGGTACGATGGCGTGCGGGTGATTCTGATCAGGCGCTGGGCTGCGACGTGATGGGGCTGCGATGATGCGCAGTGCAATGATCGGCCAGCGCGCTGCAGTCGGGCGATCGGGTCAAGCGCCGCAAGAGGGACGTCGATAGCCAGCGATCGGAATGGCGCAGGATCGCTTTCGATTTGCGTGTGTGGGCGCTAGGCGCTGGTCGCTTAGGCTTCTTCTTTGCTCGGTTGGGGCCATTGCTTTCACTGGTCGCACAAACGCAAGCTCTCAATCCTCTTCCCTCGGCCAGCAAGAACAACAAAAAAAGAACGAGAAGAAGAGATCGAGGAACGCTTACCCGGGACGACGAACGATGGAGCTCTCGGGATGTAAGGACCCGACCCAAGAAACGGTCTCTAACCTAAAGTCCTTACTTAGCATGCATGATTAAGAATATAAAACATCATTCAGAGTCGGAAGTTTAAAAGCTTGCAGTAAACACTTTTTAAATAAAGACCATGATTCAATTAAATAAAACGGTAGATGACTGATCGTGATTTTCTTAAAACAATTCAAAGAGAATGGTACGCGAGAACATAAAACAGCTTTAAGTGTTTTCCTAGGGACCCAAGTCCCACTACATGCTAAAACATAAAAGAAAACTACGTGCAACTCAGTCACCGTCCATGATCATCCAACCGCCTCCTCCTAGCCATCCTGCCTCTGTCCCAAGTTACCTGGTGGAAAACCACAGAAAATAAGGGTGAGCAACAAGTTACTCAGTAAGAATCCCCAACCGGGGTACATTACGAAAACATCTCATTTAGCACACCGACATGCAACCATACAAAACTTAAGCGGGAGTAGTTGGATTAACCATGCAATTGATCCTAGGGCTTGCCTACTCAGAGGCTCTTAGCTATCGAACTTCTCCGGGCTCTACATCTAGACGCCCTTCGGGCCTTACACAACCTAATACTCAGTGAGGCCCATCGGGGACTTACACACCTAGGATGCCCATCGGGGACTTACACCTCCAACTCAGTGATGCCCATCGGGGACTTATACACCTAGGATGCCCATCAGGGTCTTACACCTCCGACTCAGTGATGCCCATCGGGGTCTTATACACCTAGGATGCCCATCAGGGTCTTACACCTCCGACTCAGTGATGCCCATCGGGGTCTTATACACCTAGGTTGCCCATCAGGGTCTTACACCTCCGACTCAGTGATGCCCATCGGGGTCTTATACACCTAGGATGCCCATCAGGGTCTTACACCTCCAACTCAGTGATGCCCATCAGTGTCTTATACACCTAGGTTGCCCATCAGGGTCTTACACCTCCGACTCAGTGATGCCCATCGGGGTCTTATACACCTAGGATGCCCATCAGGGTCTTACACCTCCAACTCAGTGATGCCCATCTGGGTCTTATACACCTAGGTTGCCCATCAGGGTCTTACACCTCCGACTCAGTGATGCCCATCGGGGTCTTATACACCTAGGATGCCCATCAGGGTCTTACACCTCCAACTCAGTGATGCCCATCAGGGTCTTATACACCTAGGATGCCCATCGGGGTCTTACACCTCCAACTGTCCATCGGGGTCTTACCCGAGCGGGACCTACACTAGATACCCCTTCTAACTTCTACACTAAACATCTCAGTCTCAACTTAACATGGATTTAACGGCAATCAACGGAAAACATGGATATGCCAGGAAGAGGGTACCTAGCATGGTACTAGCGGAACACAATTCAAACACAAACATGAATCAAGGAAGCATGAATCCTATCTAATAGAAACTCATACAATCACGTAAATCAAGATGCTATCAAGGTATTCGCGAGGTCCACACAACCCCGGTAAGAATCCTTACCGGAAAAAGTGGAGGTTATTTATCCCGAATCAACTAACAACCTCGAGCTTATAAGCGAACTCGAGCAACCAACCGAAGAGGCGCGTGGTCTCGACAGCGAATAAGGGGGCGCGAACGGCGCCGCGAGGCGGCAAGGCGCTGGCGCTGCTCGTGCCGCTGACGGGCGTTGCGTGCAGCAAGGTGCCGGGCGCTGCTCGTGCTTCTGACGCTGGCGTTGGCTCGGCGCGCGCAAGGCGGCGAAGGCGACGGCGAGGGCACGCGGAGCGCGACGTGGCCGCGACGCGCGAGGTCGAGTGCTTCGCCGCGCGCGAAGGCGGGCGGCCGGTGCGCTTTACTGCACGGCGTCAGGCGGATGCGGTCGGACGGAGCGGGTGCGTTGGGGCGCCGCGGTGCGAAGCGCGGCTCGTGCGGGTCGGTGCGGTGCGTCTGGGCGGAGCAAAGCAGGCGTCTTGGCGGTGTGGGCTGGCGGTTCTGCGGCGCGCTGGTGCGATGGGGTGGTGGCGAGCGGCGCTGGGGCGTTGGCGATGGCTCGGTCGCGGCGACGGGAGTGTGGGGCGAAGATCGGCAGCGCGACGGCGACGATGGCGCGGCGGCTTAGTGCGTCTGGCGCTTGGGGTGAGAGAAGGAGAAGGCTAGGGTTTTTGGATTCTTTTTCTTTTTATTTTCTCCTTCCTTTCCTTTAAATAGACTTGGAAATCTCAAATGACCTTCCCAAGACTCCTTCGGGCCCACTGACGCGCGTTTATTTTTCTTTATTTAAACCCAAGCTTCCAAATCCCTTTTAGGCCAAGGGTTCGAGTCCTTCCAACAACTCCTTACAAACTAAAATAAAAGAAAACCTTATTTTATATTTTGTTGGCCGGCCATTACAATACTCCCTCCTTGGGAGACTTCCGTCCCCTAAGTCGCCGCTCCTAAAACAACTCTGGGTAACTCCTTCTCATCTCCCTTCCAACTCCCAAGTAGCTTCCTCAACTCTCTCGATTCCGCCACCGCACTTTCACTAAATCAATAGCTCGGTTCCTCAAGACTTTCTTCTCAAATGCTAAGATCTTTATGGGTTTTTCCTCAAAGCTCAGGTCATGGTTCAACTGTAAAGGCTCAAAATCTATGACGTGCGAAGGATCTGCCACATATTGGCGGAGCATCGAGACGTGGAACACACTATGCACTGCAGCCAAGGACGGCGGCAATGCTAACCGGTAGGCCACAACCCCGATCCTCTCAAGGATCTCGAATGGTCCAACAAACTCGGGCTCGGCTTTCCCTTCCTTCCAAACCTCGTAACTCCACGCGCGGGAGCTACCTTAAGGAACACGTCTTTGCCAATCTCAAATTCCAACTCTCTACGTCTGATATCGGCGTAGCTCTTCTGCCTGCTCTGGGCGGTCAGCATACGAGCTCTGATTTTCTGGACAGCCTCATTGGTTAGCTGAAGCAATTCCGGGCCTAACACCTGCCGGTCACCAACCTCTTCCCGTAAGTCGGGGATCTGCAGCGCTTACCATACAACGCTTCAAACGGTGCCATCTGGATGGTTGACTGAAAACTATTGTTGTAGGCAAACTCCATCAAGTATAAGTACTGGTCCCAACTGCCAGGGAAATCCAATACGCAGGCTCGCAGCATATCCTCTAAGATCTGATTTACCCGCCGATCGCCATCGGTCTGTGGGTGGAAGGTCATCTTTGTAGCCGCACTCGTGCCCAAACTCGCTCAAGGGCCTTCCAAAACCGTGATGTAAAACGGGAATCCCGGTCGGAGATAATCTTAATCGGCACTCCGTGGTATCTCACTATCTCGCTCGAGGAATAGTTGTGCCCATCGCTTCTACTTGTGTAGTTTATCCCGCCCCGAATGAAATGGGCACACTTAGTCAACCTATCAACGACCACCCAAATTTGAGCATATCCTCTAGGAGTCCCGGGCAAACTCGAGATAAAATCCATGGTGATCTCCTCCCATTTCCACTGTGGCACTCCGAGCGGTTGCAACAAACTGCGCGGGCTTCTGCTGGGCGCCTTCACTGCTGACAGTGAGACACCGACTGACGAACTGGGCAATCTCCCTCTTCATCCCCATCCACCAAAAAGTCTGCTTAAGATCTTGGTACATCTTGTTACCCCCTGGGTGCCAAGCAAAAGGCGAGGTGTGAGCCTCGGTCAACAATTCCGTGCGAATACCGTCATCGGCTGGGACACATAGCCGGCCTTTATAACTTAGACCACCATCTGCGAGTATCACGAAATCGAAATCACCGTCAGCCTGAACCCTCTCATACAAGCTTTTTAACTTAGGATCTTTCAGCTGACTGTCGATAATCCTTTGCCTTATCGAAGGCTGGATGGTCATCTGAGCTACCCTGGCTGTAACATCCCCTAACAACACTGCTATTTCTGCTCTCTCGAGGTCTTTCCTTATGATACTTTTGGGATTTGCCAACGCTAAGCGAGATGCGAGGTTTTTCTACTTAGTGCGTCCCGCCACCACATTTGCCTTCCGGGTGATACAGATCTCACGGTCATAATCCTTTACAAGCTCCAACCACCTCCTCTGTCTCATGTTCAGGTCCTTCTGAGTGAAGAAATACTTGAGGCTTTGGTGGTCCGAGAAAATCTGAATCTTCTCCCCATACAAGTAGTGCCTCCAAATTTTAAGTGCAAAGACGACCGCTGCCAACTCCATATCATGAGTTGGGTAATTCTGCTCGTGTGGTTTCAACTGCCTCGAGGCGTACGCTATCACCTTACCGTGTTGCATCAGAACGCATCCCAAACCAAACTTGCTGGCATCATCAGACACCACGAAACCCCGCCTCCCTCTCGAATCGCCAAAGACCGCAATGCAATGCGTCAAACTACTCTTTAGCTTAGCAAAACTCTCATCGCACTTCTTATCCCAAACGAAATCGACGCCCTTCCTCGTCAATCGAGTAAGCGGGTGGCTATAGCAGAGAAGTTCTTAACAAAGCGGCGGTAATATCCGCCAGCCCGAAGCTACGAATCTCCGACACGGTCGTCGGTGCGCCCACGAACTAATGACCTCTATCTTCGAAGGGTCCACAGCCACTCCCTCCTTAGACACAACGTGTCCCAGAAAAGCTACCTCCTCAAGCCAAAAGTCACACTTTGAGAACTTCGCATAGAGCTTATTCTCGCGCAAGGTGCCAAAATCATCTTAGGTGCGAGGCATGGTCCTCCTTAGATTTAGAGTACACAAGAATGTCATCTATGAACACGATGACAAAGCGGTCCAAGAACGCCTTGAACACTCTGCCCATCATGTCCATGAATGCACTGGGGCGTTCGTAAGTCCGAAGGACATGACTACGAATTCATAATGCCCATACCTCGACTAACGCATTTGTCTTGGGAATATCCGCATCCCGAATCCTCAATCGGGTGGTAGCCCGACCTCGAGTCAATCTTCGAGAACACACAAGCTCCTGGAGCCGGTCAAACAGTCATCGATACGAGGCGCCGGTACTTGTTCTTAATGGTTACCTTGTTCACCTCCTGTCGAATCGATGCATAGACGCATCGAGCCATCCTTTTTCTTAACAAACAAAGACGGTGCTCCCCACGAGGACACACTCGGCCTAATAAACCCTCTGTCAAGCAACTCCTGCACTGCCCTTTAACTCTTTCACTCTGCTTTGGCGCCATGCGATAAGGAGCTTTTGAGATAGGGCGAGTCCCCGCTCAAGCTCTATTGAGAAGTCCACCTCTCTTCTACGGCAGGCTGCCGTAACTCTTCGGGAAAACATCTGCGCAAACTCTTGCACTATGGGCACTGCTCGACGGATGGCGGGTCACTGTTCTCCCGGTCATCTTAGCTAAGAAACCCCAAGCTCCTCGTGCCAACAAACGACTTTAGCTTTAATCACTGAAATCACCGGCGGACACACCCCACTCGGGTGCCCCAAATTTAAAGGTAGGCCTATCTCGCGGCCCGAACACCACCTCCTTACAACGGCAGCCAATCATCGCGTGGTTATCGCTAACCAATCCATGCCGAGGATCACATCAAAACCGCTCATAGCTAACACTATGAGGGTAACTGCAGAGTCCAGTGGATATCCGTATCCGACCATCCTCACCTATCAGCTAGCTTGACATAGATACTAATTCCCGAGGAGTAGCGACAGGACAACTCAAAACCTAGAGGCTCTAAATTCATGCAAGCAAGCTCAAGAAAAATGCAATGAGAAACAAACGAATGGGTGGAACCCGAATCAAACAACACAAAGGCGAGGTGATCAAGAACTAGGAGCGTGCACTCGCCATCTGCGGTCCGGTTCTCTCGGCCTCCCGGCGAGTCGTAGCATACACCCTCCCTTGCTTTGCTGAGCCGGCCGAGCCACAATCGCTCTCTCTGTTGCAATGCCGGCTTGATGCCCCTCCTTACCACGCTTATAGCGAGCTCTAGGGTTTCCACCACAAGGTCCCCAATGCCGCTTCCCACAGATCTACAATACGGTGGCGGCCTCCCTATGCCCCGATGGCGAGGCCGATCCTTGCCATCGGTCCCGATCATCGGTCTCGCCGTGATAAGAACTCTGGCGGCGCTGACCGCCTACCACCATGACCCCGAGTCAAACTTTCGCTCGCCCGAGAACATCTGGGCCTTTCGCACTATGGTGCTAACAACTCGCTCTGGAGGGTACTTCCCGTCATAGATCGTTGCCAATCAGTCTTTGCCTTGGCAAAAGTCTCGGGGCTCGTGCCTAACGTCCCGAGACACTCCTGTCTCAAACCCGCAATAAACTTCCCGATTTTTAGTTCCGGGTAGCAATCAATCGTGGCGCTGGTATCCATATTCCGAGAACTTCTTCTCTCGTACACCTCGATTGGGTCGGACCCTCGCTTAAGGTTTGAAAACACTCAATCATCTTTTCTTGGGCTTCTTCACCGATAAACTTCGCCTTGAACTCGGCTTTGAAAAACTCCCAGTGTGGCGTGGAGACCCAGCCTGGTCTCTCACTTAAGGTAGAATCCCACCACCACTTAGTCAGCACTGGCTAATACATGGGTGCACATCGAGCTCACGCACCTCGTGACACTCCATTACCATAAACGTATATTCTAACTCCGCAATCCATGTGGCAACTACCAACGGTTCTCCAGTGGCGCTAAACTTCTCCGCTTCCATTTCACAAAATCCTTCACCACTTGCCTAGATCCTCGGCACCTTCGCCATAACGGCCTCATTCACAATTGGCTCTCTGCGAGTCAAGGCGGTCTTGGTGGCATCTGCAGCCCTCTCTTTGAAACAACTCGGTCACCGCTTTGATCTCGGACGCGGGACTCCTCCTCTGCGTAGCTAACAAAGCTTGCGTTTCAGCTCTCTGCTCGGCCCTCCGGTCGGCCAACAATCCAACCACAAGAGCCTCATAGACTCCACAAAAGCAGCTCCCCTGTAGTCTCTCGAGACCCGCTTGCCCCTACACCCTCTCCGGCAACACGGTTGAGGGGCTCGATGATGGCCTCACCTCGGATCGCTTGGGACGAGGTCCTCCGGTGTCCGAATCCGATCACGAATGCCTGGGTGGTCGGCCTCGAGCCTCCCGCCCTCTACGAGTGACCGCATACCGAAAATCTACACCAAACCAACATCGGGTCGTAACTCTGCCTTCCCACTCTACAACAACAAGTCATGTACATGCAAGGTGCAACCGGCATTATAATTCTTAACCCTTAATTTAAAACTTACGGACATACATTATGGTCAAGCGGAGCGCTGATGATCATGGAAAACAACCTACAAGCGCAGTCGTCTCTGCTACGTAACCTATAACTCGAGCTCGATACCAACCGTAAGGACCCGACCCAAGAAACGGTCTCTAACCTAAAGTCCTTACTTAGCATGCATGATTAAGAATATAAAACATCATTCACGTAGAGTCGGAAGTTTAAAAGCTTGCAATAAACACTTTTTAAATAAAGACCATGATTCAATTAAATAAAACGGTAGATGACTGATCAAGATTTCTTAAAACAATTCAAAGAGAATGGTACGAGAACATAAAACAGCTTTAAGTGTTTTCCTAGGGACCCAAGTCCCACTACATGCTAAAACATAAAAGAAAACTACGTGCAACTCAGTCGTTTGTCCCATGATCATCCAAATAGCCTCCTCCTAGCCATCCCCGCCTCTGTCCCAAGTTACCCGTGGAAAACCACAGAAAATAAGGGTGAGCAACAAGTTACTCAAGAAGAATCCCCAACCGGGTACATTACGAAAAACATCTCATTTAGCACACCGACATGCAACCATACAAAACTTAAGCGGAGTAGTTGGATTAACCATGCAACAAATCCTAGGGCTTGCCTACTCAGAGGCTCTTAGCTATCGAACTTCTCCTGGCTCTACATCTAGACGCCCTTCGGGCCTTACACAACCTAATACTCGGTGAGGCCCATCGGGGACTTACACACCTAGGATGCCCATCGGGACTTACACCTCCAACTCGGTGATGCCCATCGGGACTTATACACCTAGGATGCCCATCGTGGTCTTACACCTCCGACTCGGTGATGCCCATCGGGGTCTTATACACCTAGGATGCCCATCGTGTCTTACACCTCCGACTCGGTGATGCCCATCGGGTCTTATACACCTAGGTTGCCCATCGTGGTCTTACACCTCCGACTCAAAGTGATGCCCATCGGGTCTTATACACCTAGGATGCCCATCGTGGTCTTACACCTCCAACTCGGTGATGCCCATCGTGGTCTTATACACCTAGGTTGCCCATCGTGGTCTTACACCTCCGACTCGGTGATGCCCATCGGGTCTTATACACCTAGGATGCCCATCGGTCTTACACCTCCAACTCGGTGATGCCCATCGTGTCTTATACACCTAGGTTGCCCATCGTGTCTTACACCTCCGACTCGGTGATGCCCATCGGGTCTTATACACCTAGGATGCCCATCGGGTCTTACACCTCCAACTCGTTGATGCCCATCGTGGTCTTATACACCTAGGATGCCCATCGGGTCTTACACCTCCAACCGTCCCATCGGGTCTTACCTTGAGCGGGACCTACACTAGATACCCCTTCTAACTTCTACACTAAACATCTCGGTCTCAACTTAACATGGATTTAACGGCAATCAACGGAAAACATGGATATGCCAGGGAAGAGGGTACCTAGCATGGTACTAGCGGAACACAATTCAAACACAAACATGAATCAAGGAAGCATGAATCCTATCTAATAGAAACTCATACAATCACGTAAATCAAGCATGCTATCAAGGTATTCGCGGGGTCCACACAACCCCGGGTAAGAATCCTTACCGGAAAAAGTGGAGGTTATTTATCCCGAATCAACTAACAACCCTCGAGCTTATAAGCGAACTCGAGCAACCAACCAAGAGGCGCGTGGTCTCGACGCGAAAAGGCGCGCGCAAAGAACGGCGCGCGGCAGGCGGCAAGGCGCTGGCGCTGCTTCGTGCCGCTGACGCTGGCGTTGCGGCAAAGAAGGTGCCGGGCGCTGCTCGTGCTTCTGACGCTGGCGTTGGCTCGGCGCGCGCAAGGCGAAAGCGCACGGCGCGAGGCAACTGCGGAGCGGCGTGTCGCGGCGACGCGCGTGAGGTCGAAAATCTTCGCCGCGCCGGCGGGCGGCCAGTGCGCCGCCGCACGGCCGCGGCGATGCGGTCGGACGGAGCGGCGCGTTGGGGCGCACGGCGCGGCGGCGGCTCGGTGCGGGTCGGTCGCGGTGCGTCTGGCGAGCAAGCAGGCGGGCGTCTTGCGCGTGTGGGTCAAGCGCTTGCGGCGCCGGTGCGATGGGGTGGCTGAGCGCGCTGGGCGCGTGGCGATGGCTCGGTGCGCGACGGGTGTGGGGCGGCGACCGGCAGCGCGACGGCGACGTGGGCGGCGGCTTGCAGTGCGTCTGCGGCTTGGGGTGAGAGTGAAGGAGAAGGCTAGGGTTTTGGATTCTTTTTCTTTTTATTTTCTCCTTCCTTTCCTTTAAATAGACTTGGAAATCTCAAATGACCTTCCCAAGACTCCCCTTCGGGCCCCTACTGACGCGCGTTTATTTTTCTTTATTTAAACCCAAGCTTCCAAATCCCTTTTTAGGCCAAGGGTTCGAGTCCTTCCAACAACTCCTTACAAACTAAAATAAAAGAAAACCTTATTTTATATTTTGCTGAAAACCGGGCTGTTACACGGGAGAAGGCGCACGCAAGGAAGCTTGAGAGAGATGGTGGACGGCAATGGATTTGGAGGAAGAAAATATGAATAAACCTATTTTCTTTTCTCTTTTATTCAAACTCCCTAAAACCCGAAAAACAAGGCAAACCAAGGCATACCGCGGAATGAGCAACAAAAACAACCGGTGGCCCAACTGGCAGGACCACACCACTGACTCCCTAGCCACCCAAGCTTGAATCCTAGCTGAAGAACTTTTAATTCTGAATTTTATTTTTGCATCTCTCCATACCCAAACTCATCCAGAATGCAACCAAGCCCTACATTTGACTATCCAAGAATATTAACAGCTGAAAAAGATAGAAACGGCCCTAACGGCCTGACCAAATTACCAAAATACCCTTAGGACATACAGAAGACCGGGATGAAGACTCAGGCCATTACAATATTCCCTCTTTTTTATGAATTTCGTCCCCGAAAGTCCTCCCGCTTCCAACTGGCTTCCTCTAAACTCTGACTCCTCCACTGAACCTTTACCAAACGGATCTCACACCACTATGTTCAGTGACACCGATCCAGAGATATGTTAGGCATTCGTACTGGACCAGGGCAGCATGCCTTAGACCCAGCATGTAACGACCCGACCCGGAAGGGTTCTAACTAGGCCGTTACCTCAATGCATGCATTACAAATCTACAGAAAATTTGCAAGAGGGTGTTCGGATTCTAAGTAAAAACTAAAACATCCATTTAAAAAGTTAACAAATTTCATGAAACCTGTCCCTGTTTCCAAGCAACTGTTCAAAGACAAATACATTTACAAAACTTACTCTGATCAAAGATTTATTTAAAACATACAAGCTTTACAATAGTGCTAGAATCCAAAATACATTCGTAAAAACACCCTAGGGCTCCGTGCCCAACTACATGCATTCACAGAACATTTAAATCATAAACATAAACATAAGACTCAGAGTTGAACAACGGGGTTTCCATAATCACAGCTCCTCCTCCAGCCATCATGTCTCGCACCATGGTTACTTGTGGAAAACCACATAAATAAGGGTGAGTAACGGATTACTCAGTAAGAATCCCCAACCGGGGTACAATACGATATAATCAGTCATCTAGTACCAAAGCATGCAAGCAAACAGCTACCAACACAGATCATGGCTCAATGAGATCATAAAACAAGATCTGGAGTCATCAGAAGTCACTTTCTTCCAGCCTAGTGATTGGATACACTGACCAATCCTGAACATCAACGAGGTATCTGTCACTCGGGGGGAATACACTGATCCCTAGAATGTCCTCAAGGGCCTCCTTGCCCTTGCCACTAATCTGGACTTACGGGAGAGTACCCGAAGTCAGGCTCTAACGGAAAGAATGGTGTACTCACAACATTAGCCCGGGGGAGCTCTCCGAACTAGCAACTAACGCGTGTGCGCGCACACCGCATGCTCTCTGCAACCGGCGTAAATGCGGGGGCCAAAGGGCAAACTACGCGGGCCAGGTGCACATACCTATGATTCGGAAGCTGTGTCACTGATCACAGTAGCGCGAGGCCCTCGGCGCTCATCTGTGCAGCCTGATCCATTGACCTGATGCTAAGAACCGGCCAAGGTAGGCTTACACCGTTGGCAGGGTTCCGCTCTAGCAGGCTACAAACTAGGCTATTGCCGAAATGGGTAGCTAAGTCCACAACCGGTGGGTCGGGGGGGTAGCAAGATACGTTATGCTTCGCACACTTTACTCCCGACCTGAGCTAAATCCACCTTGGCGACCGGGGGTGGGTAGCAAGATACGTTATGCTTCGCACACTTTACTCCCGATCAGTGGGGACAAAGTACGTTATGTCCGCTCAGCCTCTGGATGATGACAAACCCTACAACTCTATCTAAGAGTACAAAGTAAAAAGCAATGATTCTTGGCTAGCAAACAATGACCGACATCAATCACAATTACCTAGCATGATACTACGGGCTTAAGCAGGAATCATAAGCATGCTGGCAGAACAAACCTAGCATGGCACTAACATGTAAAATCAGGCAAACATGCTAGCAAGAATTCAATCAAACAGCTCTATTACTATCATGCTCATAACAGTCAGCAAACAAGCAAGGCATATCATGAAAAATATCGCAGGGCCCACACAACTCTGATAAGAAATCCTTACCTGGTCGGAAGGCAACAACACACAATAAAATTAACTGCGATCGAACCCGAGCAACCTATATCGAGCCAAACAAACACATCAATAATCATAAAATAGCCCTAAATACAATAAAATAAACAGGGCTCAGCTCAGGAGCAACTCACGAGGCGCGGCTGACACGCGAACGAGCCGGTTGCACGGGCTAGGCAGCAACTGGGCGCAAACATGTGCAGGAATGGGCGCTGGAGAGCTGGGCTGCGCGCGGACGGGCGCTGGGGCAACACTGGGCGCGCGGGTGCGGGCGCTTGCTCGATCGGGGCGGCGCGCGCGCGCTTCAAAGATAGGAGGGCGGCGCGCGGCGGAGCGAGCGACTGACGCGTCGGGCTACATGACGGGCGATCCGCCGACACGGCGGCGACACCGGCGAACGCGAGGGCCGGGCGGCTCGGCATCAGGCGACGCAGCTCGAGGCTGGGCGACGCGGGCCTGGGCGAGGGCTGCTCGTGCGACACGGCATAGTGCAGGGCGACACGAGCTGGGAGGCCAGGGGCGGGCGCGCCGCGAGTCTGGGTCGGCGATGGCACGACACAGGCGGGGCGGTGGCTCGGCTGGCGAGGCTCGCTCAGTCGCTGCTGGCCGACTTTTATGGGCGACCAAAGGGGCCTGCTCGGGCTAGGTGGGGGCTAGGTCGGGAGAGAAAGAGAGAGAGAGAGAAAATGGATTTTGGGGAAAAAATAAAAGAAAATGGGAAATAAAAGGAAAAAATGGGAAAAAGGGAAAAATGGGATTTTATTCCTATTTCCATCCTTATCCACTTTTAAAACCTTAAAATCCCATTTCCCGGTTTCCTCCTTCGAGACCCGACCGAAGCAATCTTTTCCAATGAATAAAACTCACTTAAATTCAACTCCCAAACCAACAATAAGGGCCCGGGCTCGAATCCCAAAGGAAGCACACAACCAACCATCACTTTGCTAAAGCCCAAACTACAACCGAGCATCCAACCGACTAGCCCAAACACCACGGGACTCGCAGCCAACAACAAACAAGCCTCAACAAAGGCAGGAGCTTCCTCGAAGCCCTGAAAACCACAAATCTCGCCTCGGGCCCAAAAGACCAAAATACCCCCAAGGATCCAAACGGCTCTAAAACCCAACCAAACAACCAAATCTTGACCCGAAGGCACCTCGAAAACTGTAATAGGAAACTGGGCTGTTACAATACTCCCTCCTTTTAAGACTTTCGTCCTCGAAAGTCGTAAGACGAAACAGCTCCAGGAAAACTCCACTGAACCAGCCAACTGAACTTCTCGGCCAAGACAACACTAGCCCTTCCTCGAGAACAAAACCCTCTTGGGTTCTCAAAGGCTCAAAGCCACAATGCCAACCAATCGCCAACAACAGGCAAAAAGCTAATCGAAAGGCCATCGCTGCTCGATCCGCTCAAGGATCTCAAAAGACCCTACAAACTCGGGGCTCAATGTAACGCCCGCCTTTCTATTCCAGCCTCGAGGTGCTTCCTGCTCGATTCGATGGTTCGGTTGGGCCGTTAGAGCTGCTTTTGACCCTTAGGGGTATTTTGGTCTTTTTGCTCCTCGGCAGATTTGTGGATTTTCAGGCTTCGAGGCAGCTCCCGCTGCGCTGAGGCTTGTGTGTTGGTGGTCATGAGTCCCTAGATGTTTGGGGTATTCGCTTGGGAGTTCGGTTGTGATTTGGGTTTTGGGCAAAGTGATCGTTGTTTGGGTGTTTCCTTTGGGATTCGAGCCCAGTGCCCTTAGAGATGATTTGGGAGTTTGTTTTATGTGAGAGTTATTGTTTGGGAAAGGTTGCTTCACCAGGTCTCGAAGGAGGAAGCCGGAAATGGGATTTAAGGACTTTAAGGCTTGTTTTAATTAGGAAAAAGGGAAGAAAAATCAAGAAAGTCCCTTTCCCCTTGTTTTGCAATCTCTCTCTCTCTCTCTCTCTCTCTCTCTCTCTCTCTCTCTCTCTCTCTCTCTCTCTCTCCTAGCCGACCTCACCAAGAAGACCCAACCCTAGCCACCCAGCCATGCCCTAGCCGCACCACACCGGCCGCATCAAAGCCGCCCACCCCAAAGATAGCCCCTCGCCTAGCCCGCCGCACCAGACGCACTCCATCGCCACCAGTGCGCCAGATGCGCGCGCATCGTCCCAGCCCTAGCCGCGCCCTCGCACCAGGCCGCCCAGGTCACCCATGCCGCGCCGTGCCGAGCCACCCCTGCGTCCGATCGCGTCGCCCTCGCCCTTGTTGCGCCGAGCCCAGATCTGCTTCGCCCAGGACCGTGTCGAGTCGCCCGAGCCCTGGCCGCACCGAGTCGCTCGCTCCCGTAGGTCGCCGTGCCATCCCGAGCGCCCCCGAGCCCATCGCGTCGCCTCGCGAGCGCGCCGTCTGCTGCCCTCTGTCAAGCGCGCGCGCAGTGTCGCCGCCAGCCGAAGCTCGAGCCCGCGCCGCGCGCTTTGCTTCGCCCCGCGCTGCTGCGCTCGCGCCCACCGCCGCCTGCGCGCTGCTGCGCCTGCGCCTCGCCCTGCGCCCCTGTGCCAGGCACAGGCCGCAGCCCACCACCACACTGTTGTGTCTTTGGTTGGCCCGAGCCTTGTGGCTTCTCGGATGGTTGTTTGGGTTCGATTAGAGGCTCGAGGATTGCTTGGTTGATTTGTGATTATTTTCTGCTTGTCCCATGTAAGGATTTCTTACCGTGGTTGTGTGGACCCTGCGATATGTCTCGATTGTGCCTTGTATGTTTGTTGATTGTTATGAGCATGATAGTGATAGGCAGCTTTGTTTGATCTCTTGCTAGCATGTTTGTTGATTTTACATGTTAGTGCCATGCTAGGTTTGTTCTTCCAAAGATGCTTGTGATTCTGTTTAAGTTGTAGTATCATGCTAGGTAAACGTGATTGATGTCGGTCATTGCTTGCTAGCCGAATCATTGATTTACTCGGTATTCTTGGATAGAGTAGTAGGGTTTGTCATCATCCGTGAGGCCGAGAGCGAACATAACGTGCTTTGTCCCCACCGGTCGGGAGTAGAGCGAAGCATAACGTACATTGCTTCCCCGCAGCCGATGTGGATGTAGCTACCACATCGGCATAAGCCTAGTTTGTAGCTCTGCTAGAGCGGAACCCCGCCAACGGTGCAAGCTCGCTTGGCCGGTTCTTAGCTTCGTGTCGGTGGTACAGTGCGCGCAGATGAGTGCCGAGGGCCTCGCACTCACCGTGTTCGGTGACACCGCTTTCCGAGTCTTAGGCATGCGTGCCTGCCCGCGTGAGTTTGCCCTTAGGCCCCGCATTTACGCCGGTTGCGAGAAGAGCATGCGGTGTGCGCGCGCACACGCGTTAGTAGCCCGGTTCGAGAGCTCCCGGCCAATGTTCGTGAGTACACCGCCTTCCAGCTTTAGAGCCGGACTTGGGTACTCTCCCGATAGTCCGATTGTTAGCGAGGGCAAGGAGGCCCTTGAGGACACCCATTGGGATTGGCTTTTGAGCTAATCAATTGGTCGAGGAGAAAGACCCTCGAGGGTGTCGGACATCTTGGGATCGGTTTTGAGCTGATCAATTGGCCGAGGAGAAAGACCCTCGAGATGTCCCGGATTGGTTATGAGAACCAATCATTAGGCCTAAGTAGGAGACTTCCGATGACTCCGAAGTAAGAGACTTCCGATGTTTCCAGATCTTGTGTTATGAGCTCGTTGAGCTATGATCTGTGTTGGTAGTCGCTTGCTTGCATATTGAGGTGCTAGATGACTGATGTATCGTATTGTACCGGTTGGGGATTCTTCACTGAGTATGTTTATACTCACCCTTATTTATCTTTCGGTAACTCGGGACAACACCAGGAGGGCTAGCGGAGGGAGCCGATTGATCATGGGGAACCGCCAGGCACTCTGTCTTTTATTATTGCATTGTTTATTCAAGATGTAGATGGACAAGAGTCCTAGGGGAACATTGTTTAAAACGTTGCTTAAATTGTATTGTACATTTTATTAAACACTGCCGTGATGTTTTACTTTGTTGGATTGTTTAAACTTAAATTGTTGGTTATGTTTTAAGGGCTCCCCTTCTCATATGTTTTTGAAAGATTTTTAAATATAAGCTCTAAACCGCTTGCTATCATATTTAACTTGCATGCTTTGTAAGATCCTGTGTTTAGGACCATGTTTTGGGTCGGGTTCTTACAGCTTGGTATCGAGCACGAGTCATAGATTCTGTAGACTAACTCGCTTTGTAGGTTGTTGTTCCCATGATCATCGCACTCCACGGCCGCTTGGTTTGTCCGAGTTCAATTAAGTTAAGGGGTAAGAATTTACAATACTTTTCTTCTAGCTTTTATGCATGTGTAGAGTTGTGGAGCGAGACGAAGCGTGTTCTCGACTCGTTGTTGGTTTGGGCTTAGAGAGCCATCATGCCAACTTTTCCAGCGAGGCGCAGTAGTTTGATGAGCGGTGAGAGCCCCCGTGTGGGCGATTTTGTTGCTTTGTGCGCAGATCGCCGGTGTGTCGATCGCACTCGAGAGGAGGCGAGATTAGACTCCCATAGGCCATCTGTGGGCCCGGTTGGCGGTTTCTCCCCTAGTGAGAGGGTGGAGGTGCCTTGTGCGAATCGCCGTATGTTGATTGCACTCGAGAGGAGCAGGGACGCTTGGCATGTCCGACCGAGGAGTTGGACCGATCTTGTTGATGTTGAGGCCGCGTCCCAGGTTGTTTAGCCCTTTGGCGAGTTGGCCCCGGCGATTGAGTTGCCTAGAGGTGGGGGTAGAGGCTAGCACGCCTCGTAGTATGACTCCTTGAGCAGAGTGTGCTCCACCCATGTGAGATTTGATGGCGGTCTTTAGCTATCACAGAGCAAAGACCTGAGCACGTTCAGAGCGCGTAGCGAGGAGTCCCGGCATGGATAGCCCAAATGACAGAGTTTGTTTCAGCATTTTCCCCGGTAGCTCTCGTAGCCCCTGAGGTTCCGGGAGGGCTTGATCGGCAGGTTTATGCGATTGAGTTTGTTGGCGTTGATGGAGCCGCCCGATTTGGAAAGTGGATGCCAGAGAGCTTGATGTATTAGAAAGTCCTACTTTGCTAGTAGTAAAGCGGTTGGCGAGTTTGAGTTTAGCATCCGTGTGTTGGGATGCCCTCATTGCTCGAGGCCGAGGTGAGCCGTTCCGTCTTTATTGATTCCGCAGCTGGTGGTGGTAGTCCCTTGAGAGAGGTGGACTAGCGAGTCTCCACCATCGCCCGATTGATTGGCAAGTTGCCGTGTTAGTGGCTTGAGGCGGATGTAGAGACATCTGTGCCCCTTGCAAGCCTCTTTGTTGTTTTGCATGCACGAGTTCTCTTTGTACCCTCGTAGCTGAGGTGTAGTGTGGAGTTTTCTTGCCGGGGTTTTATCCATCTGTGGATTTCGGCGGGCTAGTAGAGTGGAACCCTCTTTGTTTTGGATGTTCCGAGTGTGGAACTAGTTGTTGCCACCCGAGGAGTTGGCTTGAGCTTTTGTTGAGCATCGAGTGGGATGCGAGGAGTAGGCCGTGGCAAGTCCGTTGGTCGAGATGCCGAGATTAGGCCGCTCGAGTGTTTGGACTCTGTGGCTTGAGTGCCATTGCCCCGTCACTTGGAGAGTGACTTTCCCTATTCTCGAGAGGGCATAAAGCTCGTTTGAGGCTGATTCGTGTGGTAATGGATGTAGTGCTGTTGGCACCAAGCTTTGAGAGGAGGCCTAGTTTCAGGCCGCTTGGCACTTTTGTGCGCAGTGGTTCCATGGCTGCCTGAGTTTAGCATCCCCGCTTGTCTTGTACCCTTTTCCCGAGGTTGCACTGTTTGGGTTGCTTAAGAGATCTAGCTCGGTGGTAGTCGAGAGGACTACAAGTTTGAGGTTTTCGAGGGAAAGTAGGAGCTGTTCAGGATCTCTGAGAGTTGGGTGTAAAGGATGCTTTAGGCTGTTAAGAGCTAGCGCGTTCGAGTTCTCGCGCCTGTGTTGGGAGCCTGTGAGCCAGCTTGATGGTAGCATGATTCGGCTACCCTTTGAGTCGCCCTAGTATGGTTAGTGTTGGCATCGTGGATGCGTGGTTGATCGAGTGTTAGAGCCATGAGTTGGATGGCTGATCGGAGCGCGTTTAGTGAGCTCATTGTTTCGAGGAATGTTAGCTTGGTGTGGTTTTGCGCTTGTAAGAGTAAGTTGGCCAATGTGGCTTTTCGTGGTGAGTTGGCCCCGAGTGGGTTTGAACTCTCGTTGCTCCCTTGTTTGTTGTGGCTCTGTTTGGAGGCAAAAGTTGCCCTGTGTGAGAGCCCTTGTTGGCTTTGGATCTTAAGAGATCAAGTTGGAGCTGTGCACCCCGGTGCACTTTTGCGTAGCTCGTTCCGTGGTTTATGTTTGGAAAACCACGAGAGGTTCGTGTAGAGGACCCAGTGCTCAGTCTTTGAGGTGTCAAGGCTTTAGTTCTTGGCAAGTGCCCTAGCTTTGGCTATAAGGATGCCGTGCTCGTTGTCGGGTACATTGGTTAAGCAAGTTTTGCTAGTTGGTCCTTGCCCTGGTTAGACTTGATTGGGGACCGAGCAAGAGCGATAGTGGCAAGCCGCGCAGCTTTCGATCGTTTTGGCTAAGAAAGTCGTTCGGATCCTTACCTTGAGAAGAAGGTATGTTGAGGTTGTTGCTTTGAGTAGGAGGATGACGCCTCTGTAGCGCTCCGGTCCCCGTGGTTTCCAAGTTGGAGTTGGCCAGCGTAGTTAAGATGCTTTGAGAGGGTTGTGCCCGTGGCGGCCGGTTGTTTGTTAGATCGTTGTCGATCGTGTGTGTCGGAGGGTGATCGAGGATCTCTAGTTGTGGAGAGCCTCTCCGAGCTCGCTTAGACCCGAGCAATGTTCCTTGGGTGAGTTGCTTGCAGATTTGGCAGTGTAGCAAGCTAGTGCTTGTTTGGTTTTGGAGGCTAGTTGGTGCTTGGTGTTGACCAAGATTTGGTTCTCTTGATGTTTCAAGAGCTTGCTCGGTTCGAGCCAGGGCGTTGCCCTGAGGATTCGTTCCTAGTCTGGTTGTTTTGGGAGTTGATTCCTCCCTCGGTGGTTGAGTAAGTTCGGCTTGTTCTGGATTGGTGGTCCAATCAGTTGAGTTCCCTTGGGTGTTGCTTCCAAGAGAGTTGGTTGATGTTGCCCTTGGGTTTGAGCAAGTCAGCGAGCGTGTGTGATGTTCGCGCCTTTAGAGTTTTGCTTGCCGGGAAATCGTCCCGTTGAGGAGTCAGCGTAGCTCCTGAGTTATGTAGTTGATCAGAGTAGCGCAGTGGTTAGTCCAGCGAGAGGGTCCCTGCATTGTGTTGTTAGCAAGCGAAAAGTTGTTTGTCCCCGCAAGAGCGATGGCCAGCCAGTTTAAGAGTTGAGCTTGAGTTGAGTTTCTGCTGAGCAAGGCCTTCTCGGGCTTTGTTTCTAGTTGTTGAGCTTTCGCAGTTGGCGAATAGCTGAGCCTCGATTGAGTGTGTTGGCACGCAGAGGTGCCGTGGCATTGGTTGGTTAGCCTTTGGGCTGCTTTCCTCAAGCCGTTGTGTGTGTTGTTTGGTAGCCCTGTGAGGGTTTGGTCCTTCTTCGCCGAGATTTTCCATGAGAGGAATGTTGGGTGTTTCCTTGCTCGACAATGTTCTTTTTGGCGATTGCTAGTAGGTTTGAATGGAAAAGTTTGTGTTCGGCCGTTGTGAGGCTCCAGTTGTTGGCTTGGCCGAGTGGAGCCTGTGCCTGGTTTTTGGCCATTTAGGGTTGGCCGTAGCTGAAGTTTCAGCTTGTGCTAGTGGGAAAAAGTTTGCCTTTTGGATCAATCGCCAGTTGGTGGTTCGATTGTTTTTCGTTAAGGCTTTAGGCAAGCCTTGTGGTTCGCTGGTCTCTTGAGAAGAAAGAGTAGGCCGTTTGGTTTCTGGAACCTGAGAGGTTCAGTTGTTTGGCCAGCTTGGCGTTGTGTTGAGGCAGTTTGTTATCAGTTGTGGGCATTCAGAGAAGTTACGCCAGTGCGTGGCGTTGAGTTTTGGAGCTTGTGCCCAGTCTGCTAGTTTGCTGAGAGTAACACCGTTGAGAGGTGTTCCGTGTTGGTTTAGTGGGGTTTTGGCTGAGCCCCAAGTTTGTAGGGCTTTTGAGATCCTTGAGCGGATTGGAGCAGTGGTTAGCTTTGCCCCGTCGTTGACAGCAGTGCAAGTTTTGTGTTCCTCGTCTCTTGGTTGAGATAGTTTGTGACAGACTGGAGAGCATTGTGGCTTTGAGCCTTTGAGAACCCAAGAGGGTTTGGTTTTCAGAGAAGGGTTAGTGTTGTTTTGGCCGAGAAGTTCTGTTGGCTAGGAAACATTGGAGTTTTCCTAGAGCTGTTTCGTTTTAGGACTTTCGAGGACGAAAGTCTTAAAAGGAGGGAGTATTGTAACGGCCCAGTCTTCTATTCCAGCTCTCGAGGTGCTTCCTGTTCGATCGAGTGGTTCGGTTGGGCCGTTAGAGCTGCTTTTGACCCTTAGGGGTATTTTGGTCTTTTGCTCCTCGGGCAGGATTTGTGGATTTTCAGGGCTTCGAGGCAGCTCCTGCCTTCGTTGAGGCTTGTGTGTTGGTGGCTGCGAGTCCCGAGATGTTTGGGGTATTCGTTTGGGAGTTCGGTTGTGATTTGGGTTTTGGGCAAAGTGATCGTTGTTTGGGTGTTTCCTTTGGGATTCGAGCCCAGGCCCTTAGAGATGATTTGGGAGTTTGTTTTATGTGAGAGTTATTGTTTGGGAAAGGTTGCTTCAAATGGTCTCGAAGGAGGAAGCCGGAAATGGGATTTAAGGACTTTAAGGCTTGTTTTAATTAGGAAAAAGGGAAGAAAAATCAAGAAAGTCCCTTTCCCCTTGTTTTGCAATCTCTCTCTCTCTCTCTCTCTCTCTCTCTCTCTCTCTCTCTCTCTCCCCTAGCCGACCTCACCAAGAAGACCCAACCCTAGCCACCCACCATGCCCTAGCCGCACCACACCCCAGCCGCATCAGCCGCCCACCAAAAGATAGCCCCTCGCCTAGCCCGCCGCACCAGACGCACTCCATCGCCAAACCCAGTGCGCCTGGATCGTTGCATCGTCCAGGCCCTAGCCGCGCCCTCGCACCAGCCGCCCAGTCACCCATGCCGCGCCGTCGCGAGAGCCACCCTGCGTCCGATCGCGTCGCCGCCCCGCGCCTTTGTTGCGCCGAGCCCAGATCTGCTTCGCCCGGGCCGTGTCGAGTCGCCCGAGCCCCGCCGCACTGAAGTCGCTCGCTCCGTGAGGTCGCCGTGCCATCCCGAGCGCCCCGAGCCCATCGCGTCGCCTCGCGGCGCGCCGCGCGCGCTGCCTCTGTCAGCTGCGCGCGTGTGTCGCCGCCAGCCCGAGCTCGAGCCGCGCCCGTGCGCTTTTGCCGCCCAGCCAGCGCCCGTGCTGCGCGCGGCGCCACGCCTGCGCGCGCGTGCTGCGCCCGGCGCCGCGCGCCTGCGCCCGTGCCTGCGGCGCGCTGTGCCCAGCGCCCGGCCACACTGTTGTGTCTTTGGTTGGCCTTGAGCCTTGTGGCTTCTCGGATGGTTGTTTGGGTTCGATTAGAGGCTCGAGGATTGCTTGGTTGATTTGTGATTATTTTCTCGCTTGTCCCATGTAAGGATTTCTTACCGTGGTTGTGTGGACCTGCGCGATATGTCTCGATTGTGCCTTGTATGTTTGTTGATTGTTATGAGCATGATAGTGATAGGCGGCTTTGTTTGATCTCTTGCTAGCATGTTTGTTGATTTTACATGTTAGTGCCATGCTAGGTTTGTTCTTCCAAAGATGCTTGTGATTCCTGTTTAAGTTGTAGTATCATGCTAGGTAAACGTGATTGATGTCGGTCATTGCTTGCTAGCCGGAATCATTGATTTACTCGGTATTCTTGGATAGAGTAGTAGGGTTTGTCATCATCCGAGGCCGAGAGCGACATAACGTGCTTTGTCCCCACCGGTCGGGAGTAGAGCGAAGCATAACGTACATTGCTTCCCCGGCACCGATGTGGATGTAGCTACCACATCGGCATAAGCCTAGTTTGTAGCTCCGCTAGAGCGGAACCACCGCCAGCGGTGCAAGCCCGCTTTGGCCGGTTCTTAGCTTCGTGTCGGTGGTACAGTGCGCGCAGATGAGTGCCGAGGGCCTCGCACTCACCGTGTTCGGTGACACCGTTTCCGAGTCTTAGGCATGCGTGCACGCCCGCGTGAGTTTGCCCTTAGGCCCCGCATTTACGCCGGGTGCGAGAAGAGCATGCGGTGTGCGCAAGACACGCCAGCGTAGTAGCCGGTGAGAGCTCCCGGGCTAATGTTCGTGAGTACACCGTTCCTTCGATTTAGAGCCGGACTTGGGTACTCTCCCGATAGTCCGATTGTTAGCGAGGGCAAGGAGGCCCTTGAGGACACCCATTGGGATTGGCTTTTGAGCTAATCAATTGGTCGAGGAGAAAGACCCTCGAGGGTGTCGGACATCTTGGGATCGGTTTTTGAGCTGATCAATTGGCCGAGGAGAAAGACCCTCGGAGATGTCCCGGATTGGTTATGAGAACCAATCATTAGGCCGGAAGTAGGAGACTTCCGATGACTCCGGAAGTAAGAGACTTCCGATGTTTCCAGATCTTGTGTTATGAGCTCGTTGAGCTATGATCTGTGTTGGTAGCTGTTTGCTTGCATATTGAGGTGCTAGATGACTGATGTATCGTATTGTACCCCGGTTGGGGATTCTTACTGAGTATGTTTATACTCACCCTTATTTATCTTTCAGGTAACTCGGGACAACACCAGGAGGGCTAGCGGAGGGAGCTGATTGATCATGGGGAACCGCCGGCACTCTGTCTTTTATTATTGCATTGTTTATTCAGCATGTAGATGGACAAGAGTCCTAGGGGAACATTGTTTAAAACGTTGCTTAAATTGTATTGTACATTTTATTAAACACTGGCCAGGATGTTTTACTTTGTTGGATTGTTTAAACTTAAATTGTTGGTTATGTTTTAAGGGCTCCCCCTTCTCATATGTTTTTGAAAGATTTTTAAATATAAGCTCTAAACCGCTTGCTATCATATTTAACTTGCATGCTGAGTAAGATCCCAGGTTTAGGACCATGTTTTGGGTCGGGTTCTTACACTCAAACTAAAGCCCTACTAAACCAACACTGAACACGTCTCTACGGTGTTACTCTAAAGCTCTGAAACTCTACGCCACGCACTAGCGAACTCCTCTAGAAGCTCACAGCTGTTAACAAACAGCCTCAACCCTACACAAACTGGCCAAACATTTGAACCTTCCAGGTTCTAGAAAACCAAACGGCCTACTCTTACTTCACAGAGACTAGCGAACCTCAAACCTTGACTACAGCCTTAACAAGAAACAATCCAATCACCAACTGGCGACTGATCCAAAAAGGCAAGGGGCACCACCAACATTCCTCTCAAGGAAAACTCGGGCTGCAAGGACTAAACCATCACGCAGCTCTCTGCGGCACAACACCTTGAGGAAAACAGCTCAACGGCTTTACCAACCAAAGCCACGGCACCTCCGTGCCGACTCACTCAAACGAGGCTCCGCTACGCCAACTGCGAACGCACAACAACTAGGAGCAAAGCCCGAGAAGGGCTTGCTCAGCAGAACTCAAACCAAGCTCATAACGAGCAATGTTCTCCTCCAAGCTACTACTCAACTCTAAAAATCCAACTGGCTACTCAAAGGACTTCTCCTTTAAGCTTAAGCCTAACTCAACTTCCAACCAGAAGCTCCACTCCCGAAACCTCACAAGGAAAACGGATAACGACAACCTCAAAGCTTACGGATCCTGAGCCACACGAATCCGCAAGACTACCTCAGAAGCTAACACTCGAGGCTGACATCCAGGGAGCAACTCAACCACCACAGAGACTAGGGGAAAGGGAAAACTTCAATCCCCAAAGAACAAACTACTTGCAAGAAACAACTCTTACTGGCTGGCCACCGCCCTTGCGGGGACAAACAACTCTCGCTTGCTAACAACACAATGCAGGGACCCTCTCGCTGGGCTGACCACTGCGCTACTCTGATCAACTACACAACTCAGAAGCTAAGCCGACTCACCCAAACGGGAAACGACTTTCCCAAAGAAGCAAACTCGAAGGGCGGCGAACTCACACCCGCTCACGACTTGCTCAAACCCAAGGGAAATCTCATCCAATCGGATCACCGATCCGGAACTAACAGAACTTGCTCAACCGCCGACGGAGGGGTCAACTCCCAAAACTTTCTGACTAGGAATAAGACCTCAGGGCAACGCCCTCCAACTAGAACTGAACTAGCTCTCGAAACAACAAGAGGACCAAACCTTGGCCCAACACTCACAAGAGGCAAAACAACCCTTACTGCAGCCTCTCGAACACCATCCAAGAGTCCACCTAACTGGACAAACAACTTCTTCCAAGCAGCCAACAAACTTTTCCTTCAAGCTAGCACCTCTACCATCAACTTATGGCTACGGGAGAAATCTGACAACTCCCAGGAGGAAACGGCTCTTACAAGCAGACAACCGAAGGACAGAGAGCTCCACATACGTTCACTGTCTTGCTCCACTAGAGCAACAACATCTAAATCTCACGGGGCAACAACGGGGTCCATCTCGCATCAACCTCCAAATGCCAAACGGGGCAACTCAACATCCCGAAACAGCAGAAAACAACCAACATGGCACAAACCACTCGCCCCACGAGCAAAACTAATCTCTAGCAGCTCCAAACCACACCTTGGTCAACACCAAGCATCAACTTGCCACCACACCGGAACCAATCCAGACTCTACTCCAAACAACCACTGGCTTGCTAGTCTACCAAGACTGCTAGCAACTTACCCAAGGCTACAAACTACACGCCTCCAACTTGCCAACTGAAACTCACTACCTGGGCTGGCTGAGCTCTAGAGAGGCTCTCATCAACCTAGGGTTCTTCGGCAACCCTCGACACACACTGTCGACAAACGAGTTAACAACCAACTGCCTGAACAGGCACAACTCACTCTAGCATCTCAACCATGCTGGCCAACTCCAACTCCTCGGGGACCAAGAGGACCCGAAACGCTACTGAATGTGTCGTCCTCCTACTCAAACATCAGCCACAACAAGGCTTCTACCCAAGGAAAGATCCAAACAACTCTCTTAGCCAAGGCGATCAGAAACTGCGCGGCTTTGCTACCACCGCTCTTGTTCAGTTTCCAACTAAACTCCAACCGATGGAACACCAAAAGTTCCATCTCCACACGATGCTCAAAGCTGAGGCAACCTTGCTTTACCAAGGCATAACCATGCCACACCGAACTTACTTTAAACCAAGCCTCTACCAAGGGTGCTTACCCATAAGGCATTCAAATCCTCTCGCAAGGCATCAACTCATCTCGCCTCAAAAGCATCCAACTCGCCTCATGGCATCCAACTCGCCTCATAGGCATCCAGCTCATCTCATGAGCATCCAACTCAGGGTCCCTCTACTGGACCAAACTCGCATCTACGATGCTCAACTCTCCTCAGATTAAGGCACTCGAAGGTAGTTGACCGCACTACCAACCACAAGGAAACTCTTTGCCTTAACACTAGCGCGAGACTCACGCGCACCAACACTTACCAACCGCCAACCTGTTGACTTACTCAACCCCCAGAAACACTGGGAAGAGGCTCCGGCTCCTCTCGAGCATCCTTTCGCTTGTAGTCCATCGACTACCACTAAACTAGCCCTCTTGCACGACCAACAGGTGCAACTGCCATAACGGATCCAAGGCTAAAGGAGTGCGCTGAACTCCGGACGGCATAGAACCATCTGCTATGCCCATGCCAAACTCAAGCCTGAACCAGACTTAGTGCCAAAGTGGCACACCAACCGATGCACCTCAAGTGCTACTACTACCAAATCCACATCTTACTACAGATGGGGCCAACAAGGTCACTACCTCGAGTGACAACAACTCTGGCTAGGCATACAAGGGCTCAACTCAAACAGCCATGCCTATGGCATCTCATCAAACCGAAGGCTCACGGCCTACACTTGCATCTCCTCATGATGCTCAACAAAACTCTGGCCGGATCTCTCAACATGCAGCAGCTAGCTCCACTCTAGGATCTCACCAAGGAAGAGTGCTCAACTCTACCAAACATCTGAGGAAACTGGGCTGTTAAACAACAGCAGGCTTGCAAGGGGCAAAGATGTCTCTACATATGCCTCAAGCCACTAACACGGCAACTTGCCAATCAATCGGGCGACTGGTGGAGACTCTGCTAGTCCACCTCTCCCAAGGGACTTCCACCACCAACTACTGTACCAAACATCACAGGAACGGCACACCTCGGCCTCTGAACAACAGGGCATCCCAACACATGGATGCTAAACTCAAACCTGGCCAACTGCTTTACAACTAGCAGCAGGACATTCTAAAACATCGAGCTCTACAGGCATACACTTGCCAAACTGGGCGGCTCCATCATCGCCAACAAACTCATTGGCATAAACCTGCTGATCATGCCCTCCCGGGAACCTCTGGGGCTACAAGAGCTACTGGGGGAAATGCTGAAACAAACTCACAACTGGGCTATCTCGTGCCCGGACTCCTCACTACGCGCTACAAACTGCGCTTGGGTCTCCTCTCTCTGATAGCTAAAGACCTGCCATCAAATCTCTCATGGCTGGAGCACACTCTGCTCAAGGAGTCTCACTCTGAGGCGTGCTTGCCTCTACCCCCTCCACTAGGCAACTCAACGCCGGGGCCAACCGCTCGCGGGCCTAACAACCACGGACGCGGCCTCAACATCAACACGATCACCCAACTCCTCGGTCGGACATGCCAAGCGTTCGCTGCTCCTCCGAGTGCGATCAACATATCGGCGATCTGCACAAAGCACCTCCACCCTCTCACTAGGGAAAGTAGCAGCAATCGGGCCACAAATGGCCTATGGGAGACTAAGTTACGCTTCCTGGGGGGGACGCCCCGTGGCATCCCAATCTATCTGATACCTCAACAAGCCGCTATCAAATCGCTGCGACCGCGGAAAGTTGGCATGATGGCTCTCTAAGCCCAAACCAACAACGAGTCAGAACCTGCTCGTCTCCGCTCCACAACTCTACACAAGGCAAACACTAGATGAAAAGTATTGTAAATTCTTACCCCTTTCTTTAAAACAGTAAACTTAGGCGTACCTGATGACGGTCGGAGTGCTGATGATCATGGAAAAACGACCTACAACAAAGGTCAGTCTACAGAATCTATGACTCTGAGCTCTGATACCAACCTGTAACGACCCGACCCGGAAGGGTTCTAACTAGGCCGTTACCTCAATGCATGCATTACAAATCTACAGAAAATTTGCAAGAGGGTGTTCGAATTCTAAGTAAAAACTAAAACATCCATTTAAAAAGTTAACAAATTTCCTGAAACCTGTCCCTGTTTCCAAGCACCTGTTCAAAGACAAATACATTTACAAAACTTACTCTGATCAGAGATTTATTTAAAACATACAAGCTTTACAATATTGCTAGAATCCGGAAATACATTCAGAAAACACCCTAGGGCTCCGTGCCCAACTACATGCATTCATATAACATTTAAATCATAAACATAAACATAAACATAAGACTCAGAGTTGAACAACGGGTTTTCCATGATCACAGCTCCTCCTCCAGCCATCTTGTAAAACCACATAAATAAGGGTGAGCAACAGATTACTCAGTAAGAATCCCCAACTGGGGTACAATACGATACAATCAGTCATCTAGTACCAAAGCATGCAAGCAAACAGCTACCAACACAGATCATGGCTCAACGAGCTCATAAAACAAGATCTGGAGTCATCGGAAGTCTCTTTCTTCCGGCCTAGGGATTGGATACACTGACCAATCCTGGATACTTCCGGCCTTGGGGGGAATACACTAATCCCTAGAATGTCCTCAAGGGCCTCCTTGCCCTTGCCACTAATCTGGACTTACGGGAGAGTACCCGAAGTCAGGCTCTAACGGAAAGAATGGTGTACTCAAGACATTAGCCCGGGGGAGCTCTCCGAACCGGCAACTAACGCGTGTGCGCGCACACCTCATGCTCTCTGCAGTCGGCGTAAATGCGGGGGCCTAAGGGCAAACTACGCGGGCCAGGTGCACATGCCTATGACTCGGAAGCGGTGTCACTGATCACAGTAGCGCGAGGACCTCGGCGCTCATTTGTGCAGCCTGATCCACCGACCTGAAGCTAAGAACCGGCCAAGGTAGGCTTACACCGTTGGCAGGGTTCCGCTCTAGCAGGCTACAAAATAGGCTATTGCCGAAGTGGGTAGCTAAGTCCACAACTGGAGGGTCGGGGGGGTAGCAAGATACGTTATGCTTCGCACACTTTACTCCCGATCAGTGGGGACAAAGTACGTTATGTCCGCTCAGCCTCTGGATGATGACAAACCCTACAACTCTATCTAAGAGTACAGAGTGAAAAGCAATGTTTCCTGGCTAGCAAACAATGACCGACATTAATCATAATTACCTAGCATGATACTACGAGCTTAAGCAGGAATCATAAGCATGCTGGCAGAACAAACCTAGCATGGCACTAACATGTAAAATCAGACAAACATGCTAGCAAGAATTCAATCAAACAGCTTTATTACTATCATGCTCATAACAGTCAGCAAACAAGCAAGGCATATCATGAAAAATATCGCAGGGCCCACACAACACCGATAAGAAATCCTTACCTGGTCGGAAGGCAACAACACACAATAAAATTAACTGTGATCGAACCCGAGCAACCTATATCGAGCCAAACAAACACATCAATAATCATAAAATAGCCCTAAATACAATAAAATAAATAGGGCTCGGCTCGGGAGCAACTCACAAGGCGCGGCTGACACGCGAACAAGCCGACTGCACGGGTTAGACACCAACTGGGGGCAGACAGGCGTAGGGATTGGCGCTGACGTGCTGGGCTCGGAAGCCAGGGGCGCTGGGCTGCGCGCGGATGGGTGCTGGGGCCACACTGGGTGCGTGGCGCGGCTCGGCACATGGGATGGCGCCCGGGCTCGAATCCCAAAGGAAGCACACAAGCAACCATCACTTTGCCAAAGCCCAAACCACAACCGAGCATCCAACCGACTAGCCCAAACACCACGGGACTCGCAGAGCCAACAACAAACAAGCCTCGACAAAGGCAGGAGCTTCCTCGAAGCCCTAAAAACCACAAATCCTGCCTGGAGAGCCAAAAGACCAAAATACCCCCAAGGGTCCAAACGGCTCTAAAACCCAACCAAACAACCGAATCTTGACTCGAAGGCACCTCGAAAATTGGAATAGGAAACTGGGTTGTTACACAGCACCTCTCTGGTTTGCAGCAGCATGCGGTGCGCGCACACGCTCATTACAGCGCCGACTTGAGAGCTCCTCGGGATCTTATGTTCAGGGCACCTTTCGTATAGTTAGTTGAATTCTGAGTTTTAAGATAACTCCTGGAGTAAGACCGTAAGATGGCATCCATTTATAGTTATGTATGGATTAAAGTAAAGTGCTTCTTCTTTGTTTGTATTTATAGCTTGCATACATTCTACTAGATGACCAGTTGTATCGTATTGTACCCCAGCGCGAGCACGCCCGTGTCATCGCCTCGTCTGCGCGCACCAGCTGTCTCTGTGCGGCGTTCTTCGCGCAGCAGCAGCCCTGCCGCGCCCAAAGACGCCCCAGCCAGCGCCACCACGCGCCCGTCACAAGCTTCTCACCCACTACCGCACTAAAGACACACCAGCGCGCCTTCAACGCCCGTGCAGCCATCTGTCCGAGCGCCAACCCCGTGCCGTGTGAGTTGCTCCCGAGCCGAGCCCTATTTGTATTATTATTTTAAGGCCTGTAGGTTGTGATATTTGTTGTTGGTTGTTAGGTTCCCGATAGCTAGCTCGGGTTCGTTTGCAGCATAGGATCTTTGTGTGTTGTTGCCTTCCGACCAAGTTAAGGATTTCTTACCGGAGTTGTGTGGGCCCTGCGGTATATTCTTTGATTATTGTTTGTATGCTTGTTTGTGTTTATTAGCATGTTAGTGGATAGGTGCTCTGTAATGAATTCCGACTGGCATGATTCTCTTGTTGTTCTCATGTTAGTTCCATGCTAGGTTATTCTGTTCTGGCATGTTCGTTATCTGTTCTTGCTTCGTAGTATCATGCTAGGTTCATTGTTTCTGCTGAGCACGTATTGGATTGTTAGTTGTTATCTGTTTATAGTTTAGAATTCTGATAGGTAGCATCATCCGGGCGAGGATGCATAACGTAACTTGCATCTGTGGCAGGGACGTACGAGGCAGTACTCCATCCCTGATCCGTCATTAGGGTTTAGCTAACCCTAACGGCAGCCTAGTGCAATCTTGGGTGAGGGTGACAGACTGTTAAATGCCAAAACAGTAAGGGGAATGGCGAGCCATTGCCTTGTCCCAGGCAGTCGACACGACCTCAGCGTGTCGGTAGTAGCCCTTGATTGCCACCTGATAGGGCAAGGACCGGTTCCTGGTGTAAGCCTACCACGGCCGGTTTCTTAGCCTCAGGTGAAGGGGTACATGCTGACATAGTCATAGTGTCCTGGTCGCACACCACTATGTTCAGTGACACCAATCTAGAGATTTGTTAGTGTAATAGCCCAGTTTTCTATTCCAGTTTTCGAAGTGCCTTCGGGTCAAGATTCGGTTGTTTGGTTGCTTCATTAGAGCGGTTTTGACCCTTGGGGGTATTTTGGTCTTTTGGCTCCCCGGGCAGGATTTGTGGTTTTTCAGGGCTTCGAGGTAGCTCCTGCCTTTGTCGAGGCTTGTTTGTTGTGGGTTGCGAGTCCCGAGGTGTTTGGGCTAGTCGGTTGGAAGCTCGGTTGTGGTTTGGGCTTTGGCAAAGTGATGGTTGGTTGTGTGCTTCCTTTGGGATTCGAGCCTGGGCCCTTAGTGTTGCTTTGGGAGGCTGATTTAAGTGAGTTTTATTTATTGGAAAAGATTGCTTCGGTCGGGTCTCGAAGGAGGAAGCCGGGAAATGGGATTTTAAGGTTTTAATTTGGATAAGGATGGAAAATGGATTAAAAATCCCATTTTTCCTTTTATTTTCCCATTTTTCCCTTTTCTTTTGAAAATCCCTTTTCTTTCTCTCTCTCTCTCTCTCTCCCTGAGCTAACGCAACCCCAGCCCGAGCCAGCCCCTTTGGTCGCCCAACCCACTCACCCAAGCCCGAGCTAGCACGAGCCCTGCTCGAGTCGCCCGGCCCAGCTCTCTGCTCGCCAGTCGCGCCACCCCGAGCCCCCTAGCTGCGCGCGCGCTGCGCGCGAGCCCAGTGCCCTCGCCGCGTCGCGCCTGATGTCGCCAGAGCCGTGTCGCGTCGCCCGATCTGCCGCCGCGCGAGCCCCCGCCGCCGACAAGTGTCGCCTCGCCCGGCCCTAGCGCGCCGCGATGCGAGCCACCCAGCCCTCGCGTCGCCCGTGTCGTCCACGCTCATGTCGGACTGATCGCGCGTCCTATAGCCCGTGGCGTCGTGTCGCTCGCGCCCGCGCTATTGTGTCCTTATCTTTGGCCGCGCGCGCGCCGCGCGCTTTGCTCCAACCGAAGCTCGCGCGTCGTCCGCCTGCAGCCGGCGCCCAGCCTTGCGCCCTTCTGCGCCCCTCAGCTCCCAACAGGTGCCTCGCCCGTGCAGCCAGCTCGTTCGCATGTGAGCCGCGCCTCGTGACTTGCTCCCGAGCCGAGCCCTATTTATTTTATTGTATTTAGGCCTATTTGTATGATTATTGATGTGTTTGTTTGGCTCGCTATAGGTTGCTCCGGTTCGATCGCAGTTAATTTAATTGTGTGTTGTTGCCTTCCACTGTAAGGATTTCTTCTACCGAGTTGTGTGGGCCTGCGATATTTTCATGATATGCCTTGAATGTTTGCTGACTACTATGAGCATGATAGTAATAGAGCAGCTTTGATTGATTTCTTGCTAGCATGTTTGCCTGATTTTACATGTTAGTGCCATGCTAGGTTTGTTCTGCCAGCATGCTTGTGATTCCTGCTTAAGTTCGTAGTATCATGCTAGGTAAATGTGATTGATGTCAGTCATTGCTTGCTAGCTAGGAATCATTTATTTGCTCTGTACTCTTAGATAGAGTTGTAGGGTTTGTCATCATCCGCAGGTGAGAGCGGACATAACGTACTTTGTCCCAACCTGGTCGGGAGTAAAGCGAAGCATTGCTTGAGGGGTTGAGAGCGACATAACGTGCTTTGTCCCCACTTGTCGAAATAGAGCAAAGCATAACATACATTGCTTTTACTCCCCCTCCCGGCGACCATGAGAATTAGCTACCTCATTGGCGTATGCCTAGTTTGTAGCTCCTAAAAGCGGAACCACCGCCAACGGTGTAAGCCTACCTTGACCGGCCTTAGCTTCGTGTCCGTGGCTCGAGCTCCACGGATGAGTGTCGAGGGCCTCGCACTCATCGTGATCGCGACACCGCTTCCGAGTCATAGGCATGCATACCTGGCCCGCGTAGTTTGCCCTTAGGCCCAACATTTACGCCGGTTGCAGCAGCATGCGGTGTGCGCGCACACGCGTTAGTCGCCGGTTCGGAGAGCTCCCCCGGGCTAATGTCGTGACTACACCATTCCTTCCGTTAGAGCCAGACTTGGGTACTCTCCCGTAAGTCCAGTTAGCAAGGGCAAGGAGGCCCTTGAGGACATCTTTGGGATCGGTTTTGAGTGAACAATCCTCCGAGTGAAAGATACCTCGGTGATGTCTCGTGATTGGTCGAGGATAACCAATCAATGAGGCCGGAAGTAGGAGAATTCCGATGATTCCAGATCTTTCCTTGTAAGCTCGTTGAGCTATGATCTGTGTTGGTAGCTGTTTGCTTGAGTGCTTGGGTACTAGATGACTGATTATATCGTATTGTACCCCAGTTGGGGATTCTTACTGAGTAATTCGTTACTCACCCTTATTTTTGTGGTTTTTCCACAGGTAACCATGGTGCGAGACAGGATGGCTGGAGGAGGAGCTGTGATCATGGAAAACCCGTTGTTCAACTCTGAGTCTTATGTTTATGTTTATGATTTAAATGTCCTCTGAATGCATGTAGTTGGGCACGGAGCCCTAGGGAATTTTCTGAATGTATTTTCGGATTCTAGCACTATTGTAAAGCTTGTATGTTTTAAATAAATCTCTGATCAGAGTAAGTTTTGGAAATGTATTTGTCTTGGAACAGGTGCTTGGAAACATGGACAGGTTTCAGGATTGATGTTGACTTTTTAAATGGATGTTTTATGTTTTAGTTTTTACTTAGAATCCGAACACCATTTTGCAAATTTTATGTAGATTTGTATGCATGCATTGAGGTAACGGCCTATTTTAGAACCCCTTTCGGGTCGGGTCGTCACAGTTAGGCATGCGTCTTGAACTGAGTGCAACATGCCCTAGACCCGAAGACTTCCCGGTTTGCAAAGAAGATGCGATCTGCGCGCACACGCTCATTACAGTGCCGACTGGAGAACTCCTCGGGATCTTGAGTTTAGTGCACCTTTCATATCGAAAGTAGGAAGGCTGAGGCCGAGACTAGTTTCTCGTATAGTATCGTAAAGCGTTGTAGTTTTCTGGAGTAAGACCGTAAGATGGCATCCGAGATTTATGTATGGATTAAAGCGATGTGCTCTCGTCTGTGTTTATATTCATAGCTTTCATATATTCTGCTAGATGGCCAGTTATATCGTATTGTACCCCGGTTGGGTATTCTTACTGAGTAATTCGTTACTCACCCTTATTTTGTGGTTTTCCACAAGTAACCATGGCGCGAAACAGGATGGCTGAAGGAGGAGCTGCTGATCATGGAAACCAGCTACTTTAAACTATGAGTCTTATGTTTATGCTTTATGTTTTTGTTGTCTTCTGAATGCATGTAGTTGGGCACGGAGCCCTTAGGATATTTTCTGATTGTTTTCTAGATTCTAACACTATCGTAAACCGTTTGGAGTTTTTGAATGATTTGAATAAATCTTTGATCAGAGTATGTCTTGGAACTGTATTTGGCTTGGAACAGGTGCTTGGAAATAGGGACAGGTTTCAGGAAAATTATATTTGACTTTTGAAATGGATGTTTACATGTTTTTAGTTTTCATTCAGAATATGGCATACAATCTTACATATTGTCTTTAAGTTTTAAAAAGCATGCATTGAGGTAAAGTGTAACGACCCAGGTTTTTCTTCCCGGTCTTCCAGGTATGCCCTAGGGGTAATTTGGTAATTTGGTCGGGCCGTCAGGGTCGTTTGTGTCTTTTCCAGTTACTAAAATTATTGGATGGTTTTATGTAGGTTTTTGGAGGGGTTTGAGGTTTGGTTTGAGCAAGGTTTGATGCAAAAGTAAAAATAAAGGAATTTGTCTTTGCAGTAGGGTTTGAACCGGGTCTCTGGGGAAGCTTGTAGAGATGTGTGCCAATTGAGCCATTAGGTGCTCTTGTTGTTCTTTCTGCATCACATCTTAGTTACCCTTGGATTTTGGAGTTTTGGTGCATTTGGTTAAATGAAAAAGAATTAGGTTTATTCCATCTTCTTCTCCAAATCTCCTCTTGGCCGCACAAGCTCTCCCTCTCCATAGCCTTTGCCGATTCTTCTTTCCCTTGCATCTCCTTGGGTTCGATCATCATCATTCCGGGTAAGTCTTCATCCTCTTCATCTCCTCATTTGGTTATTGATGCTGGCCGAAGGTAAGAAGTAGAGTGTTGTGTGTGTTGTGTTGATTGCAACCAGTAGAGAAAGCGGCGAAGATAGATCGCCCCTGCCGTCGCACCAGATCGCCAGCCGACAAATGACCGCGAGACCGTCCGCGACGCCATCGCGCACGGATCGCCCGAATCCGTTGGCGATACCCTGCCGTCGCACGGTCGCCCGAGATCTGTTGAAGCAGCTCTCCTCCGCGCGCCATCGCTCGCGATCGTGCGAATCGCGCCCCAGCCAGCGAGACGCCAGATCGTGCGATCGTGCCAGCCAGACGCCGAGACGCCAGCGCCGCGCGCCGCCGCCCGGCTGCGCGCCGCCGCCCGCCACAGCGTCTGCGTCGCGCTCGCCGCCGGCGCCGCGCGCCTTCGCCCGCCCCCGAAGCCGCCGCCCGCGCCAGCCGCGTCCGCGTCGCGCCTGCCGCCGACGCCCGCCCGCCAGCGCCTTCGCCGGCCGCTCGCGCGCGCCAGACGCTCACCGCTCACGCGCGCGCTCGTCCACTGCCGTGTTGTGCGGTAGCGCGGCCAGCGCCCTGCCTGCCGCTGCCGTGCCTGCTGCCAGCGGCTCAAGCTCGTGTCGCCGTGCCGCGTGAGTTCCCTTTGCCGAGCTTGCGTTCTTTTGTTGTTTAGACGTTTTAGATGCTTTGATTATTATTGGTTTGCTAGGTTCCCGCTCGCTAGTTCGGGATTGTTCCGCAGCTTAGGATTTGTGTGTAGAAGCCTCCCACCAAGGTAAGGATTTCTTCACCGGAGTTGTGTGGGCCTGCGGTATATTTGTGATTGTTGTTTTGTATGCCCATGTATGATTATTAGCATGTTTAGCCCTAGGTGCTCTGTTGCAATTCTGATCGCATGAACTCTTGTATTGTTTCTCATGTTAGCCCATGCTAGGTTGTTCCATTCTCGCATGTTCGATATCTGTTCTTGCTTCGTAGTATCATGCTAGGTTCCTTGTATCTGTTGAGCACGTATTGGATGCATTGATTGAATTATTATTATTGCTATGGTTTAGAGTTCGTAGGTAGCATCATCCTCGCCGGATGCATAACGTAACTTGCATCCCCGATAGGACGTCGTGCGAGATGGTACTCGTCCACATCCCGTTAGGGTTTAGCTAACCCTAACGGCCGGCCTCGCAATCTTGGGTGAGGGTGGCAAATCGTTAATTGCCCCAGCGGTCGGGATGATGACTTGGCATTGCCTCGTCCTCGGCAATGCGGCGCGTCCTCGGCGTGTTCGGCCGTAGCCCTTGATTGCCACTGTTAGGGCAAGGACCGCTTCTGGTGTAAGCCTACCACGACCGGTTCCTTAGCCTCAGTGCGGTGGTACAGTGACATAGTTCACGTGTCGTGTCTCACACCCTATGTCGCTGACACCGATCCGGAGATTTAGTTAGGCATGGTGATCAACACAGGCGGCTTGCCACTAGACCCGGCACCCCGAGTTTGCGGTAGCATGCGGTGCGCGCTTACGCTCATTACGGCGCCGATCGGAGAGCTCCTCGGGATCTTGAGCCAGTGCACCTTTCGTATCGGCGATGAGAGCGGTGAGGTCGGGACTTGTTCCCGTATAGCGCGTTTAGTGTGTTGTGGTATTTCCGGACTAAGACCACGAGTTGGCATCCGAGGTCCAAGTGTGGACTTAGCTATGTGCTCTGCTCTCTGTGTTTGTACTCATAGCTTGCATACATTCTTCTAGATGATCATGTATATCGTATTGTACCCCTGGTTGGGGATTCTTCTGGGTAATTCGTTACTCACCCTTATTCTGTGGTTTTCCACGGTAATCAAGGCGGAGACAGGGATGGTGAAGGAGGAGCGTGTGATCATGGAATCCTGCTTGTCATCTCTCGACTATTTTATTTTATCATGACTCTTGACTTTTGTTATTTCCCCGAATGCATGTAGACGGGCACAGAGCCCCGGATGTTTTCTTACGTTTTATGGATTCCAAAGATATTGTACTTGTGGATTGTTTTAATGGTTTAAATAAATCTCTGATCGTAGTATGCTTTTAGAAATGTATGTTTTGGTTGTTGAATGTTTCTGCTTTTTACTTGGAATCCAAATGTGTTTTTCATAATGTCTTCTATTTTCAATACATGCATTGGGGTAAAGGCCATTTAGAGCCCCTTTTGGGTCGGGTCTTTACATAAAGGCCTAGTTTAGAACCCCTTTCGGGTCGGGTCTTTACTGATTGGTATCGAGCTCGTAGTCATAGATTCTGTAGACTGACCTTTTGTTGTAGGTCATTTTTCCATGATCGCCAAGACTCAAGCACTCACAGTACGCCTAAGTTTATTGTTTTATAAAAGGGTTAAGAATTTACAATACATTTTACATCTAGTGTATGCATGTTTTAGCAGAGCGGTATGAGACGAGCGAGGTTACGACACGTTGTTGGTTTGGGTCGAGCACCATCATGCCAACTATCCACAATGTAAGTAAGGAGTGCGTGTAAAGACTCGACTCAAAAAACAATGGTCTCTAACCTAGATCCTTACTTAGCATGCATGATTAAGAACATAAAAACACCAATCAGTACCAATTTAAGACTTTTCAATCAACACAATTAAAACAAATCCATAAATCCTTTAAGTAAAACCAACAAGTAAGGTGGTACTGATCAAGATTTCTTTCTTAAAATCAAAGAAAACGGTTTGAGAAATCTTAAAAAGTTTTTGTATGTTTTCTTAAGGACTCAAGTCCAACTACATGCTAAACCCAAATAAAAGAAAAGATAAAATTTGTCTCGAGTTCGGCCATCCATGATCATCCAAAGAGCGTCCTCTTAGCCATCCAAATCTCTGTCCCCAAGTTACCCGTGGAAAAACCACAAAAAATAAGGGTGAGCAACGAGTCACTCAATAAGAATCCCCAACCGGGGTACAATAAGAAAACATCTCATTTAGCACACCGACATGCAACCATACAATAACTTAGAGCAAAACAGTTGGTTTAGGTTATACGTCACTCCTAGAGCTTTCCTATTCAAGGACTTACAGCTACAACCTACACTAGGTTCTACACCATCGGGGCCCATCGGGGTCTTACACAACCTTGGACGCGATGATGCCCATCTGGGTCTTATACATCAAGGATGCCCATCGGGGTCTTACTCCTGCTAGACACAGTGATGCCCATCGGGGACTTACACACAAGGATGCCCATCGGGGTCTTACACATACGGATGCCCATCGGGGCTTACTCCACAAGTTAATGATGCCCATCGGGGTCTTACACATCTAGGATGCCCATCGGGGTCTTACACATCTAGGATGCCCATCGGGGTCTTACTCCACAAGTCAATGATGCCCAACGGGGTCTTACACATCTAGGATGCCCATCGGGGTCTTACTCCAGCTAGGAACACGGAGATGCCCATCGGGGTCTTACACTCCCTAGCTACCTTATGATGCCCATCGGGGACTTACACATAAAGCCAGTAGTGTAGTGCCCATATGGGACTTACATACACTAGCAACGCATTGGTGCCCATCGGGTACTTACCCAAGCGGAACCTAAACTAATAACCCCTAACAGTCTCCTAAGTGCAGAACACAAACTAGCCTAATAATCAGACAACATACACTACCTTCCATCCTAGCATGAAACTAACAGAATACGAACAGAAACATGGATATGTCAGGATAAGAAAACCCTAGCATGGAACTAACAGAATACGAAAGGAAAACAAACATGCCATCAAGAGAAAACATGACTCCTATCCACCAGAAATCTCATACAGTTACAAGATACGATATGCTATTAAGTATTCGCAGGGTCCACACAACCCCAGTAAGAAATCCTTACCTGGAAATAAGCAGAAAATAACTACCACAACCAACAAGCGACCCTCGAGCTTCTAAGTGAACCTGAGCAACCTAAGCAATCAAAAAAATCAACCTAATTAAACAAACAGTAGCTAACATCTTAGGGTCCAAAAGAGTAAAGGCTCGAGAATTACCAACCGAGAAGGCACTAGGTCTCGGCCCAACTCTCTCAGCAAAATAGGCTCTCGGCGGCAAGTGGGCAGGCAGGACGTGCGACTGGGGTGAACATGCTGGTGCTTCCCTATTGCGGGGGCGTGCGAGACGAACAACAAAGGCTTCGCGCTACGTCGCGGCTACTATCTTCGCGCGTTGGACCACAGATTAGTGCGCGCGGGCTAGAAGCGGACGCGATGAGAGAGAACTCGCGGGGTGAAGGGCGAACTGGCTAAGGAGTGCTGCGTCGTGGCGGGATGCTTGCAGCTGCGATCGGCGAAGGGATGGGCACCGCAAGCAGTTGGGTGTGATGTGCTGCTGCGGCTCAGTAGGTGCGACGGCGCGAGGGCGACACGGTAGAGCTCTGGCGAGCGTTCGCTGGGGCGTGTCGACAGGGCTGCTGCTGGTCTCGGCTGGGGTAGAAACACACACACACAAAATTTCCGACAGTCAAGGCTCAGCCAACGACAAATGCCAAAGGAAAAAGAAGAAAATGAAGGAGAAGCGAACCTACCTCTCGGTTCTTGATTCTTGGATAGACGGCAGGGAAAGATGGAGTGCAAAGAACTTTTTTTTTTTTTAGAGAAAAAAAAATACAATTCTTTTCCTATTAAAAATTGAATTAGGTTTGGCAATTCCCTTCCCTGGGCTTTCCCCCTTCGAGTCCTAGCTGGCGCACTTATTTTTCCTTAATTAAATCCAAGCCTCAAACCTCTTTGAGGCCAAGGGTTCGAATCCTCCAAGGAACACCCTTTAAAACTCCTAACAAATGCAACTACTCTTGGAATCTTGCACCGACAACCAACCTAACCTTAGCAAAAGACGAAACAGTCTCCAGAACCCTCCGGTCCAAAGAAGGCCTCGCACGAGAGCAAAATGACCAAAATGCCCTTTTGGGTTAAAAACCCCTAATGGCCCAACCGCAACCAAAAATCGAACCAAATACACACAGGGAACTGGAGAACGGAGACCCGGGCCCTTACAATACTCCCTTCTTAGAAGACTTCCGTCCTCGGAAGTCATTGTACTAAAACAACTCCGGGTAGTTCCTCCTCATCTCCCCTTCCAACTCCCAAGTAGCTTCCTCCACTCCCTGATTCCGCCACTGCACTTTCACTAAATCGATGGCTCGGTTCCTCAAAACCTTTTTCTCAAATGCTAAGATCTTTATAGGTTTTACCTCAAAGCTCAGGTCACTGTTCAGTTGCAAAGGCTCAAAATCTACGATGTGCGAAGGGTCTGCCACATACTGGCAAAGCATCGAAATGTGGAACACACTATGCACCGCAGCCAAGGACGGCGGCAACGCTAACTTGTAAACTATAGCCCCAACCCTCTCAAGGATCTCGAAAGGTCCAACAAACCTGGGGCTCAGTTTTCCCCTCTTACCAATCCTCAGAACCCCACGCATCGGGGCTACCTTAAGGAAGACATGCTGACCAACTTCAAACTCTAACTCTCTACGACTGACGTCGGCATAGCTTTTCTGCCTGCTCTGGCCAGTCAACATACTAGCCCTACTCTTCTGGACCGCCTCATTGGTCAACTGGAGCAACTCAGGACCCAAAACCTGCTTGTCTCTAACCTCTTCCCAAAATATCGGGGATCTGCAGCGCTTACCATACAACGCCTCAAACGGTGCCATCTGAATGGTTGACTGATAACTGTTGTTGTAGGCAAACTCCATCAAATATAAGTATTGATCCCAACTGCCCAGAAAATCTAACACACAGGCTCGCAACATATCCTTGAGGATCTGATTTACCCGCTTCGTCTGACCATCGATCTGCAGATGAAAGGTTGTACTGTAGCTGCACTCTGTGCCCAATATTGCCTGCAGGGCTCTCCAAAACCGATATGTAAAACGAGATTCTCGGTCAAAGATAATCTTAACTGGCACTCTGTGGTACCTAACTATCTGCTCAAGGAATAATTGTGCCCACTGCTCCACGGTATAACTTATTGTAACGACCCAGGTTTTTCTTCCCGGTCTTCCAGGTATGCCCTAGGGGTAATTTGGTAATTTGGTCGGGCCGTCAGGGTCGTTTGTGTCTTTTCCAGTTACTAAAATTATTGGATGGTTTTTGTAGGTTTTTGGAGGGGTTTGTGGTTTGGTTTGAGCAAGGTTTGTTGCAAAAGTAAAAATAAAGGAAATTGTCTTTGCAGTGGGGTTTGAACCCGGTCTCTGGGAAGCTTGTAGAGATGTGTGCCAATTGAGCCATTAGGTGCTCTTGTTGCTCTTTCTCGCATCACATCTTAGTTAACCTTGGATTTTGGAGTTTTGGTGCATTTGGTTAAATGAAATAGAATTAGGTTATTCCATCTTATTCTCCAAAAGCACCTCTTGGCCGCCCAAGCTCTCCATCTCCATAGCCTTGCCGAGTTCTTCATCCTTGCCTCTCCTTGGGTTCGATCATCATCATTCCGGTAAGTCTTCATCTTCTTCATCTTCTCATTTGGGTGTTTGTTGGCCGAATGTAAGAAAAAGGGGTTGTGTGTGGGTGTGTTGTGCGGCCACCGAGAGGAGCAAGCGACCATCATCGCCACTTACCACTCGCACGCCCAGATCGGTCGAACCAGCCTGTCGCCGCCCAGATCGGTTGAACCAGCCTCGCCCCAAGCCCGTGATCTGTCCCAACAGCCTCGCTGTTCGCCCAGCGAATAGATCGCCGATCGCTCGCCGCGCCAGAGGTCTCGCCAGCGCCGCGCGTCCAGCCACGTCCGCGTCGCCCGCCATCGTGACGCCCTCGCCGTGTCCTTGCCGAATCGCTTTCGCCCGCGCGCCTTCGCCCGAGATGTTCGCCCGCGCGCGGCGTCCTCGCCGAAGTTGCTCACCGTGTCAGCATCGCGCGCCGGCGCCAGCTAGCGCGCCGCTCGACGCTCGCCGCGCGCGCCAGACGCGAGCGCTTCGCCGCCAGCGCGTCCCGTCCCGGCTTGTCATGCCAGCGCAGCAGCCAGGTAGCGTGTCCGTGCAGCGTGCCGGTAGCGCAACCAGCGCGTGTCCCCTGCCGTGCAGGTAGCGCGCCCAGCGCCCGACCTTGCCGAGCCGACTTGCGGCCACCCCCAAGCTCGTGTCGTCGTCACACAAGCGTGAGTTCCCTGAGCCGAGCTTGTCGTTCTATTGTTGTTTAGATATTTTAGATGCTAATTATTGTTGGTTTGCTAGGTTCCCACTCGCTAGCTCGGGATTGTTCCGCAGCCTTAGGATTTGTGTGTAGAAGTCTTCCGACCAAGGTAAGGATCTCTTACCGAGGTTGTGTGGACCTCGCGATATATTTGTGATTGTTGTTTTGTATGCCCGTGTATGTTTACTAGCATGTTTAGCCTAGGTGCTCTGTTCAAATTCTGATCGCATGAACTCTTGTATTGTTTCTCATGTTAGCCCATGCTAGGTTGTTCTATTCTAGCATGTTCGATATCTGTTCTTGCTTCGTAGTATCATGCTAGGTTCTTTGTATCCGATGAGCACGTATTGGACCGCATTGATTGAATCGTTATTATTGTTAAGGTTTAGAATTGAGGTAGATAGAATCATCCGCCCGATGCATAAAGTATCTTGCATCTTTGGCAAGGACGTTCGAGACGATTCTCCGCCCTTGGACCCCGTGAGGGGATTAGCTATCCCAACCGGTAGGCCCCGCAATCTTGGGTGAGGGTGGCGGATCGTTAAATGCCCCAACGGTCGGGATGATGACTTGGCATTGCCTCGTCCCGGCGATCGACACGTCCTCGGCGTGTTCGGTAGTAGCCCTTGATTGCCACTGTTAGGGCAAGGACCGCTTCGGTGTAAGCCTACCACGACCGGTTCCTTAGCCTCAAAGTGCGGTGGTACAGCCGACATAGTTCACGTGTCCGTCTCACACCCTATGTCGGTGACACCGATCCGGAGATTTAGTTAGGCATGGTGGTCGAACTCGGGCGGCTTGCCACTAGACCCGCCCTTCTGCAGTTTGCGGTAGCATGCGGTGCGCGCTACGCTCATTACAGGCGCCGATCGAGAGCTCCTCGGGATCTTGAGCCAGTGCACCTTTCGTATCGACAATGGCGGCCGAGGCCGGGACTTGTTCCCGTATAGCGCATTTAGTGTGTTGTGGTATTTCCGGACTAAGACCACGAGATGGCATCCGAGGTCCAAGTGTGGACTTAGCTTTGTGCTCCGCTCTGTGTTTGTACTCATAGCTTGCATACATTCTTCTAGATGATCATGTATATCGTGATTGTACCCCGGTTGAGATTCTTCTTGGGTAATTCGTTACTCACCCTTATTCTGTGGTTTTCCACGGTAATCAAGGCGGGAGACAGGATGGTGAAGGAGGAGCCGTGATCATGGAACTCTGTCATCTCGATTATTTTATTTTAATTATCATGACTCTTCACTTTTTATTATTTCCCACGAATGCATGTAGACGGGCACAGAGCCCCGTGGATGTTTTCTTACGTTTTATGGATTCCAAAGATATTTGTACTTGTGGATTGTTTTAATGGTTTAAATAAATCTCTGATCGTAGTATGCTTTTAGAAATGTATGTTTGGGTTGTTGAATGTTTCGCTTTTACTTGGGATCCAAAATGTATTCTTCATAATGTCTTTTATTTTCACTACATGCATTGGGGTAAAGGCCCATTTAGAGCCCCTTTTGGGTGGGGTCTTTACATTGGTATCGAGCTCGTAGTCATAGATTCTCGTTGGTCGACCTTTTGTTGTAGGTCGTTTTTCCATGATCATCAAGACTCAAAGCGGTCATCAGTGCGCCTAGATTTATTGTTTTAGAAAGGAAAAGGGTTAAGAATTTACAATACCTATCATCTAGTGTATGCCTTGTTTGGTGTTGTGGAATGGTGACAGCAGTGTTTTGATTCGTTGTTGGTTTGGATGTAGATCGCCAAAGATGCTACCACCCGTCTCGGAGAGGAGGTTCGAGAGCGTCGAGGTATCGGGATCGGATCGTCTGCAGGACATCGTCCCAAGCCGACATCGATGGCATTCCACCAAAGAGCTCCTCTACGTTACGCCTAGAGCGGGCGTTGAGGCGATCGAGCGCCGTGAGATCGCTCCCCGGAGCAGAGTTTGCCGAGTCTATGAGGGCTTTTATGGTCAGCATGTTGAGTGACCAGAGGGCGAGACCCGTGCCTTGTTGGCGTACTTGCAATGAAGAGTCCCGAGCCCATCGAGCGGTGACTCGATTGGTTCAAAGAGAGCTCAAAGAGCACCTCCAGCTCCTCGGAGCAAGTAGCCCCAGAGGCGTATATGGCGGAGGGTGCCGAGGAATTGGGTAGGTGGTGAAGGATTTTGTGAAGTGGAAGCTCGAGAAGTTTGATGCCACCGGTGATGCGTTAGCGGCAGCCAGTGGATTGCCCATTTGGAGTACACCTTCCGATCATGGTGTGCCCCGATATTCAGAGGCCGAGATATGCGGCTCATGTGCTAGGAGGCACAGCGAGATGGTGGTGGGAGTCCACCTTGAGCGAGAGACCACCGGGTCTCCACCCGCTACTTGGGAGTTCTTCAAGGCCGAGTTCAAGGTAAAGTTCATCGATGATGAGGCTCGGGAGAAGATGGTGGAGCTCTTCCGAACCTCAAGCGGGGTTCGATTCCATTGAGGAATATGAGCGCAAGTTCTCGAGAGTATGGATATTTTGCTCCTCGCTTGATTGCCACCCCGGCAGTCAAGATTCGGAAGTTCATATCCGGATTGAGGCAGGTGTTTCCCGAGATGTCGTGGCTCGTGCCCCCGACACTTATGCTAGGGCTACATCCCAGCTAGCCACGATCTATAATGGGAAGTATCTGCTGAGCGGGTTGTTGCCGCTCTGCTCGGCGTCCCGTCCCTAGCACCGTGGGGGCGCGTAAGAGGAAGTTTGACTTTCGGAGGCGGCGCCGCCGCCAAAGGGCGCTTCGAAGCAGAGATCACGGAGAGCTCCACCCGTTTCACCCGACAGCGAGGAGGACCCGAGCGCTTTCCGCTTGTGCTACTTGTGGGGAAAGTCCACGCGAGCTTGTCACCTGGACCTAGATTGTGCTTCCGTTGTGGTAGAGAGGACACATGGCCCGTTTTGTGATCAGCCACTATGGCGGCTCGGCCAATGCAGCAGCAGCAGGTCGAGTGTTTGCTACGACCCGTCAGAGGCCGAGCGTCACGGATGCCGCTGTGGCGTACGCTTCTTGTTTTAGATCACTGCGCATTTGTCTTGTTTGATTCTCGTTCTACGCATTCATTTGTATCTGTGTTGTTTGCTTGAGCATGCTAAGTTGAGACTAGAGCCTCTAGGTTTTGAGTTATTCTGTTGCAACTCCTTCGGGAGTTAGTATGTTGGCTAGAGATAAGATTAGGGATGGCCGGATCGAGATATCCGGAGAGTTGCTTGTTAGGCCACGCTCATAGTTCTCGCCTATGAGCGGTTTTGATGTGATTCTTGGTATGGAGTGGTTAGTCGCTAACCACGCGTTGATTGACTGCCACCGGAAAGAAGTAGTGTTGAGCCGCCAGTCGGCCTAGCTTTAAGTTTCGTGGAGTCCAGGGTGGAGTTGGGCCGCCGATGGTGTCGGGCTTGTGAAAGCTCGTCGTTTGCTAGCTCATGGAGCTTGGGGCTATCTAGCCAAGTTGTGCGGGAAGAGCCGCCCTCGCCGTGCTGCTGATCAGCCGGGTCGTGCAAGAGTTCGCGGATGTGTTTCTTGAGGAGTTACGGGGTTGCCCCAAAGAGAGAGGTTGACTTCATTATTGAGCTCGAGCCAAGGACCCTCCCTATCTCGAAGGCTCAGACGCATGGCGCCAGTGAGTTAAAGGAATCAAGATTCGATTGCAGGAGATGTTAGACCGAGGGTTCATCCGCCCAAGTGTGTCCCCGTGTGGGAGCACCCGCCTGTTTGTGAAAAGAAGGATGGTTCTATGCGCTTATGTATTGATTACCGCGAGCTTAATAAGGTGACAATGAAGAATAAGTATCCGCTGCCCGTATCGATGATTTGTTCGATCGACCTTCGAGGAGCTTCAGTGTTCTCCAAGATAGATCTCGAGATCCGGTTACCATCGGGCCATGCGGATCGTGATGCCGACATTCCTAAGACAAACTTTCGAGTCCAGATATGGTCACTATGAGTTTGTGGTTATGTCGTTTGGATTGACCAATGCCCGGTACCGCGTTCATGGACATGATGGATAGGGTGTTGAAATCATTTTTGGACAACCGTCATCGTGTTCATTGACGATATTCGATTTATTCGAGGTCTAAAGAAGACCATGCAGAGCATTTGAGGCGAGTATTGGCGGCTTTGAGGGAAAACCACTTTATGCGAAGTTTTCCAAATGTGATTTCTGGTTGGAGCAGTGGCCTTCCTAGGCCACGTGGTTTCGAGAGATGGTATAGCCGTGGACCCCGCGAAGATTGAGGCCGTGAGTTCATGGGCCAAGCCGACTTCGATTGCCGAGATTCGCAGCTTTGGGTTTGGCGAGTTACTACCGCTTGGTTCGTCAAGGACTTTTCTGCTTTAGCCTCGCCCCTCACTCGTCCGACGAGGAAGGGTGTCGAGTTTGTTTGGGACAGCGTGTGATGAGAGCTTTGCCGAGCTCAAGCGCAGCTTTGACTTCAAAGCACGATGTTGGCGATCCGAGGGGACAGTGGTTTCGTGGTCTCATGATGATGCTTCCAAGTTTGGATTAGGTTGTGTGTTGATGCAAAGACGGGAAGGTCATTCCCTATGCTTCCGTCACCAAAGCCGTATGAGCGAACTACCCGACTCATGATATGGAGTTGGCAAAGCAGTGGTGTTTGCACCAAGATTTGGAGGCATTACACCCATGGTGAGCGGATTCGAGATGTTTACCGATCACCGTGAGCCTCAAGTATCTGCTTACTCGTAAGGAGTTGAATATGAGGCAGAGAGATGGTTAGAGTTGGTAAAGGATTATGATCTGCGAGATTTTGTACCATCCGGTAAAGCCAATGTAGTGGCCGATGCTTTGAGTAGAAAGACGCCGCACTCTGCGGCGTTGTTGAGTTCCCAGCCCGGTTTGCGAGAGAGTTCGAGCGGGCCGAGGTTGCGATGTTTGTTGGGAGAGGTTACCGCCAGTGGTAGCTCGATTGATATGCTCACCGGCCGATTAGGCAAAATGGATTATAGACGACCAGGTTAGGTGACCCCGCACTTAAGAGATTGGTTGACAGTAGTCAAGATCTTGACGGTGACTTTGACTTTGTATTTTCCCCGCACGGTGGGTTGACTTATAGAGGCCGGTTGTGTGTTCCGGACATTGCGTGCTCATGCGCGAGCGAGTTGCTCTGAGGCCCACATTCCCTTTTTTGCTTGGCACCCCTGGGTACCAAGATGTATCAGACCTTAAGCGCACCTTCCGGTGGATGGGAATGAAGAGAGATGTGGCAGAGTTTGTCGGTAGGTGTCTCACTTGTCGCAAGTGAAGGCACCCGTGCAGAGGCCAGCGAGGTTTGTTGCAACCACCGAGTGTACCCCATGGAAATGGGAAGAGATCTCTATGGACTTTATATCTGGTTTGCCAAGGACTCAGAGGAAGTTCTCTCGATTTGGGTGATAGTCGACCGTTTGACCAAGAGCGCACACTTCATTCCCGGTAGAGACACTTATACCGTGGAACAATGGCGCAAATTGCTTTTGGAGCAGATCATCCGTTATCATGGTGTGTGCCGGTGAGGATTGTGTCGATCGTGACTCGCGGTTCACTTCTCGTTTCGGAGAGCGCTCGAAGGGTTTGGGCACGAGTGCGATTTAAGACAGACTTTTCACCCTCGGACGGGATGGTCGACCGAGAGAGTGAATCAGATTCTCGAGGATATGTTGAGGGCTTGTGTGTTGGATTTCCCGTGCAATTGGGACCAAAGATTCTCATGACTTGATGGAGTTTGCCTATAACAACGATTACCAATCGACGATTCGAGATGGCTCCATTCGAGGCATTGTATGGTAAGCGTTGTCGGTCCCCCCGTGTTCGGGAAGAGGTTGGTGATAGACGTGTTTTGGGTCTCGAGTTACTGCAGCTTGACCAATGGTGCAATCTGCGAAGAATAGAGCTCGTATGATGACAAACTTTCGAGGCGAGCGCAAGAGTTACGCCCGATGTTCGCGTCCGAGATTTGGAGTTTGAGGTTGGTCGACATGTGTTCCTTAAGGTTGCTCCGATGCGAGGTGTTTTGAGGTTTGGTAAGCGTGGGAAGTTGAGTCCCCGCTTTGTTGGTCCATTTGAGATCCTAGAGAGGATTGGCGAGTTGCTTACCTGTTAGCCCTACCTCCGTCACTATCGTGGTGCATAGTGTTTTTCATGTATCGATGTTGAGGCAAGATGTGCCGGACCCGTCGCACATTGTGGACTTTGAGCCTTTGCAACCTGAATGAGGATTTGAACTTCGAGGAGAAGCCGGTGAGGATCCTTGCCTTTGAGACCAAGACGCTGCGTGTCGCGAGATTCGTTTAGTAAAGGTTCGATGGAAGAATCGGGTTCGAGGAAGCCACTTGGGAGCGGGAAGACGAGATGAGGTTGCATTACCCTGAGTGTTTTTTACATCTTAAGGACTTTCGAGGACGAAAGTCATAAAAAGGAGGGAATATTGTAACGACCTGTGTTTTTCTTCCCGGTCTTCCAGTATGCCCTAGGGGTAATTTGGTAATTTGGTCGGGCCGTCGGTGGTCGTTGTGTCTTTCCAGCTTACTAAAATTATTGGATGGTTTTTGTAGGTTTTTGAGGGGTTTGTGGTTTGGTTTGAGCAAGGTTTGTTGCAAAAGTAAAAATAAAGGAAATTGTCTTTGCAGCAAATGGGTTTGAACCCGGTCTCCCGGGAAGCTTGTAGAGATGTGTGCCAATTGAGCCATTAGGTGCTCTTGTTGCTCTTTCTCGCATCACATCTTAGTTAACCTTGGATTTTGGAGTTTTGGTGCATTTGGTTAAATGAAATAGAATTAGGTTATTCCATCTTATTCTCCAAAAGCACCTCTTGGCCGCCCAAGCTCTCCATCTCCATAGCCTTGCCGAGTTCTTCATCCTTGCCTCTCCTTGGGTTCGATCATCATCATTCCGGTAAGTCTTCGTCTTCTTCATCTTCTCATTTGGGTGTTTGTTGGCCGAATGTAAGAAAAAGGGGTTGTGTGTGTGTGTGTTGTGCGGCCACGGAGAGGAGCGACCATCATCGCCACCACCAGCCGCGCCAGATCGGTCGAACCAGCCTGCCGCACGCCCAGATCGGTCGAACCAGCCTGCCGCCAGACGCCCGAGATCTGTCCCAGCGACCTCGCCGCTTCGCCCGCCAGCGAATCGCGCCGATCGCCAGACGCCAGAGGTCCTCGCGCGGCGCCGCGGCGTCCAGCCACGCCGTCGCCGCCATCGCGACGCCGCTCGCGTGTCCTTGCCGAATCGCTCGCCCGCGCGCGCTTCGCCCGAGCGTTCGCCCGCGCGCGCTCGTCCTGCCGAGTTGCTCGCCGTGTCCGCGCTCGCATCGCGGCGCCAGCGCGCCGCCGCTCGAGCGCTCGCCCGCGCGCCTTCGCCGCAGACGCCAGCGCCGCGCGCTGCGCCCGACGCTGCCAGCGTGCGCGCGTGTCCTCGCTGCCGTGCAGTAGCGCAGCCAGCAATGCGTGTCCGTGCTGTGCCGGTAGCGCAACCGGCGCGTGTCCTGCCGTGCAGGCGCGGCCAGGCAGCCATACCAACCTTGCCGAGCCGGCTTGCAGCCAGCACCCCAAGCTCGTGTCGTCGCGCGCGCGTGAGTTCCCGAGCCGAGCTTGTTTGTTCTATTGTTGTTTAGATATTTTAGATGCCGATTATTGTTGGTTTGCTAGGTTCCCGCCGCTAGCTCGGGATTGTTCCGCGACTTAGGATTTGTGTGTAGAAGTCTTCCGACCAAGGTAAGGATCTCTTACCGAGGTTGTGTGGACCTCTATGGTATATTTGTGATTGTTGTTTTGTATGCTCGTGTATGTTTACTAGCATGTTTAGCCTAGGTGCTCTGTTCAATTCTGATGGCATGAACTCTTGTATTGTTTCTCATGTTAGCCCATGCTAGGTTGTTCTATTCTAGCATGTTCGATATCTGCTTCTTGCTTCGTAGTATCATGCTAGGTTCTTTGTATCCGATGAGCACGTATTGGACCGCATTGATTGAATCGTTATTATTGTTAAGGTTTAGAATTGAGGTAGATAGAATCATCCGGGCCCGATGCATAAAGTATCTTGCATCTTTGGCAAGGACGTTCGAGACAGCTTCTCCGTCCTTGGACCCCGTGAGGGATTAGCTATCCCAACCGGTAGGCCCTCGCAATCTTGGGTGAGGGTGGCGGTGCATCGTTAAATGCCCCAATGGTCGGGATGATGACTTGGCATTGCCTCGTCCCCGGCGATGACACGCCCCTCGGCGTGTTCGGCGTAGCCCTTGATTGCCACTGTTAGGGCAAGGACCGCTTCTGGTGTAAGCCTACCACGACCGGTTCCTTAGCCTCAAAGGTGGTACAGTGACATAGTTCACGTGTCCGTGTCTCACACCCCTATGTCGGTGACACCGATCCGGAGAGATTTAGTTAGGCATGGTTATCGAACTCGGGCGGCTTGCCACTAGACCCGGCACCCCCGAGTTTGCGGTGAGCATGCGGTGCGCGCTTACGCTCATTACAAAGCCGATCGAGAGCTCCTCGGGATCTTGAGCCGCAGCACCTTTCGTGACGGCATGCAGGCGCAGTGAGGCCGGACTTGTTCCGTGATAGCGCGTTTAGTGTGTTGTGGTATTTCCGGACTAAGACCCCGAGATGGCATCCGAGGTCCAAGTGTGGACTTAGCTTTGTGCTCCGCTCTGTGTTTGTACTCATAGCTTGCATACATTCTTCTAGATGATCATGTATATCGTATTGTACCCCCGGTTGGGGATTCTTCTTGGGTAATTCGTTACTCACCCTTATTCTCGTGGTTTTCCACGGGTAATCAAGGCGGGAGACAGGATGGTCAAGGAGGAGCCGTGATCATGGAACTCGCCATCATCTCTGATTATTTTATTTTAATTATCATGACTCTTCACTTTTTATTATTTCCCCGAATGCATGTAGACGGGCACAGAGCCCCGTGGATGTTTTCTTACGTTTTATGGATTCCAAATATTTGTACTTGTGGATTGTTTTAATGGTTTAAATAAATCTCTGATCAGAGTATGCTTTTAGAAATGTATGTTTGGGTTGTTGAATGTTTCTGTTTTTACTTGGGATCCGAAATGTATTCTTCATAATGTCTTTTATTTTCACTACATGCATTGGGGTAAAGGCCCATTTAGAGCCCCTTTTGGGTCGGGTCTTTACACTTATCCTACCGGGAACGAAGTGCGCACACTTGGTCAACCTGTGTCGATCACCCAAATTTGTGCATAACCGCTCGGAGTCCTGGGCAAACCCGAAATAAATTCCATGGTAATCTCCTCCCACTTCCACTGCGACACCCCAAGATGCTGCAACAAACCTGCTGGTTTCTGTCTAGGCGCCTTCACTTGCTGACAAGTGAGACACCGGCTGACAAACTGGGCAATCTCTCTCTTCATCCCCATCCACCAAAAAGTCTGCTTAAGATCATGGTACATTTTGTTACCTCCTGGGTGCCACGGAAAAGGCGAGGTGTGAGCCTCGGTCAACAACTTTGTACGAATGTAAGAACCCGACCCAAAATACGGTCCTAAACCTAGGTTCTCACTCAGCATGCAAGTTAAATACTCCATCAAGCGGTTTAGTGCTCATATTTAAAACCTTTCAAAACATTTAAAAGCCGGGAACACTTAAAACATAAACAACAACCTTCATTTAAGCAAAACCAACAAAGTAAAACAAGCCTGGCCAGTGTTTATAAAAACATACAATACAATTTAAACAACTTTTAGAATCGTTCCCCTAGGACTCCTATCTGTCTACATGCTGAACAAATTATGCAAACAATAAACGACTGAGTGCCGGCGGCTCCCATGATCAATCAGCTCCCTCCGCTAGCCCTCCCGGTGCTGTCCCAAGTTACCTGGTGGAAAACCACAGAAATAAGGGTGAGTATAAACATACTCAGTAAGAATGCCCAACCGGGGTACAATACGATACATCAATCATCTGGCACCCTAGTATACATGCAAACACTTACCAACACAGATCATAGCTCAACGAGCTTACAAGGCAGAATCTGGAATCCTCGGAAGTCTCCTACTTCCGGCCAAACGATTGGTTCTCATAACTAATCCACGGACATCTCCGAGGGTCTTTCTCCCTCGGCCAATTGATCAGTTCAAAAACCGATCCAAAAGATGTCCGACACCCTCGAGGGTCTTTCTCCCTCGACCATATGATCAGCTCAAAAGCCAATCCCAATGGGTGTCCTCAAGGGCCTCTTACCCTCGCCAACAAATGCGGACTATCGGGAGATTACCCAAGTCCGCTCTAAATCGGAAGGAACGGTGTACTCACGAACATTAGCTCGAGGGAGCTCTGCGACCGGCGACTAACGCGCGTGTAGCGCGCACACCGCATGCCTTTGCAAACCGCGTAAATGTGGGGGCCTAAGTACAAACTACGCGAGCCGTGTGCGCATGCCTAAAGACTCGGAAAGCGGTGTCACCGAACACGAGTGAGTGCGAGGCCCTCGGCACTCATCCATGCGGCTGTACCACACCACCGACTGGCTAAGAACCGCCAAGGCGAGCTTGCACCGTTGGCGGGGGTTTCGCTCTAGCAGACTACAAACTAGGCTTATGCCGATGTGGTAGCTAAATCCACATCGGCTGCCGGGGGGAAGCAATGTACGTTATGCTTCGCTCTACTCTCGACCGGTGGGGACAAAGTACGTTATGTCCGCTCTTAGCCTCTGGATGATGACAAACTCTACTATACCAGCTAAAACTACAAAATAACTGATTCCTGGCTAGACATACATATCAACATCAATCACACATAACCTAGCATGATACTACGAACTTAAAGCAGGAATCTCAAGCATGCTGGAAGAACAATCCTAGCATGGCACTAACATGTACAAACAGGCAAACATGCTAGCAAGAATGCAATCATAAGCTGTCCTATCCACTAATCATGTTTATAGAAGTAAACATGCATATAAGGCACAATCAAGAAAGCATCACAGGGTCCACACAACCACGGTAAGAAATCCTTACCTGGAAACAAGTGGAAAATAACTATCGCGAATCATATAACGACCCTCGAGCTTAAAGCGAACCCGAGCAAACTAGGCATATGATAAAAACATCCTAAATAAATAAACAGCAGCCAGCAGCTTAAAATCTAAAAGGGGAAGGGCTCGGGAATTACCAACCGAGAAGACATGCGCCTCGGCAGCAAAAGGCGAGAATGGGCGCTGGCCGCGGCGGTGGGCGCCGGGCGAGGGCGCGAGTAAGGCGAAAGCAGCGCCGCGCTGGAGCGGGCGCGCGGGCGAGACGTCGGGTATGCGAGGACGGCGCGCGGGCGACACGTCTGGGCTGCGGGCGTGCGACGGCTGGGACGACGCCCGGGAGGCGCATCTGGGCTGCTGGGTCGACGCACGGGAGGCGCATCTGGGCGGATGGGTCGACGCACGGGTGAACAGGGCTGGGTGGTGCTGCTGGTGCAGAGCGGCTGGCCATGGGGTGAGCGATCTGGGCGTGGGTGCAGGGTGGTGCGGTGCGGCGGTGCAAGCCAGCATCGGGGCGGTGCCGAGCGGCATGGTGCGGGGGTGCGGCTAGGGTGTGGTGGCTCGGCTGGGGTTGGTGCGGCAAGGGCTGGGCATGGTGCGGCTAGGGTTTAGAGAGAGAGTGAGAGAGAATCTTGCAAAACAAGGGGGAAAGGGATTTTTCTTGATTTCTTTCCTTTTCTTAATTTAAATGGGTCTAACATCCCTTCCCAAAGCTTCCTCTTTCCAAACCCGACCCAAGCAAACTTTTCTTTTTAATAAAACTCTTTTTCCTACAAACTCTTAAAACCATTTAGGGCAAGGGTTCAAATCCCAAAGGAAGCACTAAAAAACCCATTAATTTTGCCAATAACTAAAATACCTCCAAACTCCCAAAAAACTTGCCCAAACCTCTTGGGTCCTGCAACCAACAACAATCAAGCCTCGACAAAGGCAGGAGTGACCCTGGAATCCTGAAAATCCACAAAACCCTGACCGGGGCAAAAAGACCAAAATACCCCTAAGGGTTAAAATAGCTCTAATGGCCCATCCCAACATCCGAATAATGTCTCGAAAACACCTGGGATACCGAAATAGAAAACTGGGCCGTTACAATACTCCCTCCTTTTAAGACTTTCGTCCTCGAAAGTCCTAAGACGAAAACTACTCTAGGACATCTCCACTGATCCTTAACCAACCAAACTCCCGATCAAGACAACACTAATTCTTTTTTGAAATCCAAACCCCCTTGGGTTCCCAAAGGATCAAGCCACAAGCCATCCAGTCTGCCACAAACTATCTCAACCAAGACTGGGCATACACCGAACTCCGAAGAAATAGATATGATAGTGCTAACGGTAATCCACATCCTCAAACTCGCACTAGCTCTCAAACGGTCTTAAAATCTTAGGGCTCACTTAACCATGCTAACCCAACTCGAAATGCCTCTCTACGGCGCTACTCTCAGCAAACTCGTGGGCGAGTCACAAGCTCTAAATCTCTACTCCACGCACCGGCTTAACTTCTCTGAATGCTCATAGCTGTTATCGAACAGCCTCGACCCTACACCATGTTGACCAAACAACTAAGCCTCCCAGGTTTTAGAAACTAAACGGCCTACTCTTACTTCGCAAGAGACCTGCGAACCCCAATGGTTGCCTACAATCCTTAACGAAATCCAAATCGAACCACCAACTGGTGACTGATCCCAAGGCAAACTTCTCCAACTAGCACGCGTCCACAACACTTAAGCAACCATCTTGAAGAGCATCGACGCACTCAAGCTAGGGGGCACATACCTGGTTCACCAGACGGCTAACACCACTCACACTAGCTGAAACTTCAGCTTCGGCCACCCCTGAACGACAAGGTCCAGGAACAAGCTCCACTCAGCCAAACTAATAAACTGGAGCCCCTCCTCGGCCGACAACAAACTTTCCAATGCAATCCGATCAGCCACTGGCCTAGGTGAACATCGCCAGACAGGAAAACAAACAACATTCCTCTCACGGAAACCTCGAGCAGCAAGGGATAAAACAACACGCGGCTACTGGCAACACAATAGCTGGAGGATACAACTCCAAGGTTTCCAACCAATGCCACGACATCTCTGTGCCAACCCACTCAACTGTGGCTCAGCTATAACGCCAACTTCGAACGCACATCAACTAGGAACGAAGCCCGAGAAGGCTTGCTCTGTAGAAACTCAACCCGAGCTTACAACGGCGAAGCTCGCCTCCAAACTGCCACTCAACTTTTAAGTCCATCTGGCTGCTCCAAGGACTTCCTCCTTATAGCTTAGACCTAACTCTTCTTCCAATCCAGAAACTCCACCCACGAAACATCGTGAGGAATAAGGATAGCGACGACCACAAGCTTGCGGATCATGAACAACACGAGTCAGCAAGACTACCTCAAAAGTTAAAACTCGAGGCCGGCATCCACGGTGCAACTCAACCACCAAGGAACTAGGGGTTCTACAATCTCCAAAGATCCAACAACTTTCCAGCAACAACTCAAGCCCTTGAACTGTGACGAACCCGACCCAAAACATGGTCCTAAACTGGGGTTCTCACTCAGCATGCAAGTTAAATATGATAACAAGCGGTTTAGTGCTCATATTTAAAACCTTTCAAAACATATGAGAAGGGGAAACCCTTAAAACATAAACAACAGTTTACATTTAAAACAAACCAACGAAGTAAAACATCCTGGCCAGTATTTATAAAAATATACAATGCAATTTAAACAACGTTTTAAACAATGTTCCCCTAAGACTCTTGTCCATCTACATGTTGAATAACAATGCAATAATAAATGACAGAGTGCCGGCGGCTCCCCATGATCAATCAGCTCCCTCCGCTAGCCATCCTGGTGTTGTCCCAAGCTACCTGAAAGATAAATAAGGGTGAGTATAAACATACTCAGTAAGAATCCCCAACCGGGGTACAATACGATACATCAGTAATCTAGCACCTCAACATGCAAGCAAACAGCTATCAACACAGATCATAGCTCAACAAGCTCATAAAACAAAATCTGGAGCCATCGGAAGTCTCTTTCTTCCGGCCTAACTGGGATTGGATACACTGACCAATCCTGGGACATCACCGAGGTATCTGTCACTCGGGGGGAATACACTGATCCCTAGAATGTCCTAAAGGGCCTCCTTGCCCTTGCACTAATCTGGACTTACGGGAGAGTACCCGAAGTCAGGCTCTAACGGAAAGAATGGTGTACTCACTACATTAGCCCGGGGGAGACGCGTGTGCGCGCACACCGCATGCTCTCTGCAACCGGCGTAAATGCTGGGGCCTAAGGGCAAACTATGCGGGCCAGGTGCACATGCCTATGACTCAGAAGCGGTGTCACTGATCACAGTAGCGCGAGGCCTTCGACACTCATCTGTGCGATCCACCGACCTGAAGCTAAGAACCGGCCAAGGTAGGCTTACACTGTTGGCAGGGTTCCGGTCTAGCAGGCTACAAACTAGGCTATTGCCGAAGTGGGTAGCTAAGTCCACAACCGGCGGGTCGGGGGGGGGGGGGGTAGCAAGATACGTTATGCTTCGCACACTTTACTCCCGACCTGAGCTAAATCCACCTTGGTGACCGGGGGGGGGGGTAGCAAGATACGTTATGCTTCGCACACTTTACTCCCGATCAGTGGGGACAAAGTACGTTATGTCCGCTCAGACTCTGGATGATGACAAACCCTACAACTCTATCTAAGAGTACAGAGAAAAATCAATGATTCCTGGCTAGCAAGCAATGACCGACATAAATCACATTACCTAGCATGATAATACAACTTAAGCAGGAATCATAAGCATGCTGGCAGAACAAACCTAGCATGGCCCTAACATGTAAAATCAGGCAAACATGCTAGCAAGAAATCAAACAAACTGCTCTATCTCTAACATGGTCATAACAGTCAACAAACAAGCAAGGCATATCGAGATATATCGCAGGGTCCACACAACAACGGTAAGAAATCCTTACCTAGGACAAGCAGAAAAACAATAACAAATCACAATAAATCAACGAACGATCCTCGAGCCTCTAATCGATCCCGAACAACCTATACATCAAATAAAGCACCCAAATCACATACATAAAACACCCAAATAAATCAATAACCAGCAGCCAACAAATCCGGGCCCAACGAAGAAAAGACTCGGGAAATACCATCCGAGAAGCCACAAGGCTCAGGCAACCAGCACACAACAGGGCATGTTGGGCGCAGGGGCTGGGCTGGCTGGGGCGCTGGGCGTGTTGGTGTGCGGGAGAGCAAATAGCGCTGATGCGCATGTGCGCGCGGCTCAAGATAGGAAAAGCGCGCGCGCGCGCTCGGCAAGCACAGGGGCGCGTGCGTGGCGACGAGCTACTGGGCGCTCGGGCGTGAGCGACATGAGCTACAGAACACTCGAACTGGCACGACATGGCCCGGAGCTGTGCGACGCGGACCAGGGAGAGCTAGCTCGGGGACGGCCTGGGCGACACTGCGCGACTGGGCGGCGACAAGGCGAGGCGATCGGCACGAAGCGGCGAGCGAGCAAGGCTCGGCTCGGCCGAAGGCGGCGAGGCGGGGCGACATCATGCGGCTGGGCTCGGGCGTGGGCGAGCTGGGCCGCCAGGGTGGGCGAGCTGGGGGGCAAGCTCGGGCGACCAAAGGGGGCTGGGAGGGGCTGGGAGGGTTGGAGGAGAGAGAAATGGAAAAATGGGGGAAAATGGGAATTTTGGGAAAGATAAAAGGAAAATTGGATTTTAAATAAAAAAAGAAATTTCCTATTTCTTTTTATCCTTATCCAAAACCATTTTATCCAAATTTTCCAATTTTCCAAAAATCCTTAAAATCCTTAAATCCCATTTCCCGGCTTCCTCCTTCGAGACCCGACTGAAGCAACCTTTTCCAATCAATAAATCTCACTTAGATCAACCTCCCAAATCAACACTGAGGGCCCGAGCTCGAATCCCAAAGGAAACACCCAAACAACCATAACTTTGCCCAAAACCCAAATCACAACCGAACTCCCAAACGAATAGCCCAAACATCTCGGGACTCGCAGCCACCAACAAACAAGCCTCAACAAAGGCAGGAGCTGCCTCGAAGCCCTGAAGAACCACAAATCCTACCCGGGGAGCAAAAAGACCAAAACACCCCTAAGGGTCAAAACAGCTCTAACGGCCCAACCGAACCACTGAATCTGAACCGGAAGCTCGTCCAGAACCGGGATAGAAAACTGGGCCGTTACAATACTCTCTCCTTATAAGACTTTCGTCCTCGAAAGTCCTAAGAAGAAACGGCTCTAGGAATACTCCACTGATTCCTAGCCAACTGAACTTCTCGGCTAAGACAACACTAGCCCTCTTTGAGAACCAAACCCTCTTGGGTTCTCAAAGGCTCAAAGCCACAAAGCTATCTAGTCTACCACAGACTATCTCAACAAAGACTGAGCATGCAAAAAGCACTGCTGCCAAAGACGGGGCAATGGCTAACCGAAAGGCCACTGCTTCGATCCGCTCAAGGATCTCAGAAGGCCTTACAAACCAGGGGCTCAATCAAAACCCTGCTAATCCAACACCGAACACCTCTCTACGGTGTTACTCTCAGCAAACTCGCAGACTGGGCGCAAGCTCCAAAACTCAACGCCACGCACTGGCGTAACTTTTCTAAATGCCCACAGCTGTTATCAAACAGCCTCAACTCTACACCATGCTGGCCAAACAGCTGAACCTCTCAGGTTCTAGAAACCAAACGGCCTACTCTTGCCTCACAAGAGACCAGCGAACCACAAAGCTTGCCTAAAGCCTTAACGAACAACAAATCGAACCACCAACTGGCGATTGATCCAAAAAGGCAAACTTTTCCCAACAAGCACAAGCTGAAACTTCAGCTACGGCGAACCCTAAATGGCCAAAACCAGTCACAGGCTCCACTCGGCCAAGCCAACAAACTGGAGCCTCTCAACGGCCGAACACAAACCTTTCCATGCAAATCTACTAGCAATCGCCGAGAGAGACATTGCCGTGCAAGGAAACAACCAACGTTCCTCTCATGGAAAATCTCGGGCTGCAAGGACCCAAACCATCACGCAGCTACTAGCAACACAACACCTTGAGGATAGCAACTCAAGGGTTAACCAACCAAAGCCACGGCACCTCTGTGCCAACTCTCTCAACTGAGGCTCCGCTAACGCCAACTGCGAAAGCACAACAACAACAGGAACAAAGCCCGAGAAAGGCTTGCTCAGCAGAAACTCAACTCAAGCTCATCGCGAGCAAAGCTCGCCTCCAAGCTACCACTCAACTCTTAAGTCCAACTGGCTACTCAAAGGACTTCCTCCTTTTAGCCAAGGCCTAACTCATCTTGCGACTAAAAACTCCACACTCGAAACATCGCAAGGAATACTAACTGACGAGGCTATCTCCAAAGATAACACCCGAGGCTGGGATCCATGGTGCAACTCAATCACCATGGAAACTAGGGGGAAAAACTTCAATCCCCGAAGAACCAACAACTTTCCAGCAAAAGCTCAACTCTTAAACCGGCTGGCCACCGCCCTTGCGAGGACAAACAACTTTCGCTTGCTAACAACACCATGCAGGGACCCTCTCGCTGGGCTAACCACTGCGCTACTCTGATCCACTACACAACTCAGGAGCTAAGCTGACTACTCCCCAACGGGGAACGATTTCCCAACAAGCAAACTCTGAAGGGCAGCGAACTTCACACAAGCTCGCTGACTTGCTCAAACCCAAGGCAACAACAACCAACTCAACTTGGAAGCACACCCAAGGGAAACCTCAACTGATTGGACCACCAACCAGAACTAGCAGAACTTACTCAACTGCTGAGGGAGGGGTCAACTCCCAAAACGTCCTGACTAGGAACAGATCCTCACGGCATCGCCCTCTTGCTCGAACCGAACAAGCTCTTGAAACAATCAAGAGAACCAAATCTTGGTCAACACCAAGCACCAACTAGCCTCCAACTCACCGGAACCAATCCGAACTATGCTCCAAATAAGCACTAGCTTGCTAGACTACCAAGTCTACAAGCAACTCACCCAAGGAACAGTGCCTGGGTCTAACTGAGCTCTGGAGAGGCTCTCCACAACCTGGGGATCCTTCGATCACCCTCCGGAAACACTGAGCGGTCGTCAAAAGATCTAACAGGACAACCGCTACACGGCACAACCCTCTCCAAAGATCTCATCTCGCTGGCCAACTCCAACTCAAAAACCAAGAGGACCGGGAACGCTACAAATCGCGCCATCCTCCTACTCAAAGCTCAACCTCAACAAACCTTCTGCCCAAGGCAAGGATCCGAACAGCTCTCTCTTAGCCATAACGATCAGAAACAACGCGGCTTTGCTACCACCGCTCTTGTTCAGATCCAACTGAACTCTGACCAGGCTAAGGACCAACAAGCAAAACTTGCTTAAACAACAACCCGGCAACGAGCACGGCATCCTTACAACCAAAGCTAGGGCACTTGCCAAGAACCAAAGCCTTGACAACCCAAAGACTGAGCACTGGCTCTTCAACATGAACCCTTCGTGGTTTCCCAAACATGAACCACGGAACGAGCTACACAAAAGTACACCGGCGTGTACAGCTCCAACTTGATTCCTTAAGATCCAATGCCAACAAGGGCTCTCACACAGGGCAACTTTTGCCTCCAAACAGATCCACAACAACCAGGGAGCAACAAGAGTTCAAACCCACTCGGGGTCGACTCACCATGGAATGCCACATTGGCCAACTCACTCTACAAGAGCTAATCCATCCAAGCTGACATACCTTAAGCCAATTTTCCCACTAAACATGCTCCGAACAGCCATCCAACTCATGGCACTAACATTGGATCAACCACGCATCCATCGATGCCAACACTACCCATACTAGGGTAACTCAAAGGGTAGCTGAATCATGCTACCATCCACTGGCTCACAACACAGGCCCGAGAACTCGAACGCTCTAGCTCTTAACAGCCTACAACATCCTTTGGAACCCAACTCTCGGTGACCCTGGAAAGCTCCTACTTTCCCTCGAAAACCTCATACTTGTAGTCCTCTGACTACCACCGAGCTAGATCTCTTATGCAACCAAACAGGTGCAACCTCAGGAAAAAGGGTACAAGACTAGCGGGAATGCTGAACTCTGGGCGGCCACGGAACCACCTGCACCAAAGTGCCAACTGGCCTCAACCTAGGCCTCCTCTCAAAGCCTGGTGCCAACAGGCACTACATCCTTAACAACACAAATCAGCCTTACACGAGCTTTATGCCCCTCTGAGGGAAGGGATGGTCACACTCCAAGTGACGGGGCAATGGCACTCAACACGGGAGTCCAAACACTCGAGCAGCCTAATCTCTGGCATCTCGACCAACAGACATGCCAAGGCCTACTCCTGCATCCCACTCGATGCTCAACAAAAGCTCAGGCCAACTCTTGCATCTCACTCGATGCTCAACAAAGCTTAGGCCAACTCCTCGGGTGGCAACAACTTGTTCCACACTGGGAACATCCAATCAAAAGAGTGCTCCACTCTACTAGCCCGCTGAAATCCACAAATGGATAAAACCCTGGCAAGCAAACTCCATACAACACCCTGGCTACGAGGGCACTAAAAGATCTGGTTGTACAGCGACAACAAGCTTGCAAGGGGGCAAAGATGTCTCTACATCTGCCTCAGGCCACTAACACGACAACTTGCCAATCAATCGGGCGACTGGTGGAGACTCAGCTAGTCCACCTCTCTCAAGAGACTACCACCACCAACTGATGTACCAAACAGCACAGGAACGGCACATCTCGGCCTCTGAATAGCAGGGCATCCCAACACACGGATGCTAAACTCAAACCTGGCCAACTGCTTTACTACTAGCAGTAGGACTTTCTCAAACAACGAGCTCTACAGGCATCCACTTGCCAAACTGGGCGGCTCCATCAACGCCAACAAACTCGTCTGCATAAACCTGCTGATCATGCCCTTCCGGGAACCTCCGGGGCTACAAGAGCTACTGAGGGGAAACTACTGAAACAAACTCTGTCAGCTGGGCTATCTGTGCCCGAGACTCCTCACTATGCGCTACAATCTGCGCCTGGTTCTCCGCTCTCTTATAGCTAAAGACCTGCCATCAAATCTCTCATGATTGGAGCACACTCTGCTCAAGGAGTCACACTCTGAGGCGTGCTAGCCTCTACCCCCTCCACTTGGCAACTCAACTGCCAGGGCCAACTCTGGCCAACGGGCCTAAACGACCCTTGGACGCGGCTTCAACATCAACACGATCTGTCCAACTCCTCGGTTGGACATGCCAAGCGTCATGCTCCTCTGAGTGCGATCAACACACTGGCGATCTGCAGAAAGCACCTCCACCCTCTCACTAGGGGAAAAGCAACAACTGGGCCACAAATGGCCTACGGGAGTCTAAGCTCTGCCTCCCTTTGGGTGCGATCAACACACTGGCGATCTGCACAAAGCATAAATGCTGGCCCACACTGGGGCTCTCACTGCTCAACAAACTGCTCGCACTGCGGAATGTTGGCATGATGGCTCTCGAAGCCCAAACCAACAACGAGTCAGAACCTGCTCGTCTCCGCTCCACAACTCTACACAAGGCATAAAAGCTAGATGAAAAGTATTGTAAATTCTTACCCCTTAGCTTAATTGAACTCGCATAAACTCAGCGCGGTGTGGAGTCTTGATGATCATGGGAGCAAACAACCTACAAAGCGAGTTAGTCTCTGAGAATCTATGACTCGTGCTCGATACCAACTGTGACGAACGCAACCCAAAACATGGTCCTAAACCGGGGTTCTCACTCAGCATGCAAGTTAAATATGATAAAAAGCGGTTTAGTGCTCATATTTAAAACCTTTCAAAACATATGAGAAGGGGAACCCTTAAAACATAAACAACAGTTTACATTTAAAACAAACCAACGAAGTAAAACATCCCGGCGAAAGATTTATAAAAATATACAATACAATTTAAACAACGTTTTTATATGACCCGCTTTCCTTCCCTGGTTAATAGCAAAATTAATTGGAAAATTAATTGAATCTTTTGGGATTTGAACCTTGCCTAAATGGTGAATTTGGAGTTTTAAGAAAAGAGTCTTAATTAAAAAGAAAAAAAAAGAGAAAGAAGGTTGCTTTAGCCGGACCCGCAAGAGAAAAGCCTTGGGAAGGGAATTTAGGTCTCTAACCTATTTAAAAATAAGGAAAAAAGGAAAATCAAGAAAACCCCTAATTTTCCCCTCATAGCCTCATTCTCTCTCTCTCTCTCTCTCTCTCTCTCTCTCTCTCTCTCTCTCTCTCTCTCTCTCTCTCTCTCTCTCTCTCCTAAAACCCTAGCCGAGCGACCCTAGCCACACCATCGAACCACCATCGAACCACCCCCGAGCCACCCGCAAATTTCTAGCCGCACGCACCACTGCTCCATCGCACCACCCCCGCCCCGCACACCCGCGCGCTCGGCCTACGCCGCCCGCCACATTGCGCGCTGCGGACCAAAGCCCCACCGTCGCACACCCATCGCCGCCGACGTCGCCGTGGATGCCCGGCCCGCCGGCGTCGCTCGTGGTCGCCGCGAGTCCGCAACGCAGCCAGACGCGCGCGCCCGCGCCGCTGCCCGCCGCTCAGGCCATGATCCTCGCCACGCGCCAACCCAATGAGCCGCTCGCTCGCGCGCGCGTCGCCTTGGAGCGCACACACCGCACGCGCCTGCGCCAGCCGCCAGCCTTGGGCCGCACTGTGGCGCCCAGCCACCCTCCTTGCTGCCGAGGCCCGTGTCTTCTCGGTGGTAATTCCCGAACCAATCCCTTTGTGTTTTCTAAGCTTCTGGCTGCCGTATGTAATTACTTAGGATGTTTTATTTATGCCTAGGTTGTTCGAGTTCGTATTAAGCTCGAGGGTCTTTTTGGTTGTGAAAGCTATTCTCCACTTGTTTCCAAGTAAGGACTTCCTACCGTGGTTGTGTGGACCCTGCTATGCTTTCTTAATTGTGCCTTGTATGCTTGTTTACCTTTATGAGCATGTTAGTGGATAGGATAGCTAGTGATTGAATTCTTGCTAGCATGTTTTGCCTTTTATACATGTTAGTGCCATGCTAGGTTTGTTCTTCCAAATGCTTGAGATTCTGCTTTAAGCTCGTAGTATCATGCTAGGCTATGTATGACAGATGTCTTTGTGAATGTTAGCCAGGAATCACGTACTTGGTAGTCTAAGCTAGTATAATAGGGTTTGTCATCATCTAGAGGCTGAGAGCGGACATAACATACCTTGTCCCCACCGGTCGGGAGTAGAGCGAAGCATAACGTACCTTGCTTCCCCGGCCCGGTGAGGATTAGCTACCTCATTGGCATAAGCCTAGTTTGTAGCTGCTAGAGCGGAACCACGCCAACGGTGCAAGCCTACCTTGGCGGGTTCTTAGCTTCAGTGTCGGTGGTACAGTGCCACAGATGAGTGCCGAGGGCCTCGCTCTCGTGTTCGGTGACACCGCTTCCGAGTTTTAGGCATGCGTGCACGCGCGTAGTTTGCCCTTAGGCCCCGCATTTACGCCCGTTTGCGAGAAGAGCATGCGGTGTGCTTGCAAGACACGCAGCGTTAGTGCTTGGTTCGGAGAGCTCCCGGGCTAATGTTCGTGAGTACACCGTTCCTTCCGTTTAGAGCCGACTTGGGTACTCTCCCGAAAGTCCAGTTATAAGCGAGGTAAGAGGCCCTTGAGGACACCCATTGGGATTGACTCTAGAGTTAATCAATTGGTCGAGGAGAAGGACCCTCGAGGGTGTCGGACATCTTGGGATCGGTTTTGAGTGATCAATTGGCCAAGGGAGAAAGACCCTTGGAGATGTCCCGGGATTGGTTTGAGAGCCAATCATTAGGCCTGGAAGTAGGAGACTTAGTGGATTCCGGATTTTGCCTTGTGAGCTCGTTGAGCTAAGATCCGTGTTGATATTTGTAGCATGTGTACTAGGTTGCTAGATGATAGATTGCATCGTATCGTACCGGTCGGGGTTCTTCTTGAGTATGTTTATACTCACCCTTATCGTGGTTTCTTCCACGGGTAACTTGGGACAAAGACCGAGGTGGCTAGCGGAGAGAGGCGGGGAGATCATGGATGCCTTGACACTCTGTCGTGTCTTATTTTACTGCTTTTTTGGATTTGAAATGTAGTTGGACTTAGGTCCGTAGGGAAAACTATGATTTGAACTATTTTATGTTTTAAGGAAAAATCTTGATCGATCCATCGCTTTTAATTTGAATGGTTCGTTTCGCTTAATGAATGTTTACTTTGTTTTTAATGTTTTCCACTCTTATATTTGAAAAAGTTTTACAAACCGACCCAGTAAGGTCCTTTTAAGCTTTTCACTTGCATGCTGAGTAAAGATCTAGATTTAGTCCCATTTTCGGGTCGGGTCTTTACAGTTGGTATCAGAGCACAGAGTCATAGATTCTGTAGACTAACCTGTTTGTAGGTTGTGTTCCCATGATCTCCGGCCTCTCCAAGGCCGCGAGTTTTGTCCAAGTTCAATAAGCTAAGGGTTTTGTTTATGATACTATATGCGATGCACACATGTGTTATCTTTGTTGGCGAGAGAAAGTCCGAGCGTGGACTAACCTGTTGTGTTTCCGTGTAGATCGCCCGGTATGCCGGTTACACGTAGTGGAGCAGTCCGTCTGGAACTCGCAAATAGAGATGCTTTGCGAGCCAGCAGCCGTGGTATATCGAGCTCGTAGGCGGCCGTGGCACCAGAGGTTAACTTGCCCAGAGAAGGGGCGGAGGCTGCTATGCCTCAAGGTACAGCTCAAGGTGGAGATATTTCTGCTATGAGAGACATGATGATGGGCCTAATGGCCGAGCAGAGAGCTGAAACTCAGCGCGACTAGCAAAGCGAGAGAGAGAGAGTCTAGGGCACGAGATAGCCCAATTGACACAGCTCATGCGGCGAGGCACCCCAGCTCTAGTAGCCCCGGTAGCTCAACCGGGAGGCGGGGTCATCGAGACCATCGGACTCACTTGATAGTGCAGAGGGGGCGACTGAGTTTGGCAAGTGGTTGAAAGATTTCACCAAGTGGAAGCCAAGAGAATTTGATGCTTGAGAGAACCCACTTGTGGCGATCAGTGGTTGGCAAGAATGGAGTACATCTTTAGAGTTATGGGATGCCCAGGATGTGCAGAGGCCGAGATGTGCGGCCCATGTTCTCTCTCGACACGGTGAGTGGTGGTGGGAGTCCACAGATAGAGCTAGACCAGGTGGGTCTTCTCCACCACACAGGAGTTCTTTAGAACGAAGTTCAGAGCTAAGTATGTTAATGACGAGGCTCAGAGAAGATGGCAGAGGCCTTCTCAAATCAAACAGGATCGAGATAGTATTGCCGCCTATGAGAAAGAAGTTCTCTGAGTATAGCTATTTCGCATGCCGGAGCTCATTGCCACCGAGGAGCTCAAGACTAAGAAGTTCATTTGTGGGGTGAGGAAGGAGGTTGCTCAAGATGTTCGAGCACTCGCCTCACGAGAGTTATGATCGAGTAGTAGAGTTGGCCACGATTTATAACCCGAAGTATCCGCCATGCGAGGATTCATTGCGCCCGGCTTCGGGTCATTTCACTTTGCCCAGATTCCGGCGGCGAAGAGGAAGTGCAGGACTTCTAGTGGTTTCCGCTCAATCGGTCACAGACTCGCGGCGGCAGGCGATCCGATGGTCGAGATCGCGCACGACCTCGGTAGAGCCCGGGATCGCCACGGGGCGGGGCGGCGACCACTCATTGCAACAAGTGCGGAAAGGCACATTATGGTGCTGTGTGGAGCATCGCCCGTGCTTGCTACGAGATGTGGCAAGGAGGGGCATTTGGCCGATTCTCTGCACTCGGGATTTAGCAAGGCGGCGGGACCGCCCAACAAAGGGCGGGTGTTTGCCACTACTCGCCGGGAGGCGGAGCGTACTAATGATGCGATTGTAGGTACGCTTTGCTTGTCTTCTGACACTATGCATTCGTATTGTTTGATTCGGGTTCGACCCATTCCTTTGTTTACGATGCATTCGTTAGACAAGCTTGTGTGGAGCTCGAACCTCTAGGGTTTGAGTGTGTGTGTTGCCACTCCTTCTGGGTGTGAGTATGTTAGCTAGCGATGAGAGTTAAGCATGGCGGATCTGAGATATCGATGAGATTTTAGAGGCTACCCTCATAGTCTTTGTCTATGAGCGGTTTCGATGTGATCCTTGGCATGGATTGGTTGGCGAGAGAACCATGCAAGATAGATTGCCACGGAAAGAAGTGGTGTTTAGGCCGCCTCTGAGGCCGAGCTTCAAGTTTCATGCGGTGTCCAGGCGGAACTTGCCCGCCATTGATCTCGGCAAGAAATGGAAAAGCCCATAGACTGTTGGCTCGAGGAGCTTGGGGCTTCTTAGCAAAGCCGTCGAGGAGATAGTAGTCTGCGTTGGCTGTTGACATGGTCCCTGTGGTGCAAGATTTTGCGGATGTTTTCCACTGAAGAGTTGCTTGGGTTTACCCCAGCGGGAGTTGGACTTCACCATTGAGTGGAGCCGGGGACTCTTCCCATTTCCAAAGCCCCGTGTCGTATGGCGCCACCGAGTTGAGAGAACTCAAAGTGCGATTGCAAGAGATCTTTGGATCGAGGTTTCATCCGTCCGAGAGTGTGTCCCCGTGGGAGCACATCTGTTGTTAAGAAGAAGGATGGATCCATGCGCTTGTGTATAGACTATAGAGAAGCTGAATAAAGTCACGGTGAAGAATAAGTATCCCTACTGGCGTATAGATGATCTGTTTGATCACCTTGAGGAGCCTCGGTGTTTTCTAAGATTGATTTGAGGTCGTGGTACCATCACCGAGGATTCGAGATGCGAGATATCCCAAGACCGCGTTCGGATCGAGTATGGTCATTATGAGTTCGTGGTCATGTCTTTCGGACTCACGAACGCCCCGCAGCGTTTATGGACATGATGGATGAGTGTTCAAGGCATTCTTGGATAACTTTGTCATCGTATTCATAGACGACATTTTGATTTATTCGGGACAAAGGAGGACCATGCTTCGCATTTGAGGCAAGTTTTGACACATTGCGTGAGAACAAGTTGTTCGCAAAGTTCTCTAAGTGTGAATTTTGGCTAGAGAGAGTAGCCTTCCTTGGACATATCGTGTTGGCGGATGGTATAGCGGTGGACCCCGCAAAGATAGAGGCGATTAGCTCATGGGCGGACCGACGACGGTCGCCACGAGATACGCAGACTTTTTGGGTCCGCAGCGAGTTATTACTGGCGTTTCGTGAAAGACTTTTCCACTAAGGCGGCACCCCTAACCCGTCGACCAAGAAGGGTGTTGACTTTGTTTGGGATGCTAGATGTGAGGAAAGTTTTGCCCGGCTTAAGCTCGGCTTGACGACAAAGACTGTGTTGGCGATTCGGAAGGAACAGAGGTTTCGTAGTTTATAGTGATGCTTCCAAGTATGGTTTAGGGTGTGTGTTGATGCGGCATGGGAAGGTGATAGCTTATGCTTCCCTACACTGAAGCCTTATGAGAAGAACTATCCAACTCATGATATGGAGTTGGTGCGATTGTTTTTGCTCTAAAGATTTGGAGGCATTACTTATATGGTGAGAGGATTCAGATTGTTCACGGATCACGAGCCTCAAATATTTCTTCACTCGTAAGGAGTTGAACATGAGGCGAGGAGGTGGCTCGAGTTAGTAAAGGACTACGATTGTGAGATTTTGTATCATCCCTAAAAAGCCAATGTTGTGGCTGATCTGCACCGAGTAGGAAGACGTCGCATTCAGCAGCTTTCTTTGAGCTCCCAAGTTGAATTGCGGAAAGAGTTTGAGCGAACCCAGTATTGCGGTCTTGTTGGGAGAGGTTACCGCCAGGGTAGCCCACTATCGATCTGTACCGTCGCTAGCGAGAGGATCATCGATGATCGGTAGAGTGATCCCAAGTTGAGGAGATTGCTCGAGAGGGTTGAGGCTGATGGCGATTTCGACTTTGTTGTGGCACCGGGGCGAAGGCTTGAGGTACAGAGAGTCGATTGTGCGTCGGATGACGCAGAGGTTCGAGCGAGTTGCTCGCGAGGCACATAGTTCCCCATTCACTTGGCACCCGGAGGTACCAAGATGTACCGAGATCTCAAGCGGGCGTTACGGTGGATGGGCATGAAGCGAGATATAGCGGAGTTTGTTAGGCGGTGTCTCACTTGTCAACAAGTGAAGGCCCCGACGCAAAACTTGCGTTTTATTGCGGCCGTTAAGTGTTCCACGGTGGAAGTGGGGCGAGATTTCGATGGATTTCATCTCTCGGGTTGCCAAGGACACCGAGAGGTTCACTCGGATCAGATCCGTAGTAGTGGACCAGGTGACCAAGAGTGCACACTTTATACCCGGTAGGATTAGTTATCTGATGGAGCGATGGGCACAATTATTTCTAGAGCAAATTGTGCGGTACCACGAGAGTACCGTGAAGATAGTGTCGGATCGGATTCTCGGTTCACATCTCGCTCGGAGAGCGCTCGAAGGGTTTGGGAACCGAGTGCGGCTTCAACCTCGCCTTCCACCCTCAAACCGATGGTCGGTGAGAGGGTGAATTAGATTCTGGAAGACATGTTGAGAGCACGTGTCTTGGACTTCCCGAGCAGATTGGGACCGATGACTGTGCTTGATGGAGTTAAACACAACAACAACTATCGGCGACTATTCGATGGCCCCATTCGAGCGTTGTATGGTAGCTGCTGCATCCCAGTGTGTTCGGGAGGAGGTTGGGGATAGGCGAGTTACGAGACCCGAGTTCACTGCGGATGACGAACGACGCAGCGGCGAGAAGATAAGGGCTCGCATGTTGGCGGCCGCAGTAGTAGGAAAAAAAATTACGCCGATGTGAGGCGTAGAGACTTGGAGTTTGAGGTGGGTCAACATGTTTTCCTGAAAGTAGCACCTATGCGTGGGGTGTTAAGGTTTGGAAAGCAAGGCAAGTGAGCCCCGTGTTTGTAGGGCCTTTTGAGATCCTTGAGCGGATCGGGCGTGGGCCTATCGGTTAGCTTTACCCCGTCTTTGTCGGTGGTGCATAATGTGTTCCACGTTTCGATGATGAGAAAGTACGTGGCGATCCTTCGCATGTGCTAGAGCATGAGCCCCTAGAGTTGAGTAAAGATTTATCCTTCGAGGAGAAGCCCGTGCAGATTTTTTGCTTATGAGCGCAAGGTATTGCGCAGCAACCGAGAGATAAGTTTAGTAAAGGTTCTTTGGAGGCATCGGAGGCGCAGGAAGCGACGTGGGAGCTAGAGAATGAGATGAGGACTCATTACCCGGAGTTGTTCCAGTCTTAGGACTTTCGGGGACGAAAGTCTTTTAAGGGGGGAGTATTGTAACGGCCCCGTTTTCCTTCCCGGTTAATAGCAAAATTAATTGGAAAATTAATTGAATCTTTTGGGATTTGAACCTTGCCCTAAATGGTGAATTTGGAGTTTTAAGAAAAGAGTCTTAATTAAAAAGAAAAAGAAAAAGAAAAGAAGGTTGCTTTAGCCGGGACCCGCAAGAGAAAAGCCTTGGGAAGGGAATTTAGGTCTCTAACATATTTAAAAATAAGGAAAAGAAGGAAAATCAAGAAAACCCCTAATTTTCCCCTCATAGCCTCATTCTCTCTCTCTCTCTCTCTCTCTCTCTCTCTCCTAAAACCCTAGCCGAGCAGCCCTAGCCACACCATCGAACCACCATCGAACCACCCCCGAGCCACCCAGCCCTAGCCGCACGCACCACCTGCTCCATCGCACCACCCCTGCCCGCACAGCCCCTGCGCCGCTCGGCCTACTGCCGCCCGACCATCGCACGCTGCGCAGACGGAAGCCACCCGTCGCACACCCATCGCCGCTGACGTCGCCCGTGGCGCCAGCCTGCCCGTCGCTGCGTGGTCGCGACAGTGCCGCAACGCAGCCCAGACGCGCGCCGCCGCCGCTGCGCCGCGCCGCTCCAGCGCGATCCCTCGCCCGCGCGCCAACCAGGCCGAGCCGCTTCGCTCGCGCGTCGCCTTGCAGCCGCGACACCGCGCGCTGCCTGCGCGTCCGCCCGCCGACGTGCCGTGCGCCCGATGCCAGCGCCCAGCGCCCAGCCGCACTGCCAGCGCCAAAGCCACCCTCCTTGCTGCGAGGCCCGTGTCTTCTCGGTGGTAATTCCCGAACCAATCCCTTTGTGTTTTCTAAGCTTCTGGCTGCTGTATGTAATTACTTAGGATGTTTTATTTATGCCTAGGTTGCTCGAGTTCGTATTAAGCTCGAGGGTCTTTTTGGTTGTGAAAGCTATTCTCCACTTGTTTCCGTGTAAGGACTTCCCTACCGTGGTTGTGTGGACCTGCTATGCTTTCTTAATTGTGCCTTGTATGCTTGTTTACCTTTATGAGCATGTTAGTGGATAGGATAGCTAGTGATTGAATTCTTGCTAGCATGTTTTGCCTTTTATACATGTTAGTGCCATGCTAGGTTAGTTCTTCCAGCATGCTTGAGATTCCTGCTTTAAGCTCGTAGTATCATTCTAGGCTATGTATGACAGATGTCTTTGTGAATGTTAGCCAGGAATCACGTACTTGGTAGTCTAAGCTAGTATAATAGGGTTTGTCATCATCTAGAGGCTGAGAGCGGACATAACGTACCTTGTCCCCACCGGTCGGGAGTAGAGCGAAGCATAACGTACCTTGCTTCCCCGGCGGCCGGTGAGGATTAGCTACCTCATTGGCATAAGCCTAGTTTGTAGCTTTGCTAGAGCGGAACCACGCCAGCGGTGCAAGCCTACCTTGGCCGGTTCTTAGCTTCAGTGTCGGTGGTACAGTGCCGCAGATGAGTGCCGAGGGCCTCGCACTCTGTGTTCGGTGACACCGTTTCCGAGTTTTAGGCATGCGTGCACTGCCCGCGTAGTTTGCCCTTAGGCCCCGCATTTATCTTGCCGGTTGCGAGAAGAGCATGCGGTGTCGCGCGCACACGCGCGTTAATGCCGGTTCGGAGAGCTCCCAGGGCTAATGTTCGTGAGTACACCGTTCCTTCCCATTTAGAGCCGGACTTGGGTACTCTCCGATAGTCCAGATTATAAGCGAGGGTAAGAGGCCCTTGAGGACACCCATTGGGATTGACTCTAGAGTTAATCAATTGGTCGAGGGAGAAGGACCCTCGAGGGTGTCGGACATCTTGGGATCGGTTTTGAGTGATCAATTGGCCAAGGGAGAAAGACCCTTGGAGAAGTCCCGGATTGGTTTGAGAGCCAATCATTAGGCCTAAGTAGGAGACTTCCGTGGATTCTGATTTTGCCTTGTGATCTCGTTGAGCTAAGATCCGTGTTGATATTTGTAGCATGTGTACTAGGTTGCTAGATTATAGATTGCATCGTATCGTACCCGGTCGGGGTTCTTCTTGAGTATGTTTATACTCACCCTTATCGTGGTTTCTTCCACGGGTAACTTGGGACAAAGACCGAGGTGGCTAGCGGAGAGAGCTTGGAGATCATGGATGCTGCTTGACACTCTTTCGTGTCTTATTTTCACTGCTTTTTGGATTTCACATGTAGTTGGACTTAGGTCCGTAGGGAAAACTATGATTTGAACTATTTGATGTTTTAAGGAAAATCTTGATCGATCCATCGTTTTTAATTTGAATGGTTCGTTTTACGCAATGAATGTTTACTTTGTTTTTAATGTTTTCCACTCTTATATTTGAAAAGTTTTACAAACCGACCCAGTAGGGTCCTTTTAAGCTTTTCACTTGCATCTTTGAGTAAAGATCTAGATTTAGTCCCATTTTGGGTCGGGTCTTTCTGATTTTAAACAATGTTCCCCTAGGACTTCTGTCCATCTACATGCCTTTGAATAACAATGCAATAATAAATGACCAGTCTGGCGGCTCCCATGATCAATCGGCTCCTCCGCTAGCCATCCCGGTGTTGTCCCAAGCTACGAGAAAGATAAATAAGGGTGAGTATAAACATACTCGATAAGAATCCCAGCCCGGGGTACAATACGATACATCAGTCATCTAGCACCTCAACATGCAAGCAAACAGCTATCAACAAAGATCATAGCTCAACGAGCTCATAAAACAAGATCTGGAGCCATCGGAAGTCTCTTTCTTCCGGCCTAACTGGGATTGGATACACAGACCAATCCTGGGACATCACCGAGGTATCTGTCACTCAGGGGGAATACACTGATCCCTAGAATGTCCTCAAGGGCGTCCTTTCCCTTGCACTAATCTGGACTTACGGGAAAGTACCCGAAGTCAGGCTCTAACGGAAAGAATGGTGTACTCACGACGTTAGCCCGGGGGAGCTCTCCGAACCGGCGACTAACGCGTGTGCGCGCACACCGCATGCTCTCTGCAACCGGCGTAAATGCGGGGGCTTAAGGGAGAACTACGTGGGCCAGGTGCACATGCCTATGACTCGCAAGCGGTGTCACTGATCACAGTAGCGCGAGGCCCTCGGCGCTCATCTGTGCAGCCTGATCACCGACTTGAAGCTAAGAACCGGCCAAGGTAGGCTTACACCGTTGGCAGGGTTCCGCTCTAGCAGGCTACAAACTAGGCTATTGCTGAAGTGGGTAGCTAAGTCCACAACCGGCAGGTCGGGGGGGTAGCAAGATACGTTATGCTTCGCACTCTTTACGCCCGACCTGAGCTAAATCCATCTTGGCGACCGGGGGGGGGGGGGGTAGCAAGATACGTTATGCTTTGCACACTTTACTCCCGATCAGTGGGGATAAAGTACGTTATGTCCGCTCAGCCTCTGGATGATGACAAACCCTACAACTCTATCTTAGAGGACAGAGTAAAATCAATGATTCCTGGCTAGCAAGCAATGACCGACATAAATCACATTACCTAGCATGATACTACAACTTAGCGGGAATCATAAGCATCTTTGTGAGAACAAACCTAGCATGGCACTAACATGTAAAATCAGGCAAACATGCTAGCAAGAAATCAAACAAACTACTCTATCTCTAACATGCTCATAACAGTCAGCAAACAAGCAAGGCATATCGAGATATATCGCAGGGTCCACACAACCACGGTAAGAAATCCTTACCTGGGACAAGCAGAAAAACAATAACAAATCACAATAAATCAACGAACGATCCTCGAGCCTCTAATCTATCCCGAACAGCCTATACATCAAATAAAGCACCCAAATCACATACATAAAACAGCCCAAATAAATCAATAACCAACAACGAACAAATCCGGGCCCAACGAAGAAAAGACTCGGGAAATACCATCCGAGAAGCCACAAGGCTCGGGCCAACCAGCACACAACAATGCAGGCTGGGCGCAGGGGCTGGGCTGGTTGGGGCCCAGGGCGCGCTGGGGCTCGGGAGAGCAGCTGGGGCGCGGCTCCACATAGGGAACGGCGCGCGAGCGCGAGCTCGGCAAGCACAAGTGCGTGCGAGGGGCGACGAGCTACAGGGCGCTCAGGCGCGAGCGACACGAGCTACAGGACACTCGGGCTGGCACGGTACGGCCCGGGGCTGGGCGACGCGGACTAGGGCGAGCTGGCTCAGGGACGGCCTGGGCGACACTGCGCGACCTGGGCGACGCTAGGGGCATGGGCGATCGGCACAGGGCAGGGGTGAGCAAGGCTGGGCTCGGCGTGACTTGGGCAACGTTGGGGCGACACTGTGCGGCTGGGCTCTGGCTGCTCGGGCGTGGGCGAGCTGAGCGGCCAGGGTGGGCGAGTTGGGGGGCAAGCTCGGGCGACCAAGGGGGGCTGGGAGGGGCTGGGAGGGTTGGAGGAGAGAGAAAGGGAAAAATGGGGGAAAAATGGGAATTTTGGGAAAAATAAAAGGAAAATGGGATTTTAAATAAAAAAAGAAATTTCCTTTTTCTTTTTATCCTTATCCAAAACCTTTTTATCCAAATTTTCCAATTTTCTAAAAATCCTTAAAATCCTTAAATCCCATTTCCAGGCTTCCTCTTTCGAGACCCGACTGAAGCAACCTTTTCCAATCAATAAATCTCACTTCGATCAACCTCCCAAATAAACACTGAGGGCCCGGGCTCGAATCCCAAAGGAAACACCCAAACAACCATAACTTTGCCCAAAACCCAAATCACAACCGAACTCCCAAACGAATAGCCCAAACATCTCGGGACTCGCAACCACCAACAAACAAGCCTCAACAAAGCGCGTGCGCCTCTCAAGCCCTGAAGAACCACAAATCCTGCCCGGGGAGCAAAAAGATCAAAATACCCCTAAGGGTCAAAACAGCTCTAACGGCCCAACCGAACCACTGAATCTGAACCGGAAGCTCCTCGAGAACTGGGATAGAAAACTGGGTCGTTACATGAACTGGCAGGCCTCCGCCCTTGCGGGAACAAAAAACTTTCCGCTTGCTAACAAACAAACGCAGGGTCACTCTCGTTGGGCTGACCGCTGCGCTACTCTGATCAACTACACAACTCAAGAGCTAAGCTGACTCCTACTCTACAGGCACGATTTCCCAGCAAGCGAACTTCCGAAGGACAGCGAATTTCACATACGCTCGCTGTCTTTCTCAAACCCAAGGGCAACAACAACCAACTCTCTCGGAAGCAACATCCGAGGATCCTCAATCGCTTGAACCACCAACTTAGAACTAGCAGTACCTACTCAACCGCCGGGGGAAGGGTCAACTCCCAAAACTTCCTGACTAGGAACAAGTCCTCAGGGCAACGCCAGCTTGCTCGAACCAAGCTAGCTCTAGAAACAACATGGGAACCAGACCTTGGTCAACGCCAAGCACCACCTTGCTAAGAATTCTGAAAACCAACGCGGAGGTTACTAAGAACAACGCTAGCTTGTCAACCGATAACGAGCATCCAGCAACTCAACCGAGGAACACTGCCTGGGTCTGACTGAGCTCTGGTGAGGCTCTCCACAACTTAGGGTTCCTCCGATCACCCTCCGACACACACTGTCGTCACAACGGTCTAACAGACAACTGGCTACACGGGCACATCTCCCTCCAGCATCTCAACTGTGCTGGCCAAAAGCTCTTCCTTGCCACATCTGTAGCAAGCACGGGCGATGCTCCACACAATCCGAAAAGTGCCTTACCACACTTGATGCAATGAGCTCTGGCCGCTGGCCCCGCCTGCGACAATCCCGAGCTCTAACCTGCGGTCGGCGCTGATCCCGACCCCTAGACTGGCCCTGTCGGTGAGTCTAATAACCACCAGAGCGGGAACCACCGGAAGACCCAATCTTCCTCTTGCTCAAAGCATCAGCCACAACGTAGCTTCTACCCAGGGTAAGGATCCGAACAACACTCTTAGCCATGGCGGCCAGAAACTCCGCGATTTTGCTACCATCACCCTGGATCATTTCCAACTGAACTCCAACCATCGATCAACAAGAAATTCCTCTACCCAGGTCAAGGGCCAACTAGCATAACTTGCCTACGCAACAACCCGCCTCCAAGCACGCAGAACCTCTCAACCAAAGTTAGGGCACTTGCCAAGAACTAAAGCCCTAACTCCTCAGAACTGAGCACTGGTTTCTCAACCAGAATCCTCTCGTGGTTCCTGAAAAAATACACCCCGGAACGAGCTACACAAAAGTACACCGGCGTGTACAACTCCAACTTGGTTCTTTAAGATCCAAACCAACAAGTATTCTCACACAAGGCAACTTTTCCCTTCCAATAGAGCCACATCTAGCAAAGGAGCAACAAGAGTTCAATCCACTCGGGGTAAACTCACCACGGAATGCCACATTGGCCAACTCACTCTTACAAGAACATAGCTTCACCAAGCTAACTTACCTCATACCAATGGTCCACTAAACGTGCTCCGACCAACCATCCAACTCATGGATCTAACACTGGGTCATCCACGCATAATCGATGCCAACTCTACTCATTTTAGGGTAGCTCTAGGGTAGCCGAAGCACACTACCATCCAACTGGCTCACAAGCCCACAACCCAGGCGCGAGAACTCGACGCGCTAGCCCTAACAACCAACGGATCCTTTGTACCCAACTCTGGGTGGCGGCACCTAGCTCCACATCCGGAACATGCTAACACAAGGTGCTTCTCTCTACTAGCCAGCTGAAAACCACGGACGGTTTAAGTCCTGACAAGCAAACTCCACACTACACCCTGGCTACGAGGGTACTAAAAGAACTGGCTGCAAACGCATCGCGGGCTTGCGGGAGGACAAGATGTCTCTACATCTTCCTCAAAAGCTACTAACTTGACGGCTTGCCAAACGACCAGGTGGCTGGTGGAGACTCTGCTGGTCCGCCTCTCACAGGGGACTTCCACCACCACACTGCTGCATCAAACAACACAAGAACGGCATGCCTCGACCTCTGAACAACTGGTCATCGGCCTCTGAACACCAGGTCATCCCAAAACTTGGATGATAAACTCGATCTGGCCAACCACCTTGCTTTGCTAGCGATGAGGTCTCTAAAACATCCACTTTCTACAGGTGCTTCCACTTGCCAAACTCGGCGGCTCGATCAACGCCAACTACTTATCAGCATAAACCTGCTGATCAAGCCCTCTCGGGAACCTCCGGGGCTACTGGAGCTACTAGGGGTGACTCCTAAATAAACTCTGCTGCATAGTGGGCTATCTGCGCCTGGACTCCTCACTCTGGCGCTACAAATCTGCCTCGTCTCCACTCTCTGTTAGCTAAAAGACACGCCATCAACTCTATCATGGTTGGAGCACACTCTGCTCAAGGAGTCTCACTCTAAGGCGCGACTAGCCTCTACCCCCTTCTCTTGGCAACTCAATCGCCAGGGGCCCAAAAGCGCCTACGGGGTCTAGACAACCTTAGGCGTGGTCTCATCATCAACATGAATAGTCCAACTCCTCGGTTGGAAATACCAACGTCCTCGCTACTCTAGGTGTAATCAACATACCGGCGATCTACACAAAGCATAAAAACTAGCCCACGCTGGGGCTCTCACTGCCCAACAAGGGTAACACATGTATACTATATGCAGTATTGTAAAATAAAACCCTTAGCTTAAAGAACTCAGACAAACCTGACGGTTGCGGAGTGCTGATGATCATGGGGGCAACAACCTGCAAAGCAGGTTAGTCTACATAATCTATGACTTTGTGCTCTAATACCAACTGTAAGAACCCGACCCAAAATACGGTCCTAAACCTAGGTTCTCACTCAGCATGCAAGTTAAATACTCCATCAAGCGGTTTAGTGCTCATATTCAAAACCTTTCAAAACATTTAAAAGCAGGGAACACTTAAAACATAAACAACAACCTTCATTTAAGCAAAACCAACAAAGTAAACCAAGCCTGGCCAGTGTTTATAAAAACATACAATACAATTTAAACAACTTTTAGAATCGTCCCCTTAGGACCCCTGTCCGTCTACATGCTGAACAAATTATGCAAACAATAAAAGACAGAGTACCGGCGGCTCCCATGATCAATCAGCTCCCTCCGCTAGCCGTCCCGGTGCTGTCCCAAGTTACCTGGTGGAAAACCACAGAAATAAGGGTGAGTATAAACATACTCAGTAAGAATCCCCAACTGGGGTACAATACGATACATCAATCATCTGGCACCCTTGTATACATGCAAGTAGTTACCAACACAGATCATAGCTCAACGAGCTTACAAGGCAGAATCTGGAATCCTCGGAAGTCTCCTACTTCCGACCTAACGATTGGTTCTCATAACCAATCCCGGGACATCTCCGAGGGTCTTTCTCCCTTGGCCAATTGATCAGTTCAAAAACCGATCCCAAAGATGTCCGACACCCTCGAGGGTCTTTCTCCCTCGACCATATGATCAACTCAAAAGTCAATCCCAATGGGTGTCCTCAAGGGCCTCTTACCCTCGCCAACAAATCTGGACTATCGGGAGAGTACCCAAGTCCGCTCAAAAATGGAAGGAATCGTGTACTCACGAACATTAGCTCGGGAGCTCTCCAACCGGCGACTAACGCGTGTGTGCGCGCACACCGCATCTTCTTTGCAACCGGCGTAAATGTGGGGCCTAAGTACAAACTACGCGGGCGGTGCACGCATGCCTAAAGACTCGGAAACGGTGTCACCGAACACGATGAGTGCGAGGCCCTAGACACTCATCTGCATGCGGCTGTACCACCGACCTAAAGCTAAGAACCGCCAAGGCGAGCTTGCACCGCTGGCGGTTCCGCTCTAGCGAGCTACAAACTAGGCTTATGCCGATGTGGTAGCTAAATCCACATCGGCTGCCGGGGGAAAGCAATGTACGTTATGCTTCGCTCAACTCCCGACCGGTGGGGACAAAGTACGTTATGTCCGCTCTCAGCCTCTGGATGATGACAAACTCTACTATACCAGCTAAAACTACAAAATAACTGATTCCTGGCTAGACATACATATCAACATCAATCACACATAACCTACCATGATACTAAGAACTTAAAGCAGGAATCTCAAGCATGCTGGAAGAACAATCCTAGCATGGCACTAACATGTACAAACAGGCAAACATGCTAGCAAGAATGTAATCACAAGCTGTCCTATCCACTAATCATGTTCATAGAAGTACACATGCATATAAGGCACAATCAAGAAAGCATCGCAGGGTCCACACAACCACGGTAAGAAATCCTTACCTGGAAACAAGTGGAAAATAACTATCGCGAATTAGATAACGACCCTCGAGCTTAAAGCAAACCCGAGCAACCTAGGCATATGATAAAAACATCCTAAATAAATAAACAGCAGCCAGCAGCTTAAAATCTAAAAGGGGAAGGGCTCGGGAATTACCAACCGAGAAGACATGCGGTCTCGGCAAAGAAAAAGGGCGAGAATGGGCGCTGCTTGGTGTGGCGGCGCGGGCGCTGAGAGGCAGCGCGCCAAGGCTGAGAGGGCGCGCAGCAAGGAGTGCAGACGCGCTGGAGCGGGAGCAAGGGCGAGACGTAGGGTATGCGAGAACGGCGCGCGGGCGACGCGTCTTGTAACGGCCCAGTTTTCTATTCCAGTTCTCGAGGTGCTTCCGGTTCAGATTCAGTGGTTCGGTTGGGCCGTTAGAGCTGTTTTGACCCTTAGGGGTATTTTGGTCTTTTGCTCCCGGGCGGGATTTGTGGATTTTCGGGGCTTCGAGGCAGCTCCGCCTTTGTTGAGGCTTGTATGTTGGTGGTCTGCGAGTCTCGAGATGTTTGGGGTATTCGTTTGGGAGTTCGGTTGTGATTTGGGTTTTGGGCAAAGTGATCGTTGTTTGGGTGTTTCCTTTGGGATTCGAGCCCAGGCCCTTAGAGATGATTTGGGAGTTTGTTTAAGTGAGAGTTATTGTTTGGAAAAGGTTGCTTCAGCCGGGTCTCGAAGGAGGAAGCCGGGAAATGGGATTTAAGGACTTTAAGACTTATTTAAATTTGGAAAGAAAATTGGTTAAGGATGGAAAGGAGGATAAAATCCCATTTTTCCTTTTAATTCCCTTTTTCCTTTTATTTTTCCCTTTTATTTTCCAAAATCCCCAAAATTCCTTTTTCTCTCCCTTTCTCTCTCCTCCAGCCCGAGCAGCCCTAGCCGCACCATGCCCAGCCCTAGTCGCACCATGCCCAGCCCTAGTCGCACCATGTCCAGCCGAGCCGAGCCCTAGCTCCAGGCCGCCCAGCTCGCCCATGCCGCGCCGTGCCGAGCCACCCCAGCGCCCGATCGCATCGCCCTCGCCCTAGTCGCGTCGAGCCCAGATCTGCATCGCCCAGGCCATCTTCGTGTCGCCTTGGTCGCGCCGAGCCCAGATCTGCATCGCCCAGGCCGTCTCTGTGTCGCCCAGGTCCGTGTCGAGTCGCCCGAGCCCTGGCCGCACCGAGTCGCTCGCCCCTATAGGTCGTCGTGCCTTCCCGAGCGCCCCCGAGCCCGTCGCATCGCGTCGCCTCGCGCCAAGCAGCGCGCCGTCGCCGCCCCTCTCCGCCAAGCCGCGCCGTGTGTCGTCGCCCGGCCGAGCTCGAGCCCGCTCCGTGCGCCCTTGCCTCGCCCAGCTGGCGCGCGTGCTGCGCGCCGCCCCGCGCCCCTACGCCCGGTGCCAGGCGCTGTGCCCGGCGCCCCACCAGGTACTCTTCTGCGCCCGGCTGCTGCTGCTTTACGCGCGCCACCGCACATGTTGTGTCTTTGGTTGGCTTGAGCCTTGTGGCTTCTCGGATGGTATTTCCTTAGTCTTTTCTTCGTTGGGCCCCATTTGTTGGTCGTTGTTTAGGATTTATTTGGGCTATTTTATGTATTTGATTTGGGTTTGCTTTATTTTATGTTTAGGTTGTTTGGGTTCGAATAGAGGCTCGAGGATTGCTTGGTTGATTTGTGATTATTTTCTGCTTGTCCCAAGTAAGGATTTCTTCACAGTGGTTGTGTGGACACCTGCGATATATCTCGATTGTGCCTTGTATGTTTGCTTGATTGTTATGAGCATGATAGTGATAGCGCACTTTGTTTGATCTCTTGCTAGCATGTTTGTTGATTTTACATGTTAGTGCCATGCTAGGTTTGTTCTTCCAAAGATGTTTGTGATTCTGTTTAAGTGGTAGTATCATGCTAGGTAAACGTGATTGATGTCGGTCATTGCTTGCTAGCCAGAATCATTGATTTACTCGGTATTCTTAGATAGCGTAGTAGGGTTTGTCATCATCCGCAGAGGCGAGAGCGGACATAACGTACTTTGTCCCCACCGGTCGGGAGTAGAGCGAAGCATAACGTACATTGCTTCCCCGGCGGCCGATGTGGATGTAGCTACCACATCGGCATAAGCCTAGTTTGTAGCTCGCTAGAGCGGAACCACGCCAACGGTGCAAGCTCGCCTTGGCGGGTTCTTAGCTTCGTGTCGGTGGTACAGTGCCGCACAGATGAGTGCCGAGGGCCTCGCACTCTGTGTTCGGTGACACCGCTTCCGAGTCTTTAGGCATGCGTGCACGACCCGCGTGAGTTTGCCCTTAGGCCCCGCATTTACGCCGGTTGCAGATGAGCATGCGGTGTGCGCGCGCACGCAGCGTTAGTCGCCGGTTCGGAGCTCCCGGGCTAATGTTCGTGAGTACACCGCCTTCCCAGCTTTAGAGCCGATCGCGGGTACTCTCCGATAGTCCAGATTTTTAGCGAGGGTAAGAGGCCCTTGAGGACACCCATTGGGATTGGCTTTTGAGCTGGTCATATGGTCGAGGAGAAAGACCCTCGAGGGTGTCGGGCATCTTTGGGATCGGTTTTGAGTGATCAATTGGCCGAGGAGAAAGACTCTCGAGAGATGTCACGGGGATTGGTTATGAGAACCAATCATTAGGCCTAAGTAGGAGACTTCCGATGATTCCGAAGTAAGAGACTTCCGATGTTTCGAGATCTTGTTTTATGAGCTCGTTGAGTTATGATCTGTGTGTTGATAGTCGTTTGCTTGCATGTTGAGGTGCTAGATGACTGATGTATCGTATTGTACCCGGTTGGGGATTCTTACTGAGTATGTTTATACTCACCCTTATTTATCTTTCGGGTAACTTGGGACAACACCGGGAGGGCTAGCGGAGGGAGCTGATTGATCATGGGGAACCATGGCACACTGCCTTTTATTATTGCATTGTTTATTCAAATGTAGATGGACAGAGTCCTAGGGGAACATTGTTTAAAACGTTGCTTAAATTGTATTGTACATTTATTAAACACTGGCGAGGTTGTTTTACTTTGTTGGATTGTTTAAAATGAAAATTGTTGGTTATGTTTTAAGGGCTCCCCCTTCTCATATGTTTTGAAAGGTTTTTTAAATATAAGCTCTAAACCGCTTGTTATCATATTTAACTTGCATGCTGAGTAAGATCCCAGGTTTAGGACCATGTTTTGGGTCGGGTTCTTACAGCTGGTATCGAGCACGAGTCATAGATTCTGTAGACTAACTGCTTTGTAGGTTGTTGTTCCCATGATCATCGGCACTCCACGGCCGCTTGGTTTGTCTGAGTTCAATTAAGTTAAGGGGTAAGAATTTACAATACTTTTCTTCTATCTTTTATGCATGTGTAGAGTTGTGGAGCGGAGACGATCGAGTTCGACTCGTTGTTGGTTTGGGCTTAGAGAGCCATCATGCCAACTTCTCGCAATCGAGCGATTTGTTGAGCGGTGAGAGCCCCAAAGTGGGCCAAAGATTTATGCTTTGTGCGGATCGCCATGTGTGTCGATCGCACTCGAGAGGGAGGCGAGATTAGACTCCCATAGGCCATTTGTGGCCCGATTGTTGGTGTCTCCCCTAGTGAGAGGGTGGAGGTGCCTTGTGCGGTCGCCAAAGTGTGTTGATCACACTCGAGGAGCGGACGCTTGGCATGTCCGACCGAGGAGCCGGACCGATCGTGTTGATGTGAAGGCCGCGTCCCGTGGTTGTTAGGCCCAGTAGGCCAAAGTTGGCCCCGGCGCTTAAGTTGCCTAGAGGAGGGGGGAGAGGCTAGCTCGCCTCGAGTTTGACTCCTTGAGCGAGTGTGCTCCACCCATGTGAGATTTGATGGCGTGTCTTTAGCTATCGAGAGCAAAGACCGAGCACGCTTTGTAGCGCGTGGCGAGGAGTCCCGGGCATAGATAGCCCAAATGACGAGTTTGTTTCAGCAATTTCCCCGGTAGCTCTCGTAGCCCCGAGAGGTTCCCGGAGGGCTTGATCAGCGAGTTTATGCGATTGAGTTTGTTGGCGTTGATGGAGCCGCCCGGTTTGGCAAGTGGATGCCTGTAGAGCTTGATGTATTAGAAAGTCCTCACGCTAGTAGTAAAGCGGTTGGCGTGTTTGAGTTTAGCATCCGTGTGTTGGGATGCCTGCTGCTCAGAGGCCGAGGTGAGCCGTTCCGTCTTTGTTGGTTCCGCGATTGGTGGTGGTAGTCCCTTGAGAGAGGGGACTAGCGAGTCTCCACCATCGCCGATTGATTGGCAAGTTGCCGTGTTTAGTGGCTTGAGGCGGATGTAGAGACATCTCGCCCCTGCAAGCCTCCTTCTTTGTTGTTTTGCGGCCAGTTTCTCTTTGTACCCTCGTAGTCGTGGTGTAGTGTGGAGTTTGCTTGCCGGGGTTTTATCCATCTGTGGATTTCGGCGGCTAGTAGAGTGGAACACTCTTTTATTTGGATGCTCCCGGTGTGGAACTAGTTGTTGCCACCCGAGGAGTTGGCTGAGCTTTTGTTGAGCATCGAGTGGGATGCGAGGAGTAGGCCGTGGCAAGTCTGTTGGTCGAGATGCCGAGATTAGGTCGCTCGAGTGTTTGGACTCTGTCTTTGAGTGCCATTGCCCCGTCACTTGGAGAGTGACTTTCCCTATTCTCGAGGGACATAAAGCTCGTTTGAGGCTGATTCGTGTTGTAATGGATGTAGTGCTGTTGGCACCAAGCTTTGAGAGGAGGCCTAGTTTCGGGCCGCTTGGCACTTTTGGTGCAGTGTGGTTCCATGGCGCCCAGTATAGCATCCCGCTTGTCTTGTACCCTTTTCCGAGGTTGCACTGTTTGGGTTGCTTAAGAGATCTAGCTCGGTGGTAGTCGAGGACTACAAGTTTGAGGTTTTCGAGGAAAGTAGAAGCTGTTCGGGATCTCTCGAGAGTTGGGTGTAAAGGATGTTATAGGTCATTAAGAGCTAGCGCGTTCGAGTTCTCGCGCTTTGTGTTGTGAGCCCGTGAGCCGGCTTGATGGTAGCATGATTCGGCTACCCTTTGAGTTGCCCTAGTATGGTTAGTGTTGGCATCGTGGATGCGTGGTTGATCCATGTTAGAGCCATGAGTTGGATGGTGATCGGAGCGCGTTTGGTGAGCACATTGTTTTGAGGAATGTTAGCTTGGTGTGGTTTTGCGCTTGTAAGAGTAAGTTGGCCAATGTGGCTTTTCGTGGTGAGTTGGCCCCTAGTGGGTTTGAACTCTTGTTGCTCCCTTGTTTGTTGTGGCTCTGTTTGGAGGCAAAAGTTGCCCCGTGTGAGAGCCCTTGTTGGCTTTGGATCTTAAGAGATCAAGTTGGAGCCAGTACCCCGGTGCACTTTTGCGTAGCTCGTTAAAGTGGTTTATGTTTGGAAAACCACGAGAGGTTCGTGTTGAGGAGCCGTTGCTTTCGCGGTCTTTGAGCTGTCAAGGCTTTAGTTCTTGGCAAGTGCCCTAGCTTTGGTGTAAGGATGCCGTGCTCGTTGTCGGGCCGTTGGTTAAGCAAGTTTTGCTAGTTGGTCCTTGCCTGGTTAGACTTGATTGGAACCGAACAAGAGCAAGAGTGGCGTCAAGCAGCGATTTACGATCGTTTTGGCTAAGAAAGCTGTTCGGATCCTTACCTTGGGCGTAAGGTATGTTGAGGTTGTTGCTTTTAGTAGGAGGATGACGCCTCCTGTGGCGTTTTCGGTTCCCTTGGTTTCCAAGTTGGAGTTGGCCAGCGTAGTTGAGATCTTTGGAGAGGGTTGTGCCGCGTGAGCCGGTTGTTTGTTAGATCGTTGTCGACCGTGTGTGTCGGAGGGTGATCGAGAGGATCTCTAGTTGTGGAGAGCCTCTCGGAGCTCGATTAGACCCGAGCGGTGTTCCTTGGGTGAGTTGCTTGCAGATTTGGCGATCTAGCAAGCTAGTGCTTGTATGGTTTTGGAGGCTAGTTGGTGCTTGGTGTTGACCAAGATTTGGTTCTCTTGATGTTTCAAGAGCTTGCTCGGTTCGAGCTGCAGGGCGTTGCCACGAGGATTTGTTCCTAGTCCGGTTGTTTTGGGAGTTGATTCCTCCCTCGGTGGTTGAGTAAGTTCGGCTAGTTCTGGATTGGTGGTCCAATCGGTTGAGTTTCCCTTGGGTGTTGCTTCCAAGAAAGTTGGTTGATGTTGCCCTTGGGTTTGAGCAAGTCGTGAGCGTGTGTGATGTTCGCGCCCTTTGGAGTTTTGCTTGCTTTGGAAATCGTTCCCGTTGAGGAGTCGGCGTAGCTCTGAGTTGTGTAGTTGATCGAGTAGCGCGATGGTTAACCCAACGAGAGGGTCCTGCATTGTGTTGTTAGCAAGCGAAAAGTTGTTTGTCCCCGCAAGAGCGGTGGCCACCAGATTTAAGAGTTGAGCTTGAGTTGAGTTTCTGCTGAGCAAGGTCTTCTCGGGCTTTGTTTCTAGTTGTTGAGCTTTCGCAGCTGGCGAATAGCCGAGCCTCAATTGAGTGTGTTGGCACAGAGGTGCCGTGGCATTGGTTGGTTAGCCTTTGAAATTTGTTTTCCTCAAGCCGTTGTGAGTTCTTTGGTAGCCCCGTGAGGGTTTGGTCCTTCTTCTTGAGATTTTCCATGAGAGGAATGTTGGGTGTTTCCTTGCACGGCAATGTTCTCTTTGGCCATTGCTAGTAGGTTTGCATGGAAAAGTTTGTGTTCGGCCGTTGTGAGGCTCCGAGTTGTTGGCTTGGCCGAGTGGAGCTCAGCACTGGTTTTTGGCCATTTAGGGTTGGCCGTAGTGAAGTTTCACTTGTGCTAGTGGGAAAAGTTTGCCTTTTGGATCGATCGCCGATTGGTGGTTCGATTGTTTTTCGTTAAGGCTTTAGGCAAGCCTTGTGGTTCGCCTGGTCTCTTGTGAAGAAAGAGTAGGCCGTTTGGTTTCTGGAACCCGAGAGGTTCAGATTGTTTGGCCGACTTGGCGTTGTGTTGAGGCGATTGTTATCGATTGTGGGCATTTAGAGAAGTTACGCCAAAGGTCGTGGCGTTGAGTTTTGGAGCTTGTGCCCGATCTGCGATTTTTTCGAGAGTAACACCGTTGAGAGGTGTTCCGTGTTGGTTTAGCGGGGTTTTGGCCGAGCCCCAAGTTTGTAGGGCTTTTGAGATCCTTGAGCGGATTGGAGCGAGGGTTAGCTTTGCCCCGTCTTTGACAAAGATGCAAGTTTTGTGTTCCTCGTCTCTTTGTTGAGATAGTATGTAGCGGTCGAGAGCATTGTGGCTTTGAGCCTTTGAGAACCCAAGAGGGTTTGGTTATCGAGAAGGGCTAGTGTTGTTTTAGCCGAGAAGTTCAGTTGGCTAAGAATCGGTGGAGTATTCATAGAGTCAAGTTTCGTTTTAGGACTTTCGAGGACGAAAGTCTTAAAAGGAGGGAGTATTGTAACGGCCCGATTTTCTATTCCAGTTCTCGAGGTGCTTCCTGTTCGAGTCGATGGTTCGGTTGGGCCGTTAGAGCTGCTTTGACCCTTAGGGGTATTTTGGTCTTTTGCTCCCGGGCGGGATTTGTGGATTTTCGGGGCTTGAGGCGCTCCGCCTTTGTTGAGGCTTGTATGTTGGTGGTCACGAGTCTCGAGATGTTTGGGGTATTCGTTTGGGAGTTCGGTTGTGATTTGGGTTTTGGGCAAAGTGATCGTTGTTTGGGTGTTTCCTTTGGGATTCGAACCTGTGCCCTTAGAGATGATTTGGGAGTTTGTTTAAGTGAGAGTTATTGTTTGGAAAAGGTTGCTTCAAATGGGTCTCAAGGAGGAAGCGGGAAATGGGATTTAAGGACTTTAAGACTTATTTAAATTTGGAAAGAAAATTGGTTAAGGATGGAAAGGAGGATAAAATCCCATTTTTCCTTTTAATTCCCTTTTTCCTTTTATTTTTCCCTTTTATTTTCCAAAATTCCTTTTTCTCTCCCTTTCTCTCTCCTCCAGCCCGAGCAGCCCTAGCCGCACCATGCCCAACCCTAGTCGCACCATGCCCACCCTAGTCGCACCATGTCCAGTAGAGCCGCGCCTCGCTCCAGCCGCCCACTTCGCCCATGCCGCGCCGTCGCCGAGAACCACCCAGCGCTGATCGCATCGCCGCCCTAGTCGCGCCGAGCCCATATCTCGCATCGCCCGAGCCATCTTCGTGTCGCCTTGGTCGCGCCGAGCCCAGATCTGCATCGCCCAGGCCGTCTCTGTGTCGCCCAGGTCCGTGTCGAGTCGCCCGAGCCCTGGCCGCACCGAGTCGCTCGCCCCTGTAGGTCGTCGTGCCTTCCCGAGCGCCCCGAGCCCGTCGCGTCGCGCGTCGCCTCTAGCGCCCAGCGCGCCCGTCGCGCCATCCTCTGCCAAGCCGCGCCGGTGTGTCGTCGCCAGCCGAGCTCGAGCCGCGCCTGCGCGCTTTGCCTCGCCCAGCGCGCGCTCACTGCTGCGCCAGCCGCCACGCCTGCGCCCGGTGCCCAGCGCCCAGCAGCCAGCTCTTCTGCGCCCGGCCACTGTTGTGTCTTTGGTTGGCCCGAGCCTTGTGGCTTCTCGGATGGTATTTCCCAGTCTTTTCTTCGTTGGGCCCCGATTTGTTGGTCTTTGTTTAGGGATTTATTTGGGCTGTTTTATGTATTTGATTTGGGCTGCTTTATTTTATGTTTAGGTTGTTTGGGTTCGATTAGAGGCTCGAGGATTGCTTGGTTGATTTGTGATTATTTTCTGCTTGTCCCAAGTAAGGATTTCTTACCGTGGTTGTGTGGACCCTGCGATATATCTCGATTGTGCCTTGTATGTTTGCTGATTGTTATGAGCATGATAGTGATAGGCAGCTTTGTTTGATCTCTTGCTAGCATGTTTGTTGATTTTACATGTTAGTGCCATGCTAGGTTTGTTCTTCCAGCATGTTTGTGATTCCTGTTTAAGTGGTAGTATCATGCTAGGTAAACGTGATTGATGTCGGTCATTGCTTGCTAGCCAGGAATCATTGATTTACTCGGTATTCTTAGATAGCGTAGTAGGGTTTGTCATCATCCAGAGGCTGAGAGCGGACATAACGTACTTTGTCCCCACCGGTCGGGAGTAGAGCGAAGCATAACGTACATTGCTTCCCCGGCAGCCGATGTGGATGTAGCTACCACATCGGCATAAGCCTAGTTTGTAGCTCCGCTAGAGCGGAACCACGCCAGCGGTGCAAGCCCGCCTTGGCGGGTTCTTAGCTTCGTGTCGGTGGTACAGTGCCGCAGATGAGTGCCGAGGGCCTCGCACTCATCGTGTTCGGTGACACCGCTTCCGAGTCTTTAGGCATGCGTGCGACCCGCGTAGTTTGCCCTTAGGCCCCGCATTTACGCCGTTGCGAGATGAGCATGCGGTGTGCGCGCACACGCCAGCGTTAGTCGCCGGTTCGGAGAGCTCCCGGGCTAATGTTCGTGAGTACACCAGTTCCTTCCAGTTTAGAGCGGTGCGGGTACTCTCCGATAGTCCAGATTTTTAGCGAGGGTAAGAGGCCCTTGAGGACACCCATTGGGATTGGCTTTTGAGTCTGGTCATATGGTCGAGGGAGAAAGACCCTCGAGGTTGTCGGGCATCTTTGGGATCGGTTTTTGAGCTGATCAATTGGCCGAGGGAGAAAGACCCTCGGAGATGTCCCGGGATTGGTTATGAGAACCAATCATTAGGCGCCTAAGTAGGAGACTTCCGATGATTCCGGAAGTAAGAGACTTCCGATGTTTCCGAGATCTTGTTTTATGAGCTCGTTGAGTTATGATCTGTGTTGATAGTCGCTTGCTTGCATGTTGAGGTGCTAGATGACTCGATGTATCGTATTGTACCCGGTTGGGGATTCTTCTTGAGTATGTTTATACTCACCCTTATTTATCTTTCGGGTAACTTGGGACAACACCGGGAGGGCTAGCGGAGGGAGCTGATTGATCATGGGGAACCGTCGGCACTCTGTCTTTTATTATTGCATTGTTTATTCAAAGATGTAGATGGGCAGAGTCCTAGGGAACATTGTTTAAAAACGTTGCTTAAATTGTATTGTACATTTTATTAAACACCGCCGTGTTGTTTTACTTTGTTGGATTGTTTAAAATGAAAATTGTTGGTTATGTTTTAAGGGCTCCCCCTTCTCATATGTTTTGAAAGGTTTTTTAAATATAAGCTCTAAACCGCTTGTTATCATATTTAACTTGCATGCTGAGTAAGATCCCAGGTTTAGGACCATGTTTTGGGTCGGGTTCTTACACGTCTGGGCTGCGGGAGTGCGGCGGCTGGGACGACGCACGGGAGGCGCATCTGGGCGGCTGGGTCGACGCACGGGAGGCGCATCTGGGCGGATGGGTCGACGCACGGGAGGCGCCTATGGGCGGCTGGGTCGACGCACGGGCGAAATGGGCTGGGTGGTGAGGCTGGTGCAGAGCGGCTGGCCATGGGCTGAGCGATCTGGGCTTGGGTTGTGCTGGGCTGGTGCGAGGCGGTGCAGCACGACTCGGTAGGGGCTGAGTATGGCTGAGCGGCCTGGTGCGGGGGTGCGGCTAGGGTGTGGTGGCTACGCTGGGGTTGGTGCGGCAAGGGCTGGGCATGGTGCGGCTAGGGTTTAGAGAGAGAGAGAGAGAGAGAGAGAGAGAATCTTGCAAAACAAGGGGGAAAGGGATTTTTCTTGATTTCTTTCCTTTTCTTAATTTAAATGGGTCTAAAATCCCTTCCCAAAGCTTCCTCTCTCAAAACCCGGCCCAAGCAAACTTTTCTTTTTAATAAAACTCTTTTTCCTACAAACTCCCAAAACCATTTAGGGCAACGGTTCAAATCCCAAAGGAAGCACTCAAAACCCCATTAATTTTGCCAATAACTAAAATACCTCCAAACTCCCAAAAAACTTGCCCAAACCTCTTGGGTCCTGCAACCAACAACAATCAAGCCTCGACAAAGGCAGGAGTGACCCTAGAATCCTGAAAATCCACAAAACCGTGACCGGGGCAAAAAGACCAAAATACCCCTAAGGGTTAAAATAGCTCAGACGACCCATCCCAACATCCGAATAATGTCTCGAAAACACCTGGGAAACCGAAATAGAAAACTGGGCTGTTACAACGAATACCGACATCGGTTGGGACATATAGCCGACCCTTATACCTCAAGCCACCATCTGTAGATACCACGAAATCGAAATCACCATCGACCTGAACTCTCTTGTACAATATCTTTAACTTAGGGTCATTCAACTGGCCGTCGATAATCCTTTGCTTTATCGAAGGTTGGATGGTCAACTGGGCTACCCTGGCGGTAACCTCCCCTAACAACACTTCTATTCTTTCTCTCTCAAGATCCTTCCTCATACAACTTTCGGGATTTGCCAGCGTTGCTAAATGCGAGGTCTTTCTACTCAGTGCATATGCTACAACATTTGCCTTCCCGGGGGTGATCTGAGATTTCACGGTTGTAATCCTTTACAAGCTCCAACCACCTCCTCTGTCTCATGTTCAAGTCTTTCTGGGTGAAGAAATACTTGAGGCTCTGGTGCTTCGAGAAAATTTGAATCTTCTCCCCATACAGATAATGCCTCCAGACCTTAAGTACAAAGACGACAGCTACCAACTCCATATCATGAGTCGGATAATTCTACTCATGCTGTTTCAACAGCCTTGAGGCATACGCTATTACCTTACCGTGCTGCATCAGAACGCAAGCCAAACCAAACTTGCTGGCATCACTGAACACCACAAAACCCCATGTTCGGTTTGGAACTGCCAACATTGGTGCGGACGTGAAACTGCTCTTCAGCTTAGGGAAACTTTCGTCGCACTTCTTATCCCAAATGAAATCGACACCCTTCCTCGTCAAACGAGTAAGCGGTGCAGCTATAGCAGAAAAATCCTGAACAAAGCGACGCTAATAACCGGCCAGACCCAGAAAACTACGAATTTCCAACACAGTCTTCGGTCTGGCCCATGAACTAACTGCCTCTATTTTTTACGGGTCTACAGCCACTCCCTCCTTTGACACAACGTGTCCTAGGAAAGCTACCTCCTTAAGCAAAAAGTCACACTTAGAAAACTTCGCATAAAGCTGGTTCTCGCTCAAGGCTGTCAAAATCTTTCTTAGGTGCGAAGCATGGTCCCCCTTAGACTTTGAGTACACAAGAATGTCATCTATGAACACAATGACAAGCGGTCCAGGAACGCCTTGAACACTCTGTCCATCATGTCCATGAATGCAGTTGGGGTTTTGGTCAATTCGAAAGACATGACCACGAACTCGTAGTGACCATACTTTGACCTAAAAGCTGTCTTAGGGATATCTGCATCCTGGATCCTTAACTGGTGGTAGCCCGACCTCAAGTCAATCTTTGAAAACACACAAGCTCCCTGGAGCTGGTCAAACAGGTCATCAATACGTGGCAGTGGATACTTGTTCTTGATGGTTACCTTATTCAGTTCCCTGTAATCGATGCACAGATGCATTGAGCCATCCTTTTTTTTAACAAACAGCACGGGTGCTCCCCACGAGGACACACTCGGTCTAATAAATCCTCTATCAAGCAACTCTTGCAATTGCTCTGTAACAGCCCAGTTTTCTACTCCAGTTTTCGAGGTGCCTTCGGGTCAAGATTCGGTTGTTTGGTTGGATCGTTAGAGCTATTTTGACCCTTGGGGGTATTTTGGTCTTTGGCTCCCGGGCGAGGATTTTGTGGATTTTTAGGGCTTCGAGGTCGCTCCTGCCTTTGTCAAGGCTTGATTGTTGTTGGTTGCGAGTCCCGAGATGTTTGGGCCAGTCGTTTGGAAGTTCGGTTGTGGTTTGGGTTTTTGGCAAAGTGATGGTTGGTTGTGTGCTTCCTTTGGGATTCGAGCAGGGCCCTTGGTGTTGATTTGGGAGTTGAATTTAAGTGAGTTTTATTTTTGGAAGAGGTTGCTTGATCGGGTCTCGAAGGAGGAAGCCAGAAATGGGATTTTAAGGTTTTAATTTGGATAAGGATGGAAAAAGAGATTAAATCCCCATTTTCCTTTTATTTTCCCATTTTCCCTTTTCTTTTTCTTTTCCAAATTCATTTTTCTTTTCTTTTCTTTTTTTTCTCTTTTCTCCCTCTCTCTTTCTCTCTATCTCTCCCTCTCCCCGAGCACCCCCTCCTAGCCGACCCAGCAGACCCTTGGCTCGCCCAATGCTAGCCCGCGCCCACTGGCTCGCCTCTGCTGAGCCCTCCTGATCGCCAGTCGCGCCGTCGCCGAGCTCGCTTTGCCAGTCGCCCGATCGAGCTCGCTGCCGTGGTCGCGCCATCGCCAGGTCGCCAGCCCGAGCTCGCCAGCCAGGTCGTGTCGCCAGCCCGAGTTCGCCAGTAGGCCGGCGATGCCGCTTCGTCCCGTCCGCACCACGTGACGCCAGATCCGAGCCGCTGGTGCGGATCGAAGCGTCCTCAGAGCACGTCGTGCGGATCGAGCGTCTTGTAGCGTGTCAGTAGCGCCCCACCCGCCCAGCCCTGCGCCCATCATCGCCCGGCCAAGAACTGCCGCCTGCGTCCAAACGGCTCGTTCGCGTGTCAGCCGCGCCTCGTTCGCTTTAGGTTGCTCGGGTTCGATCGCAGCTTAAGTTTCTTGTGTGTTGTTGCCTTCCGCCGTAAGGGTTTCTTCACCGAGGTTGTGTGGACCTGCGAATAATTGATAGTATGCCATATCTTGTGATTGTATGAAATTCTAGTGGATAGGTTACATGTTTTCTCTTTCTTCCAGGTTTGTGTTGTACAGGTGTTTCTGTTATATTGGTTACAGGCTAAGGTCTTTTATCTTGGCATATTCTGGTTCTTGTTATATTCTGACAGTTCCATGTTAGTGCTAGGCAGGTGATCCTTAATGTAGGTAAGTCCCCGATGGGCACTGCACTATTCCCTGGTGTGTAAGCCCCCGATGGGCATCATGAGGTCGCTTAAGAGTGTAAGACCCGATGGGCATCTCGGTGATCCTAGGCGGAGTAAGACCCGATGGGCATCCTAGGTGTGTAAGACCCCGTTGGGCAGCATTGATAGCTAGAGGTGTAAGACCCCGATGGGCATCCGTATGTGTAAGACCCCGATGGGCATCATTGTTTAGAGGTGTAAGACCCCGATGGGCATCCGTATTTGTAAGACCCCGATGGGCATCATTGTTTAGAGGTGTAAGACCCCGATGGGCATCATTGTTTAGAGGTGTAAGACCCCGATGGGCATCATTGTTTAGAGGTGTAAGACCCCGATGGGCATCCGTATTTGTAAGACCCCGATGGGCATCATTGTTTAGAGTTGTAAGACCCGGCGGCATCCGTATGTGTAAGACCCCGATGGGCATCCGTTTGTGTAAGACCCCGATGGGCATCACTGTTTAGAGGTGTAAGACCCCGATGGGCATCTGTATGTGTAAGACCCCGATGGGCATCATTGTTTAGCTGGTGTAAGACCCCGATGGGCATCCGTATGTGTAAGACCCCGATGGGCATCATTGTTTAGAGGTGTAAGACCCCGATGGGCATCCGTATGTGTAAAACCCAGATGGGCATCCTTGTGTGTAAGTCCCCGATGGGCATCATTGTGTCATTGTATCCTAGGTTGTGTAAGACCCCGATGGGCATCCAAGTGTAGAACCTAGGATAAGCTGTAGTTGAAAACCCTTGATAGGTTAGCTCTAGTGTTAGCACATAGCCTAAACCTACCGTTTTGCTCTAAGTCATTGTTTGGTTGCATGTCGGTGTGCTAAATGAGATGTTTTCGTATTGTACCCCGATTGGGGATTCTTACTGAGTAATTCGTTACTCAGCCTTATTTCTGTGGTTTTGCCACAGGTAACCACGGTGCGAGACAAGATGGCTGGAGGAGGAGCTGTGATCATGGGAACCCGTTGTTCAACTCTGAGTCTTGTTTATGTTTATGTTTTAAAGTTCCTCTTAATGCATGTAGTTGGGCACGGAGCCCGAGGGTGTTTGGCTTGATCAGATTTCCTGGATTCTAGCATTGTTGTAACTATTGCAAAGCTTGTATGTTTTAAATAAATCTCTGATCAGAGCAAGTTTTGTAAATGTATTTGTCTTGGAACAGGTGCTTGGAAACAGGGACAGGTTTCAGGAATTTTATGTTGACTTTTTAAATGGATGTTTTATGTTTTAGTTTTTACTTAGAATCCGAACATCATATTGCAAATTTTCTGTAGATTTGAATGCATGCATTGAGGTAACGGCCTATTTTAGAACCCCTTTCGGGTCGGGTCGTTACATGCTCCTTTAACTCTTTCAATTTAGCTGGCGCCATACGATAAGGAGCTTTCGAGATAGGACGAGTTCTTGTCTCAAGCTCTATTGAGAAATTAACCTCCCTCTTTGGCGGCAGACCATGCAACTCCTCAGGAAATACATCTGCAAACTCTTGCACAATGGGCACTTGCTCAACAGATAACTAATCACGACTCACTCCAGACAACTTAGCTATGAAACTGTAAAGACCCGACCCGAATGGGGTTCTAAAGTAGGCCTTTACCTCAATGCATGCAAATGGAAATACATAAAATGACCCAACCAGGCGTCAGATTGAAAAAACTATTCAAACAAAAGAGTGGAAAACATTAAAACAAACTTAACATTCATTTACAAAACAGTGACTGATCAGTACTTTTCTTAAAACATAAAAATAGTACAAAACATAAGTTTTCCCTACAGACCAAAATCCATGTACATGCTGAATTCAAAACAAAACAAAGTAAGACACGACAGAATGTCGGAAAGATCCATGATCTCCCACCACCTCCGCTAGCGCCTCGGTCTTTGTTCCAAGTTACCAATGGAACAACCACAAAATAAGGGTGAGTAACGAATTACTCAGTAAGAATCCCCAATCGGGGTACGATACGATGCAATCAATCATCTAGCAACCTAGTACACATGCAAACAGTTATCAACACGGATCTTAGCTCAACGGGCTTATAAGGCAAATCCGGAGTCTTCAGAAGTCTCCTACTTCCTGCCTAATGATTGGTTTTCATAACCAATCCCGGGACATCACCGAGGTCTCTTTCACTCGGGGCATTGATCAGCTCAAAAACCGATCCCAAGGATGTCCTCAAGGGCCTTTTGCCCTTGCTGTAAATCTGGACTTACGGGAGAGTACCCAAGTCCGCTCTAAAGCGGAGGAATGGTGTACTCACGACATTAGCCCAGGGGAGCTCTCCGAACCGACAACTAACGCGTGTCCGCGCACACCGCATGCTGCTGCAACTGGCGTAAATGTGGGGGCCTAAGGGCAACTACGCGGGCCAGGTATGCATGCCTAAGACTAGGAAGCGATGTCACTGATCACAGTATCGCGAGGCCCTCGGTGCTCATCTGTGCAGCCTGAACCACCGACCTGAAGCTAAGAACCGGCCAACGTAGGCTTACACCGTTGGCAGGGTTCCGCTCTAGCAGGCTACAAACTAGGCTTATGCCGATGTGGGTAGCTAAATCCACATCGGCGGTCGGGGGGGAAGCAATGTACGTTATGCTGCGCGCACTTTAATCCCGACCAGGGGGACAATGTACGTTATGTCCACTCTCAGCCTCTAGATGATGACAAACCCTACTTTACTAACTAAGAGTACGGAGTGAAAGATTCCTGGCTAACATACATAATAGACATCAATCATACATATCCTAGCATGGTACTATGAACTTAAAGCAGGAATCTCGAGCATGCTGGTAGAACAAACCTAGCAAGGCACTAACATGTACAAACAGCCAAACATGCTAGCAAGAATTCAATTACAAGATGTCCTATCCACTAACATGCTCATAAAAGTAACAGGCATACAAGTCACAATCACGAAAGCATCGCAGGGTCCACACAACCCCGATAAGGAATCCTTACACTGAAACAAGCGAGAGAATAATAACTATCACGACCAAAAAATAACCTTTGAGCCTCAATCGAATCCCGAACAACCTAAGCATTTCAATAAAACACCCAAATTTAAATACAAATCAGCACCAATCAACTCAAGACCCAAAGAAGGAAAAGGCTCCGGGAATTACCAATCGAGAAAACACACGGCTCGACCAAACCAACTCACCGGGCAAGCCGTCGTGCAAAGAAAGGGTAGCCGGGCGCTACTGGCTCAGCCAGGGCGAGCTCGCGCGCAGGCCGGGCGATGGGGGCGTGGAGCCGTCTGGCGACACGACGCACACAGGCTCTGAGGGGCGCGCGGGACTAGGCAAGCCGCAGGGCTCGTCGACTGGTGCGGGCGAAATGGCGCCGGCGTGGGTTAACACTTTGTCTTGAGTTAGGGTGGCATGGGTTGGCACGGTCTGGTAAATTGGGCGAGTTAAGGCGGGCGGATCGACGACGTTGGCACGGGGTGGCTCGGCGTGGTGCGGTAGCTAGGCGAGGGCGACAGCAGAGGGGCTCGGGGCTGGCTTGGGGTCGGGTGATGGAGAGAGAGAGAGAGAGAGAGAGAGAGAGAAAAATTAAAATTAAAACACATGGGGAGATTTGGGGATTTTTCTTTTATTTATTTAATCCATACTTATCCCATTTTAAATGCCTTAAAATCCATTAAAATAAATCCCTAAAAATCCCATTTTGGCTTCCTCTTGAGACCATACTGAAGCGATCTTTTCCAATAATAAAACTCACTTAATAAATCACTAAGGCAAAGGTTCAAATCCCAAATCTTGGTGAGGGAGCAAAAGACCAAAATACCCTAAGGGTTAAAATGCTCTAACGGCCCAACCGATTGCCCTAATCTCGAATCGAGAGTACAGAAAACCAGAATGGAAATCTGGGCCGTTACAGAAACCCCAAGCTCCTCGAGCTAGCAAATGGTGGGACTTAAGTGCCGAAATCACTGGCGGACACACCCCGCCCTGGACGCCCCGAAATTTAAAGCTAGGCCTGCTCGGCGGGTTGATCACTACCTCCTTCCGGCGGTAGTCAATCATCGCGTGGTTATCAGCTAACCAATCCATGCCGAGGATCACATCAAAACCACTCATAGCCAGTACTATGAGCGTGTAACAACCCAGTTTTCTATTCCAGTTTTCGAGATGCTTTCGGTTCAAGATTCGGTTGTTCGGTTGGGTCGTTGGAGCTGTTTTGTCCCTTAGGGGTATTTTGGTCTTTTGGCTCCCCGGGCAGGATTTGTGGATTTTCAGGATTCCAAGGTAGCTCCTGCCTTTGTCGAGGCTTGTTTGTTGTTGGTTGCGAGTCCCGAGATGTTTGGGCTAGTCGTTTGGAAGTTTGGTTGTGATTTGGGTTTTGGCAAAGTTATGGTTGGTTTAGTGCTTCCTTTGGGATTCGAGCCTGGGCCCTTAGTGTTGATTTGGGAGTTGGATTTAAGTGAGTTTTATTTATTGGAAAAGGTCGCTTCAGCCGGGTCTCGAAGGAGGAAGCCGGGAAATGGGATTTTAAGGATTTTAAGGTTATTTTAAAAATGGATAAGGTTGGAAAAATAGGATAAAAATCCCATTTTTTCCTTATTTTTTTTTTCTCTCTCTCTCTCTCCCTCAAGCCCGAGCCTAGCCCCAGCCCCAGCCCCAGCTCGCCCAGGTCGCCCAAGCCCGAGCCCCAAGTCGCCCAGCCCAGGTCGCTCAAGCTTGAGCCCTTAGCCGCCCAACTCGCCGAGCCCAACCCTTGCTCACCCAGTGTCGCGTCGCCCAGCCCCGAGTCGCCCCTCAGAGTGTCGCGTCGCCCAGCCTGGAGTCGCGTCACACAGTGTCGCGTCGCCCAGCCTCGAGTCGCCACGCAGAGTGCCACGTCGCCCAACTTGCAGAGACTCGTCGGATACCTGTATCCGACCGTCCCGTACCTTTTGACTAGCCAGCATACTAGCTCCCGAAGGAGTGGCAACAGATAACTCAAATCCTAAAGGCTCTAAAATCATGCAAGCATGCTCAGCAAAAACAGCAGAAACAAAAGAATGAGTGGAACCCGAATCAAACAACCCAAAGGCAAGGTGATCAAGAACTAGGAGCATACCTACCACAACGACCCCAGTTTGCTCAGCCTCCTGGCGGGTCGTAGCATACACTTGCCCCTGCTGCTGAGCTGGATGCTCTATCACTACTTTCTGGTTGCAAAACTGGGCCTCATGCCCTTCCTTACCACAGTTATAGCAAGCCCTAGGGTTACCTTCACAAGGACCCCAATGCGGCTTCCCACAAGGGTTACAATACGGTGGCGGCCTCCCTACGCCCTGCTGGCGAGGCTGATCACGGTTTCAGTTTCGCGGCTGGTCTCTGCCTTTATAAGAACCCTGACGGCGCTGACCGCCGACACGGCTATTGCTTCCTGAGTCAAACTTACGCTTCTGGCCCGAGTATACTAGGGCCTTATGCACAACGGCACTAGCAACCTGCTCTAGAGGATACTTCCCATCGTAAATCGTTGCTAACTACACTGCCTTGGCAAACGTCTCTGGGGCCTATGCCCTAACATCCTGAGACACTCCCTATCTCAAACCAGCAATAAACTTCCTGATCTTCAGCTCATGGGTAGCAATCAGCTACGGCGCGAAGTACCCATACTCCGAAAACTTCCTCTCATAAACCTTGATTGAATCAGACCCCTGCTTTAAGTTTGAAAATAGCTCAATCATCTTCTCTTGGGCTTCTTCACTGATAAACTTTGCCTTGAACTCAGCCTTGAAGAAATCCCAAGTGGCAGGTGGAGACCCAGCCTGTCTCTCACTCAAAGTGGAATCCCACCACCACTTAGTTGTACCAGCTAATACGTGAGCTGCACAACGGGCTCGTTGCACCTCAGGACAAGCCATCACCATGAATGTGTACTCTAACTCAGGAATCCATCTGGCTGCTACTAACAGTTCTCCAGGGGCACTAAATTTCTCGGGCTTCCACTTGACAAAATCCTTCAGCCACTTGCCCAGATCCTTAGCACCTTCAGCCACAACGACCTTATTCACGATCGGCTCCTGCGGAGCTGGCGGTACTGGTGGCACTATAGTCCTCTGCTGAACCATCTCGGTCAACTGCTCTATCTGAATTCGGGACTCTTCCCTCTACGCGGCTAACAATGCCTGCGTCTCAGCTCTCTGTTCAGCCCTCTGGTGTAACAACCCAGTTTTCTATTTCGGTTTTCCAGATGCTTTCGGTTCAAGTTTCGGTTGTTCGGTTGGGCCGTTAGAGCTATTTTAACCCTTAGGGGAATTTTGGTCTTTTGCTCCCCGGGCAGGATTTGTGGATTTTCAGGATTTCAGGGTCACTCCTGCCTTTGTCGAGGTTTGATTGTTGTTGGTTGCAAGACCCAAGATGTTTGGGCTAGTCGTTTAGAAGTTTGGAAGTGGTTTGGTTTTTGGAAAAATTATTGTTAAGTTATGTGCTTCCTTTGGGACTTGAACCCTTGCCTTAGTGTTGATTTGGGAGTTTGAATTAAGTGAGTTTTATTATTGGAAAAGATTTCTTCAGCCGGGTCTCGAAGGAGGATGCCGTGGGAAGGGATTTTAAGTCTTTAGGGCCTATTTAAAATAGGATAAGGATGGAAAAATAAAGAAAAATCCCATTTCCCCCTTGTTTTGTCTCTCTCTCTCTCTCTCTCTCTCTCTCTCTCCCTCTCACCAAACCCGAGCCCCAACCCAAACCCTAGCCGCTCACTTTTGACTTGCCAAGCCCGACCACACTTGTGCTTTGAGCTTCGCCGGCGCTGGCGCCCTCCCGCTCCGCATCAGTCGCCCGACCACCTGCTTGTTCCGAGCCGCCCCGCGCCAGCGTCGTCCCGCTCCGCACCAGGTCGCACCACTCAGCTCCGTTCCCTGTAGCCCAGATGCATCACCCGCTTGCCGTTCCTTGTAGCCCAGGCGCGTCGCCCGAGCGCCGTTCCTCGTAGCCCAGGCGCCTCAGCGCCCACGCCAGCGCGCTCGTGTCTCTGTCGCGTCTGCACGCCAGCGCCCAGCTCTTGCGCGCGAGTCCCTTGCCGCGCCAGCGTGCCAAGCCAGCTTCCTTGCTGCCGACAGCCTGCCCTGCTGTGAGAGATGGGCCGAGCCTTGTGTCTTCTCGGGTTGTAATTCTTGAGTCTTTTCTCCTTTGGGTCCTAAGCTGTTGGCTGCTGTTTATTTAATTAGGTTGTTTTTATTAATGCTTAGGTTGTTCGGGTTCGCTTAGAAGCTCGAGGGTCGCTTGGTTGATTTGTGATAGTTATTTCTGCCTTTTTCCAGGTTGGATTTCTTACCGTGGTTGTGTGGACCCTGCGATATTATCATGATGTGCCTTGTATGCTTGTTGACTGTTATGAGCATGATAGTGATAGGGCAGCTATGATTGATCTCTTGCTAGCATGTTTGTCTGATTGTACATGTTAGTGCCATGCTAGGTTTGTTCTTCTAGCATGCTAATGATTCCTGTTTTAAGTTCGTAGTATCATGCTAGGTTAAGTGTGATTGATGTGTTTTATTGTATGTTAGCCAAGAATCATTTACTCTGTACTCTTAGCTAGCATAGTAGGGTTTGTCATCATCCAGAGGCTGAGAGCGGACATAACGTACTTTGTCCCCGCGGGTCGGGTGTTAGAGCGAAGCATAACGTACATTGCTTCCCCGGCGCGCGATGTGGATGTAGCTACCACATCGGCATAAGCCTAGTTTGTAGCTGCTAGCTAGAGCGGAACCACGCCAGCGGTGCAAGCTTTGCCTTGGCCGGTTCTTAGATTCAGGTCGGTGGTATAGGCTACCAAGATGAGTGCCGAGGGCCTCGCACTACTGTGTTCAGTGACACCGCTTCCGAGTCTTTAGGCATGCGTACCTGGCCCGCGTAGTTTGTACTTAGGCCCCCACATTTACGCCGGTTGCAGCAGCATGCGGTGTGCACGCACACGCGTTAGTCGCCGGTTTGGAGAGCTCCCTCGGGCTAATGTTTGTGAGTACACCAGTTCCTTCCAGTTTAGAGCCAGACTTCGGGTACTCTCCCGATAGTCCAGATTTATTAGCGAGGGTAAGAGGCCCTTGAGGAAGCCCATTGGGATTGGTTTTGAGATGATCATATGGTCGAGAGTGTCAGACATCTATTGGGATCGATGTTTGAGCTGATCATTTGGCTGAGGGAGAAAGACCCTCAAGGATGTCTCAGGATTGGTTATGAGAACCAATCATTAGGCCTGAAGTAGGAGACTTCCGAGGATTCCGGATCTTGCCTTGTAAGCTAGTTGAGCTATGATTTGTAACAAAGTCTGGTCCCTCCTTACCACAGCGGTACACAAAGTCTGGTCCCTGCCTGAAAAACTCCTGTGTGGGCTCTCCGACAAGTAGCACATACGGGAATTTGTCGAGGAGCACCCTACTGGCGAGGCTAGAAGCGAACCGGAGCTCTACGCTTATCCCGGTTGTATATCTTTGCTCTTGGCGGCGCTAGCCGCTTCCTCTGAAGTCAAACTTCCTCTTCGCCCGCTATAACGACCCAGGTTTTTATCCCGGTCTTCCAGGTATGCCCTAGGGGTATTTTGGTAATTTGGTGGGGCCGTCAGGGCCGTTTATGTCTTTTTCCAGTTGCTAAAATTATTGGATGGGTTTATGTAGGTTTTTGAAGCTTTGTGGATGGGTTTGAGCAAGGATAGATGCAAAAGTAAAAATAAAGGAAAATTATGTTGCAATGGGGTTCGAGCTGTGGGGTGGCCTTGTGTGCTAGAGGAGAGCCTTGCCAAGTGAGCCACCAGGTGTTATTGTTACTCTTTCCGCGTCATATCTTAGTTACCCTTGGATCTTTGGAGTTTTGGTGCATTTTTTTAAAAGAAGAGAAAATAGGGTTTTGGGTCTTCTTCTCTAAACTCCATGGCCGCCCAACCTTTTTCTCCCTAGCTCCCAAGCCGAGCTCCTTCTCCCCTTGCAGCCCCGTAGTTCGTGCGTCGTCCCGGTCGAGCGGCGACCTGCGGCAGCGGCCAATAGGCGCCAGCCAGGAGGCTGCCCAGACGACCAGATCGCGGCCAGCCGCGCGGATCGGCGGACAACCCTGCCGCGCCGCGCTGCACTACTCATCACGCCCACCACTCCGTCGCAAAGATCCCGGATCGCTTCGTCGCAGCCGCCAAGGCCGCCTATCGCAGCTGTCGCGCGCCTGCCACATCGCGTCGCTCTCCCGCGCACGTCTTTGATCCGCGTCCGTGCCCGCGCGCCTGCCTCAGCGCCGTCCGCGCTCAGCCCGCGCCCTAGGATTTTGTGATTAGTGATTATTATTGTGTTTGTTAGGTTCTCGGTAGCTAGCTCGGGTTCGATCGCAGCTTAGGATTTTGTGTGTAGTTGCCTCCCGGCCAGGTAAGGATTTCTTACCGGTGTGGTGTGGTGTAAAGACCCGACCCAAAAGGGGCTCTAAATAGGCCTTTACCCCAATGCATACATTCAAAGGAAAGGATAATATGCAAATAAGTTTTTAGATTCCCAATTAAAACAAAACAATCAAGGTTCAATCGAAATCAATATAGTTTGTTTGAAACTGTTTCAAGGCAAATACATTTCCAAAACGTACACTCGATCGAGAGATTTATTAAAACATTTGGAACATTCTCAAATTCAATAAAGCGGGAATCCACAAAATCATTCAGAAAACATCCTAGGGCTCAGTGCGTCACATGCATTCAGGGGGAAATGAAAGACAAGAGTCATAGAAATAAAAAGTCGAGAGACGACAAAGACGCTCCCATGATCATAGCTCCTCCTTCACCATCCCGCCTCGCGCGCATGGTTACCCGAAAGATAAGTAAGGGTGAGTAACGAATTACTCAAGAAGAATCCTCGACCGGGGTACAATACGATGCACATGGTCATCTAGATGAGTGTATGCAAGTCAGTGAACATAAACACATAATAGAGCACATAGCTTAAGTCCACACTTGGACCTCGGATGCCAACTCGGGGTCTTAGTCCGGAATAATCCACACCACACAATACGCCCTATACGAGAACCAAGTCTCGGCCTCACTGTCTCTCGCCGATCACGAAAGGTACACTAGCTCAAGATCCCGAGGAGCTCTCCGGTCGTGGCCAGAATGAGCGTAAGCATGCACCGCGCGTGCTCTCTGCAGACTATGGGGTGCCGGTCTAGTGGCAAGCCGCCCATGTCCAATCACCACGCCTAACTAAATCTCCGGATCGGTGTCACCGACATAGGGGTGTGAGACACGGACACGTGAACTATGTCGGCTGAACCACCGCACCGAGGCTAAGGAACCGGGTCGTGATAGGCTTGCACCGAGAAGCGGTCCTTGCCCTAACAGTGGCAATCAAGGGCTACGGCCGAACACGCCGAGGACGTGCCGATCGTCGAGGACGAGGCAATGCCAAGTCATCATCCCGACCGTTGGGGCATTTAACGATCGCCACCCTCACCCAAGATTGCGGGGCCTACTGGCCGGGTTAGCTAAACCCTAACGGGGTCCAGGGGACGGAGAACTGTCTCGGCGTCCCGCCATGGATGCAAGATACTTTATGCATCGTGCCCGGATGATGCTACCTACCTACACTTTAACCTATCATATCAATAACATACAATCCAATACAATCCAAAACGTGCTCAACAGATACAACGAACCTAGCATGGTACTACGAAGCAAGAACAGATATGAGCATGCTAGAACGGAACAACCTAGCATGGGCTAACATGAGAGAACAACATACGAAGTCATGCTAGTCGAGAATTGAATAGAGCACCTAAACTATACATGCCGATAATCACAAACAAACATACAAACAACAATCACATAGAACATCGCAGGTCCACACAACTCCTCAGAAGAAATCCTTACCTTGGCCGGGGCAACTACACACAAAATCCTCTACGCTGCGATCGATCCCGAGCTAGCTAACGAGAACCTAACAAACACAATAGAAATCACAATCATAGCCCTAAAAAATATAATAAAACAAGCGAGCTCGGCTCGGGGCACTCACACGCACGGCACGACCGACACGCGGACGGCAGGCAAAGACGGCGGGCTGCTGCTGGCGCCGACGGCGCGAAGAGGGGCGATGGCGTAGGGACCGCACACTGGCGCGCCGACGCGGCGAGCGGCGAGGCGGCAGGCGCAGCACGCGCGCGCGCGACGGCTGGGCTGGGCGCAGCGCACGGGCGCGGGCAAGCGGACGAGACGAGCGCGCTTGCGCGAGGCGAAGCGATCGCGATGCGCGCGCACGGCGCGCGAGCGAGCGCGCGCGCGCGCGCGCGCGCGCGGCGCGCGCTGCTTTCAGCCAGTCTTGTGCGACGGGCTGCGACGAAATTTGGCGGTCTGGGCGGCACGGTGCTCTTCTTCTGCGATCTGGGCGGCCTGGGCTTGCTGCTAGGCGATCTGGGCGGCCTGGGCTTGCTGCTGGGCAGATCTGGGCATGCTGGGCAGCCTGCTACAAACACACACACACACAAGCTCTTCTCCTTACCTTCGGCCAACAAGAACACCCAATCGAGAAGATGAAGAGGATGAAGACTTACCCGGAGTGATGATGAACGATCCAAGGGAGCTGCAAGGATGAAGAATCGGCAAGGAGAGCTTGGGAGAAAGCTTGGGCGGCCACAACTCTTTTGGAGAAGAAAACACAACAAACCTAATTTCTATTTCATTTAACCAAATGCACCAAACACCAAAGATCCAAGGTTAACTAAGATGTGATGCAGAAAGAGCAACAAGAGCACCTAATGGCTCAATTGGCACACATCTCTACAAGCTTCCCAGAGACCCTGGTTCAAACCCCTGCAAAAAGACAAATTCCTTTATTTTTACTTTTGCATCTACCCATGCTCAAACCAAACCACAAAGCCTAAAAACCTTCATAAATCCATCCAATAATTTTAGCAACTGGAAAAAGACATAAACGGCCTCGACGGCCCGACCAAATTACTAAAATACCCCTAGGGCATACCGGAAGATCGACGAAAACACAGGCGTTACAATATTCCCTCCTTTTTATGACTTTCGTCCTCGAAAGTCCTTAAGACTCAAAATGAAAGACAGATATCACGCAATCTCATCCCGTCTTCCCGCTCACAAGCGGCCTCCTCTGAACTCTAACTCCTCCATCGAACTTTTACCAAACGGATCTCACGATTATGCAACGTCTTCGCCTCAAGGACCGAATACTCACAGGCTTCCTCTCGAAGCTCAAATCCTCAATCACCGCAAAGGCTCAAAGTCCACAATGAGCAATGGGTCCGACACATACCGCCTCCCACCGATACATGAGAACACTGCACACGGCTGACATTGACCGAAAAAGCTAACCAATATGCAACTCTGCCAATCCTCTCGAGAATCTCAAATGGTCCAACAACAGGAGACTCCACTTCTCCCGCTTACCAAAACTCAACACAACTCACAACGGCACAATCTTAAAAGCACGCACTGTCCAACCTCAAACTCTAAAACTCGACGCCGGACATCGACGAAACTTTCATGCCTGCTCTGAGCTAACCACAAACGAGCTCAACCTCTTGCACAACACCTCACGGTCAATCTGCAGAACACAGGACCCAAAACAACACCGACGGCCACCAACCTTTTCTCACAAAGACTAGAGACTCGCAACACTTACCATACAATGCCTCAATGGAACCACAAGAACTGACCGCTGAGAACTGCTACTCAAGGCAACCTCCTAAAACCACACTGGTCTCACGCTGCCTAATCACGGAAACACCAACTCGCAACAAGCTCCGAAGGATCTGGCTCACTCCTCCCAAAAGACCCTCGGACAAAAAGGGTGAAAACACTACAGAAACTGCACTCGGCTCATAAGCCTCTAAGAACACTCTCCTGAATCACGGTTCGCCACGCACCGCCTAGAACAAACCTTTGTTGCCACACCCTAATGGCAACATCTCCAACTCCGAAATCGACATGCCTCTACTCCATAGAAATGGCATCTGCACAACAACCGAGGTGCGAGCTCTAGCTACTGAAGTCAATACTCCAAAAATCCGAACTCACACAACAACCTCAACTAGCTGACAGCTCCCACACTGAAACTTACAATCCAACAACTTGAGTGCTACTGAACTAGGAAGCTCAAACAACTACAAATCGCATAGCTATGCCAATCCACTCATCTCTAGCTCGACTCAAATCACTAGTTGGGCAAGACAACTTGCAAACAACCAGGCCCCCGAGGGCTCCATCCACTAAACTTACCTCCGTGCAAACAACGGAACAAAGCTCGCCTCAAATATGAAACACATCTCACAAGTCCAAACGATAACACATACAGAGCTTAACCCTCAAGCTTAGGCTTAATGCACCTTCCCACCGAAACTTCATAACGGAACTCCACTACCGGTCAACACCAACTACCAAGAACAAGAATACCAACAATGGTCGGCAGAGTGCAAGCTACACTAGCCAAAGAAGGATCCTCGATAAGTCCAGACCCTAATCCACCCACAATGGTGCAACCTCAACCCACAATCGATACAAAGGAGATCTTCCACTACAAAGGTGCAACATCTTCCATGCCAACACACAAAATCTTAACCAACTAGGCCAAACACTCATAAGAGGCGGGACAACCTTTATCGCAACCTCTAGAACACCCTCCAAGAATCCGCTTAATCGGACAAACGACTACTTCCAAGCGACCAACAAACTTTTCCTTCAAGCTAGCGCTTCCACCATTAACTCCAAGACCAAGGGAGTAACCCGACAACTCCCGAAGGGAAACGGCTCCTACAAGCGGACAACCAACGGACAGAGAACTCCACATACGCTCATTGTCTTGCTCCACTAGAGCAACAACATCTAATCTCACGGGGCACAACAAGGGTCCATCTCGGATCAACCTCCAAATGCCAAACGGGGCAACTCAACATCTTGGAAACAGGAAAAAAACAACCAACATGGCACAAACCACTTGCCCCCACGAGCAAAACTAAACTCTAGCAACTTCAATCCACACTTGGTCAACACCAAGCATCAACTTGCCACCACACCGAAACCACTCCGGACTTTACTCCAAATAAACACTAGCTTGCTAGTCTACCAAGATCAAGTAGCAACTCCACCGAGGCTACAAACTACACGCCTCCAGCTAGCCAATCAAACTCACTAGCTGGGCTCGACCGAGCTCTGGAGAGGCTCTCCACAACCTAGGGTTCTTCGGCAACCTCGACACACACACCGCTGCAAGATACGATCTAACAGACAACCGCTGAACAAACAACTCCAATTTCCAAAGATCCCAACCATGCTGGCCAACTCCAACTCCTTGGGAACCTAGAGGACCCGAACGCTACTGAATCGTCCATCCTCCTACTCAAAGCATCAGCCACAACATAACTTCTACCCAAGGAAGGATCCGAACAACTCTCTTAGCCATGCCGATCGTAAACCACGCGGCTTAGCTACCATCGCTCTTGTTCGGTTTCCAACTGAACTCCAACCAACGATCAACAAGAAGATCCGCCAACCAAGCTTAGGCCCAACTTAACAAATCTTGCCTAAGCAACAACTTGATACCACGAGCACGGTATCCTTACCACCTCAACCGAAGCCTTACAACAACCACCGAGTCCCACTTCTCAAGGAACCGAGCACGAGATCTCCAAAGCAAACCCTACATGGATCTCAAAACTCTCGCCACTTTAACGAACCACACAAAACACACTTGTGTGCACAACTCCCAACCTTCCTTTAGAGATCCAAGACTAACAAGCGCTTTTCCACAAAGCAACGATAACTCCCGGCAAAATGATACAAACAATCCAAGGAACACCAAAAGTTCCATCTTCCCACGATACTCGAAGCAGTGGCAACCTTGCTCTGCTAAAACATAACGACGCCAAACCGAACTTACTTTATACCAAGACTCTACCAAGTGCGCTTACACATAAGGCGTCCTACTCATCTCATAGGCATCCAACTCATCTCATAAGCATCCAACTCATCTCGAGAGCATCCAACTCATCTCACGGGCATCCAACTCATCTCACGGGCATCCAACTCATGGTTCCCCTGCTGGACCGAACTCGCATCTACAATGCTCACTCAACTCAGGTTTAGGCACCCGAAGGTAGTGGACCGCACTACCAACCACAAAGATCTCTTGGCCTTAGCATTAGCGTGAGACTCACACGCACTAACACTTACCACCCGCCAACTCGTGACTTACTCGACCCCCAAGAACACCGGGAAGAGGCTCCAGCTCCTCGAACATCCTTTCACTTGTGGTCCTTCAACTACCACTGAACTAGCCCTCTTGCACGACCTAAACAAGTGCATTTTCCATAAATGGATCCAATGGCTAAAGAAGTGTGCTGAACTCCGGACGGCATAGAACCATCTGCTATGCCAAGCCAAACTCAAGCTCAACTGCACTTAGTGCCAAAGTGGCACACCAACCAATGCACCTCAAGTGCTACTACTACCAAATCAACATCCGAGGAAGCGGGTCATTAAACAACAACAAAGCTCGCAAGGGGGCAAAGATGACCCTTCATCCGCCTCAAGCCACTAACACGACAACTTGCCAAACAATCGGGCGATCGTGGAGACTCGCTAGACCACCTCTCACAAGGGATTTCCACCACCATCCGATGAACCAAACAAAGACAGAACGGCACACCTCGGCCTTTGAGCAAAGAGGGGCATCCCACACACGGATGCTAAACTCAAACTCGCCAACTACCTTACTACTAGCGAGTGGGACTTACTAAAACATCGAGCTCTACAGCATCCATTTGCCAACCCGGGCGTCTCCAACAACGCCAACAAACTCATCCGAATAAACCTGCTGATCATGCCCTCCCGAGAACCTCCGGGGCTACAAGAGCTACTGGGGAAAAATGCTTTGAAACAGACTCTGTCACCGGGCTAATCGTGCCGGACTCCTCACTACGCGCTACAAATCTGCGCTGGGTCTCCGCTCTCGATAGCTAAAGACACGCCATCGATCTCTCATGGCCGGAGCACACTCTGCTCAAGGAGTCTCACTGCAGGCGCCGCTAGCCTCTACCCCCTCCTCTAGGCAACTCAATCGCCGGCCAAATCGGCATGCGGGCCTAACAACCCCGGACGCGCCTCAACATCAACACGATCTGTCCAACTCCTCGGTCGGACATGCCAAGCGCCGCTCCTCTGGGTGCGATCAACATATTGGCGATCGCACGAAGCACCACCACCCTCTCACTAAGGGAAAAGCGAAGAATCGGGCCACAAATGGCCAACGGAGTCTAAGCTCGCCTCCCTCTCGAACGATGTCCCGGGGCATCCGGATCTATCTGGATACCTCAACAAGCGGCTAAACAAACGCTGCGCATCGCGAAAGTTGGCATGATGGCTCACTAAGCCCAAACCAACAACGAGTCGAGAACTCGCTTTCGTCTCCGCTCCACAACACTACACAAGGCATACACTAGATGAAAGGTATTGTAAATTCTTAACCCTTTTCTAAAATGAAAACTTAGGCGTACTGATGACCGTCCGCTTGAGTGCTGTGATCATGGGAAAGACGACCTACAACAAAAGGTCGAGTCTACAAAGTCTATGACTCGAGCTCGATACCAATCAGAAAGACCCGACCCAAAAGGGGCTCTAAATAGGCCTTTTACCCCAATGCATACATTCAAAGGAAAGGATAATATGCAAATAAGTTTTTAGATTCCCAATTAAAACAAAACAATCAAGGTTCAATCGGAAATCAATATAGTTTGTTTGAAAAACTGTTTCAAGGCAAATACATTTCCAAAACGTACACTCGATCGAGATTTATTAAAACATTTGGAACATTCTCAAATTCAATAAAGCGGGAATCCACAAAATCATTCGTAAAACATCTTAGGGCTCAGTGCGTCTACATGCATTCGGGGGAAAATGAAAGACAAGAGTCATAGAAATAAAAAGTCGAGACGACAAAGACGCGTTCCCATGATCATAGCTCCTCCTTCACCATCCCGCCTCGCGCCATGGTTACCTGAAAGATAAGTAAGGGTGAGTAACGAATTACTCAGTAAGAATCCCCGACCGGGGTACAATACGATGCACATGGTCATCTAGATGAGTGTATGCAAGCTGTGAACATAAACACATAATAGAGCACATAGCTTAAGTCCACACTTGGACCTCGGATGCCAACTCGTGGTCTTAGTCCTAATAATCCACACCACACAATACGCCCTATACGAGAAACCCAGTCTCGGCCTCACTGCTCTATCGTCGATACGAAAGGTACACTAGCTCAAGATCCCGAGGAGCTCTCCGGTCGGCGCTGTAATGAGCGTAAGCATGCACCGCGTGCTACTGCAGACTATGGGGGGTGCCGGGTCTAGTGGCAAGCTGCCCATGTCCAGTCACCACGCCTAACTAAATCTCTGGATCGGTGTCACTGACATAGGGTGTGAGACACGACACGTGAACTATGTCACTGAACCACCGCACTGAGAGGCTAAGGAACCGGTCGTGATAGGCTTGCACCGAAGCGGTCCTTGCCCTAACAGTGGCAATCAAGGGCTACGGCCGAACACGCCGAGGACGCGCCGATCGCGAGGGACGAGGCAATGCCAAGTCATCATCCCGACCGCTGGGGCATTTAACGATCGCCACCCTCACCCAAGATTGCGGGGCCTCACCGGTCGGGTTAGCTAAACCCTAAACGGGTCCAGGGACGAGAATCGTGCTCGACGCCCCCGCCATGGATGCAAGATACTTTATGCATCGTGCCCTGATGATGCTACCTACCTACACTTTAACCTATCATATCAATAACATACAATCCAATACAATCCAAAACGTGCTCAACAGATACAACGAACCTAGCATGGTACTACGAAGCAAGAACAGATATGAGCATGCTAGAACGGAACAACCTAGCATGGGCTAACATGAGAGAACAACATACGAAGTCATGCTAGTCGAGAATTCAGAACAGAGCACCTAAACTATACATGCTGATAATCACAAACAAACATACAAACAACAATCACATAGAACATCGCAGGGTCCACACAACTCCTGTAAGAAATCCTTACCTTGACCGGGGGCAACTACACACAAAATCCTACGCCGCGATCGATCCCGAGCTAGCTAACGAGAACCTAACAAACACAATAGAAATCACAATCATAGCCCTAAAAATATAATAAAACAAGCGTGCTCGGCTCGGGGCACTCACACACGGCACGATCGACACGCGACGGGCGTAAAGACGGCGGGGCCGCTGGCCTGGCGCCGACGGCGCAGAAGGGGGCGATGGCGGTAGGGACCGCACACCGGGCGCCGACGGGCGGCAGAGGCGGCGAGGCGCGGGCGCGCGCGCGCGCGCTGCGGCGCGATGGCCGGCCGGCGCAGCGAGCGCGCGCGCGCGCGAGCGCGAGCGAGACGAGCAGCGCGCGGGCGCGAGCGCGCGATGCGATGTGGCGCCGCGCGCGCGAGCGCGGGCGCGCGGGCTGCTCAGCAGGCGCGCGCGACAGGCTGCGACGGGGCTGGCGGTCTGGGCGGCCTGGTGCCTGCTGCTGCGCGATCTGGGCAGCCTGGGCTTGCTGCTAGGCGATCTGGGCGGCCTGGGCTTGCTGCTGGGCAGATCTGGGCATGCTGGGCAGCCTGCTACAAACACACACACACACAAGCTCTTCTCCTTACCTTCGGCCAACAAGAACACCCAATCGAGAAGATGAAGAGGATGAAGACTTACCCGGAGTGATGATGAACGATCCAAGGGAGCTGCAAGGATGAAGAATCGGCAAGGAGAGCTTGGGAGAAAGCTTGGGCGGCCACAACTCTTTTGGAGAAGAAAACACAACAAACCTAATTTCTATTTCATTTAACCAAATGCACCAAACACCAAAGATCCAAGGTTAACTAAGATGTGATGCAGAAAGAGCAACAAGAGTACCTAATGGCTCAATTGGCACACATCTCTACAAGCTTCCCAGGAGACCCGGGTTCAAACCCCGGCTGCAGCACAAATTCCTTTATTTTTACTTTTGCATCTACCCATGCTCAAACCAAACCACAAAGCCTCAAAAACCTTCATAAATCCATCCAATAATTTTAGCAACTGGAAAAAGACATAAACGGCCCTGACGGCCCGACCAAATTACTAAAATACCCCTAGGGCATACCTGGAAGACTGGGACGAAAACCTGGGCCGTTACATGTGGGCCCTGCGATATTATATGTGATTGATGTTTGTATGCTTGTTTTTGTTTATCAGCATGTTTAGTGATAGGTGCTCTGTTCTGAATTCCCGACTGGCATGATTTCTTATGTTGTTCTTCATGTTAGTCCATGCTAGGTTGTTCTGTTCTCGCATGCTCGTTATCTGTTCTTGCTTCGTAGTATCATGCTAGGTTCGTTGTATCTGTTGAGCACGTATTGGATTGTATGTTATTGATATGATAGGTTAGAGTGTAGGTAGGTAGCATCATCTAGGCCCGAATGCATAAAGTACCTTGCATCCATGGCAGGGACGTACAAGGTAGTACTGTGCACTGACCCCGTTAGGGTTTACCTAACCCGACCGGTAGGCCCCCGCAATCTTGGGTGAGGGTGGCGATGTTAAATGCCGCAACGATCGGGATGATGACTTGGCATTGCCTCGCCCCGGCACTGCGTCGCCCTCATGTTCGGCGCTTGCCCTTGATTGCCACCGAAAGGGCAAGGATGGCTTCTGGTGTAAGCCCACCACGACCGATTCCTTAGCCTCAAAGTGCGGTGGTTCAGCCGACATAGTTGACGTGTCCAGTCTCACACCCTTTGTCGCTGACACCTATCCGTAGATTTAGTTAGGCATGGTGATCGACTCGGCGCTTTTGCCACTAGACCCGCACTTCGTGCGTCCGCAGAGCGATGCGCGCGCGCTTACGCCATTATAGCGCCAATCGAGAGCTCCTCGATCGTGAGCCAATGCACCTTTCAGACGGCAGCAGAGACAAGCCGAGGCCGGACTTGTTTCTCGTATAGGGCGTATTGTGTGGTGGATTTTTCTCGGACTAAGACCCCGAGTTGGCATCCGAGGTCCAAGTGTGGACTTAAGCTATGTGCTCTATTTTGTGTTTATATTCATAGCTTGCATATCTTTCGGTTAGATGACCATGTATATCGTATTGTACCCCGGTTGGGGATTGTTTGTAAGGACCCGACCCAAGAAACGGTCTCTAACCTAAGGTCCATACTTAGCATGCATGAATAAGAATATAAACATCATTCAGAGTCGGAAGTTTAAAACTTTGCAATAAACATTTTTAAAACAAAACCATGATTTCAATTAAATAAAACAGTAAATGACTGATCAAGATTTTCTTAAAACAATTCAAAGGAAAACTAGTGCGAGAACATAAAATAGTTTGAGTACTTTTTCCTAGGGACCCAAGTCCCACTACATGCTAAATCATTAAGGAAAACATTTAAAGAAACGTGCGACCCAGAGCCAGCTATCCATGATCATCGAGCCGCTCCCTCCTAGCCATCCACCTCTCCGTCCCAAGTTACCCGTGTAAAGCCACAGAAAATAAGGGTGAGTAACAAGTTACTCAAGAAGAATCCCCAATCGGGTACAATACGAAATCATCTCATTTAGCACATGGACACGCAACCATACAAAGACTTAGAGCGAGAAAAGGTTGGTTAGGCTATGGGCTATTTCTAGGCGAGCCTATTCAAGGGCTCCCATCAACAATCCTCCTAGGTCCTACGCTTGGATGCCCTTCGGCCTTACACAATCTAGGACTCAAATGATGCCCAATGGGGCCTTACACACTTAGGACACAAAGTGATGCCCGGTGGGGCCTTACACACTTAGGATACAAAGTGATGCCCAAAGGGGCCTTACACACTTAGGATGCCCATCGGGCCTTACACCTTCAATGATCGGTGATGCCCAAAGGGCCTTACACACCTAGGATGCCCATAGGGCCTTACACCTCCGTAATCGGTGATGCCCGGGGGCCTTACACACCTAGGATGCCCATAAGGCCTTACACCTCCGTAATCGGTGATGCCCAAAGGGCCTTACACACCTAGGATGCCCATAGGGCCTTACACCTCCGAATCGGTGATGCCCGGTGGGCCTTACACACCCTAGGATGCCCATAGGGCCTTACACCTCCGGATGTCCATCGGGTCTTGCCCGAGCGGGACCCCAAACTAGTTACCTCTACGGCCCTCTAAACTATACATCACACGCCTAACCGTAACTTGGATCTAGCAAAGATACAATAGGCGGCATGGTTCTATCAAGATAGGAATGCCTAGCATGGAACTAACGGGATGTAAACATGTCACAAACATGAATCAAAAGAAAACATGAAACCTATCACTAGAAATTCATATAATTACAGATGAATCAGTGCGTGCTATCAACTATTCGCAGGTCCACACAACCCCGGTAAGAATCCTTACACTGAAATAAGTGGAGGTTGATTATCCCGAATCGAATAACGACCCTCGAGCTTTTAAGTGGACTCGAGCAACCTAAACAAGTAATAAAACATCCTAATTAATAAACAAAGATCTAAAAGCGTAAAGTCCAAAGGGTGGAGGCTCGGGAATTTACCCACCGAGAAGGCACTCGTCTCGGCGACAGCGGCAACGAACGACAGCGCCGCCAGCAAAGCAGGCGCTGGCGCGCGACTGGCGCTTATCGGCGCTGGCGCTTTGGCGCTGGCGCGCGCGCAGGGACGGCAGCGCCGCGGATGTGGACGAGCGGCACGGCACGCAGACGCGGGCGGTGCGGTGCGTAGGCGTCGCGGCGCGGCGGCGCTACACGGCCGGTCAATCGGGCGACTGGTGCGGAGTGGAGAATGGGCTGTTGCGGTGGTGGCGGCCGGGCCGCTCGACTCGATCTGGGTCGGCGGTGGCTCGGTGCGGTGCGGCGCGGGTCGCAGGCGTGCGATGTCGTGTGGCGGCGCCAGCGCGCGGGCGGCGGCGTGGGCGAGACACGGCGGCGGTGTGGGGCGGCTTGGGCGAGACACGGCGGCGGTGTGGGGCGGCTTGGGCAAGACACGGCGGCGGTGTGTGGGGCGGCTTGGGCGAGGTGAAGAAGGAGAAGTCTAGGGTTTTGGGGTTCTTTCTTCTTTTTCCTTATTTTCTCTTTTCTTTTTTTCTTTAAATATAATTCCCTTCCTTAACTTAAATAGACTTGGGAATCTCTTATGACCTCCCCAAGACTCCCCTTCGAGCCCCGGCTGACGCGTTTATTTTCCTTATTTAAACCCAAGCTTCCCAACCCCTTTTAGGCCAAGGGTTCGAGTCCTTCCAACACTCCTCCCAAACTTAAAAATATAAAAGGAAACCTTATTTTACATTTAGCCGAAACCGGGCCATTACAATACTCCTCCTTAGAAGACTTCCGTCCCTAAGTCGCCTCCTAAACAACTCGGGTAACTCCTCCTCATCTCCCTTCCAACTCCCAAGTAGCTTCCTCAACTCCCCGATTCCGCCATCGCACTTTCACTAGGTGAATGGCCCTGTTCCTCAAAACCTTTTTCTCAAATGCCGGACCCTTATGGGTTTCTCCTCAAAGCTCAGTCATGGTTCAACCAGAAAGGCTCAAAATCTATGACGTGCGAAGGATCTCGCCACATCTTGGCGGAGCATCGAAACGTGGAACACACTATGCACTGCAGCCAAGGACGGTGGCGGTGCTAACCGATAGGCCACAATCCCAATCCTCTCAAGGACCTCGAAAGGTCCAACAAACCTGGGGCTCGCTTTGCCCTTTTACCAACCTCGGGACCCCTCGCGACGGAGCTACCTTGAGGAAAACATGCCGCCAACCTCAAACTCCAACTCCCTACGCCTAACATCGGCGTAGCTCTTTCGCTTCATTTGGGCGGTCGGCATCTGAGCTTTGATTTTCTCGGACGGCCTCATTGGTCACCGGAGCAACTCGGGCCTAACACTGCCGGTCACCAACCTCTTCCCGGTAAGGTGGGGATCTGCAGCGCTACCATACATACGCCTCAAACGGCGCCATCTCAATGGTCGATCAAAATCGTTATTGTAGGCAAACTCCATCAAGTACAAATCACGGTCCCAATCGCCGGGAAATCCAACACGCAGCTCGCAACATATCCTCTAAGATCTGATTTACCCGCTCGGTCGGCCATCGGCCTGCGTGGGTGGAAGGTCATCTTTGTAGCCGCACTCAGTGCCCAAACTCGCTGAAGGGCCTTCCAAAACCGTGATGTAAAACGGGAATCCCGGTCGGAGATAATTTTAACGGCACTCCGTGGTACCTCACTATCTGCTCAAGGAACAGCAGTGCCCACTTTGCTCCACGGTGTAGTTTATCCCGCCTTAATGAAATGGGCACACTTAGTCAACCTATCAACGACCACCCAAATCATGCATATCCTCTAGGAGTCCCGGCAAACCCGAGATAAAATCCATGGTGATCTCCTCCCACTTCCACTGTGGCACCCCGAGCGGTTGCAACAAACTCTGCTGGCTTCGCTGGGCGCCTTCACTGCTTGTGTGAGACACCGACTAACGAACTGGGCAATCTCCTCTTCATCCCCATCCACCAAAAAGTCTGCTTTAAGATCTTGGTACATCTTGTTACCCCGGTGCCAAGAAAAAGGCGAGGTGTGAGCCTCGGTCAATAACTCTGTCATGCGAACACCGGCATCGGCCGGAACACACACCGACCTTTATATCTCGGACTTCATCCGCAAGTATCACAAAGTCGAAGTCACCATCACCTGAACCCTCTCATACAAACTTTTAACTTAGGATCTTTCACCGGGTCGTCGATAATTCTTTGCCTTATCGGAAGGCCGGATGGTCAATCGAGCTACCCCGCGGTAACATCCCCTAACAACACTGCTATTTCCGCCTCTCTCGAGATCCTTCCCGATGATACTCTTGGGGTTTGCCAATGTTGCCGATCACGAGGCCTTTCTACTTAGTGCATCACCACAACATTTGCTTTTCCAGGGTGATACAAGATCTCACAGTCGTAATCCTTCACGAGCTCCAACCACCTCCTCTGCCTCATGTTCAGGTCCTTCTGAGTGAAGAAATACTTGAGGCTTTGGTGATCCGAGAAAATCTGAATCTTCTCCCCATACAAGTAGTGCCTCCAAATCTTAAGTGCAAAGATTTGATCACGCCAACTCCATATCATGAGTTGGGTAATTCTGCTCGTGCGGTTTCAATCGCTCGAAGCGTGCGCTATCACCTTACCGTGTTGCATCGTAACGCATCCCAAACCAAACTTGCCGCATCATCAGACACCACGAAACCCCCGATTCCCTCCGGGACCGCCAACACCGGGCGACGCCAAACCGCTCTTTAGCTTAGCAAAACTCTCATCGCACTTCCTATCCCAAACGAAATCAACACCCTTCCTCGTCAATCGAGTAAGCGGGCGCTATAGCGGAAAAATTTTGAACGGCGTCGGTAATATCCGGCGGACCGGTGAAGCTACGAATCTCCGCCACGATCGTCGGTCCGCCCCACGAACTAACGGCCTCTACCTTCAAGGGTCTCTCTGACCACTCCTCCTTAGACACAACGTGTCCCGAAAATGCTACCTCCTCGAGCCAAAAGTCACACTTTGAGAACTTTGCGTAGAGCTTGTTCTCGCGCAAAGGCCGCCAAGATCTCGCCTTTAGGTGCGAGGCATGGTCCTCCTTAGACTTAGAGTACACAAGAATGTCATCTATGAACACGATGACAAAGCGGTCCAAGAACGCCTTGAACACTCTGTCCATCATGTCCATGAATGCAAATGGGCGTTTGTCGATCTGAAAGACATGACTACGAACTCATAATGCCCATACCTTGACTCGAACGCTGTCTTGGGAATATCTCGCATCCCGAATCCTCAATCGTGGTAGCCCGACCTCAAGTCAATCTTTGAAAACACACAAGCTCCCGGAGCCGGTCAAACAGTCATCGATACGAGGCAATGGGTACTTGTTCTTAATGGTTACCTTGTTCGGTTCCACCAATCGATGCATAGACGCATCGAGCCATCCTTTTTCTTAACAAACAAAGACGGTGCTCCCCATGAGGACACACTCGGCTTAATAAATCCTCTCATCAAGCATCTCCATGCACTGTTCTTTTAACTCTTTCACTCTGCTGGCGCCATGCGATAAGGAGCTTTCGAGATAGGGCGAGTCCCCGGCTCAAGCTCTATTGAGAAGTCCACCTCCCTCTTGGCGGCGGGCCGTGCAACTCTTCGGGAAAAACATCTGCAAACTCTTGCACTATGGGCACTGCTCGACAGATAGTGGGTCACGGTTCTCCCAGTCCAACTTAGCTAAGAAACCCCAAGCTCCTCGAGCTAACAAGCGGTGAGCTTTAATCGCCGAAATCACCGGCGGACACACCCCACTCACGGGTGCCTCGAAATTTAAAGGTAGGCCTACCGCGGCTCGAACACCACCTCCTTACAACGACGATCCAATCATAGCGTGGTTATCGGCTAACCAATCCATGCCGAGGATCACATCAAAACCGCTCATAGCTAGCACAATGAGGGTAACTCGCAGGTCCAGTCGGATATCTGCATGCCCGACCGTCCCTTACCTTCTCAGCTAGCTTGACATACTAGTTCCCGAGGGAGTAGCGACGGACAACTCAAAACCTAGAGGCTCTAAATTCATGCAAGCCACCAAAGCCAAAAGCAGCGAGAAACAAACGAATGGGTGGAACCTAAATCAAACAACACAAAGGCGAGGTGATCAAGAACTAAGAGCGTGCACCTTGCTGCGGGGTCCGGCTCTCTCAACCTCTGGCGAATCGTAGCATATACTCTTCCTGCTTCTTTGAAGCCGGGGTGTGCCACCATCGCCTTCTGGGTGCGATGTCGGGCCCGATGCCCTTCCTTTCCACAGCTGAAACAAGCTCTAGGGTTACCACCACGGGGTCCCCAATGCTTTGCTTCAGCAGATCTACAATCTGGTGGCGGCCTCCCCTACGCCTGTTGGCGAGGCCGATCACGATTCTGATCTCGTCTTCGGTCTCGCCATGATAAGAACCACGGGCGCGGCCGCCCCTGACATTGCTCCTCGAGTCAAACTTGCGCTCGCCCGAGTACACTGGGGCCTTAGACACTACGGTACTAACAACAACTCGCTCCGAGGATACTTCCCATCATAAATCGTTGCCACCAGATCGCCTTGGCAAAAGTTTCGGGGCTGTGCCTAACAACATCCTCGAGACACTCCTGCCTCAATCCCGCAATAAACTTCCCGATCTTGATTCCGGTAGAAATCAACCGTGGCGCCAAGTATCCATACTCGAGAACTTCTTTTCTTACACCTCGATCGAGTCGGACCCTGCTTAAGGTTTGAAAACACTCAATCATCTTCTCTTGGGCTTCTTCGCTAATAAATTTTGCCTTAAACTCACCTTGAAGAAGAACTCCCGGTGGCGGTGGAGATCCGGTCGGTCTCTCACTTAAGGTGGAATCCCACCACCACTTAGCCAGCATTTATGCCAATACGTGAGTCGCACATCGAGCTCGCCGCACCTCGTGACACTCCATTACCATAAACGTATATTCTAACTCGGCAATCCACGTGGCGCCTACCAATGGTTCCCGTGGGCGCTAAACTTCTTCGGCTTCCATTTCACAAAATCCTCGACCACTTGCCTAGATCCTCGGCACCTTCTCGCCGCCGAACGGCCTCATTCACAATTGGCTCTGTGGAGCTGGCGGTCTTGGTGGCATCTGCAGATCCTCTGGCAACCATCTCGGTCCACCGCCAGATTCTGACGCGGACTCCTCCTCTCTGCGCAGCTAACAAAGCTTGCGTTTCAGCTCTGCTGCTCGGCCCTGCAGTCGGCTAGCAACCCAACCACAAGAGCCCTCATAGACTCCACAAAAGCGGCTCCCGGTGCGCCTCTCGAGACTTGCTTGCCCCTACACCCTCTCCGGGCAACACGGTTGAAGGGCCTGATGGTGGCCTAACCTCGGATCGGCTTGGGACGAGGTCCCCGTGTCGAGAATCGATCACGAATGCCCAGGGCGGTCGGCCTCGAGCCTCCCCGCCCTCTCTCTACGAGTGATCGCATACCAAAATCTACAGCCAAACCAACAATGGGTCGAACTCGTCTTTCTGCTCTACAACAACAAGTCATGTACATGCAAGGTGCAACCGTATTGTAATTTCTTAACCCTTAACTTTAAACTTACAGACATACATGATGGTGGCGTGAGCGCCGATGATCATGGAAAACAACCTACAATCTGCAGTCGAGTCTACGAAACCTATAACTCGGGCTCGATACCAACCGTGTAAGGACCCGACCCAAGAAACGGTCTCTAACCTAAGGTCCATACTTAGCATGCATGAATAAGAATATAAACATCATTCAGTCGTCGGAAGTTTAAAACTTTGCAATAAACATTTTTACAACAAAACCATGATTTCAATTAAATAAAACAGTAAATGACTGATCGATTACTTTCTTAAAACAATTCAAAGGAAAACGATGCGAGAACATAAAATAGTTTGAGTACTTTTTCCTAGGGACCCAAGTCCCACTACATGCTAAATCATTAAGGAAAAAATTTAAAGAAACGTGGCGACCCGAGCCGCCTATCCATGATCATCGAGCCGCTCCTCCTAGCCATCCACCTCTGTCCCCCCAAGTTACCCGTGTAAAGCCACGAGAAAATAAGGGTGAGTAACAAGTTACTCAAAAGAATCCCCAATCGGGGTACAATACGAAATCATCTCATTTAGCACATGGACACGCAACCATACAAAGACTTAGAGCAGAAACGGTTGGTTAGGCTATGGGCTATTTCTAGGGCGAGCCTATTCAAGGGCTCCCATCAACAATCCTCCTAGGTCCCACGCTTGGATGCCCTTCGGCCTTACACAAACTAGGACTCGGTGATGCCCAGTGGGGCCTTACACACTTAGGACACAAAGTGATGCCCGGTGGGGCCTTACACACTTAGGATACAAAGATGCCCGGTGGGGCCTTACACACTTAGGATGCCCATCGGGCCTTACACCTTCAATGCTCGGTGATGCCCGGTGGGCCTTACACACCTAGGATGCCCATAGGGCCTTACACCTCCGTAATCGGTGATGCCCAAAGGGCCTTACACACCTAGGATGCCCATAAGGCCTTACACTTCCAGAATCAGTGATGCCCAGTGGGCCTTACACACCTAGGATGCCCATAGGGCCTTACACCTCCAGAATCAGTGATGCCCAGTGGGCCCTTACACACCTAGGATGCCCATAGGGCCTTACACCTCCGATGTCCATCGGGTCTTGCCTTGAGCGACCCCAAAGTAATTACCTCTATGGCCCTCTAAACTATACATCACACGTCTAACCGTAACTTGGATCTAGCAGCATACAATAGGCAGCATGGTTCTATCAAGATAGGAATGCCTAGCATGGAACTAACGGGATGTAAACATGTCACGAACATGAATCAAAAGAAAACATGAAACCTATCACTAGAAATTCATATAATTACAAAGAATCGCGTGCTATCAACTATTCGCAGGTCCACACAACCCCGGTAAGAATCCTTACCGAAATAAGTGGAGGTTGATTATCCCGAATCGAATAACGACCCTCGAGCTTTTAAGTGGACACGAGCAACCTAAACAAGTAATAAAACATCCTAATTAATAAACAAAGATCTAAAAGCGAAAAGTCCAAAGGGTGGAGGCTCGTGAATTTACCCACCGAGAAGGCACTCGTCTCGGCAGCAGCAAAGGCAAGGACGGCGCCGCTAGCGCGCAGGGCGCTGCGCGCTGCACTGGCGCTTCTCGGCGCTCATTGGCGCGCGGGCGCGCGTAGGGGACGAGCGCTGGCGCTGGCCGCGCGCGCGCGCAGCAGGCGGCGCAGCGCAGCGCGCTGGGCCGGGCGAATGTGGACGAAGCGGCACGCGGCACGCAGACGCGGGCGGTGCGGTCGCGGCGTCGCGGCGCGAAGGCGGCGGCTACACGGCCGGTCGCCGGGCGACTGGTGCGGAGTGGAGGATGGGCTGTTGCGCGGCGGTGCGCGGCCGCTGGCTGCTCGACGCGATGCAGGGGTTGGCGGTGGCTCGGTACGGTGCGGCAGTGGTCAGCAGGGCGTGCGATGTCGTGTGGCGAAGCAGTAGGGCGTTGGGCGAGACACGGCGGCGGTGTGGGGCGGCTTGGGCGAGACACGGCGACGGTGTGGGGCGGCTTGGGCGAGACACGGCGGCGGTGTGGGGCGGCTTGGGCGAGGGTGAAGGAGAAGTCTAGGGTTTTGGGGTTCTTTCTTCTTTTTCCTTATTTTCTCTTTTCTTTTTTTCTTTAAATATAATTCCCTTCCTTAACTTAAATAGACTTGGGAATCTCTTATGACCTCCCCAAGACTCCCCTTCGAGCCCCGGCTGACGCGTTTATTTTCCTTATTTAAACCCAAGCTTCCCAACCCCTTTTTAGGCCAAGGGTTCGAGTCCTTCCAACAGCTCCTCCCAAACTTAAAAAATATAAAAGGAAACCTTATTTTACATTTAGCTGAAAACCGGGCTGTTACATTGTTACTGAGTAATTCGTTACTCACCGTTATTTTGTGGTTTTCCACAGGTAACCAAGGGGCGAGACAAGATGGCTGAAGGAGGAGCTGTGATCATGGGAACCTGCTGTCATCTCTGACCTTTTCATATTATGACTCTTGTCTTTTTATTTCCCCTGAATATATGTAGTCGGGCACAGAGCCCTAGGATGTTTTCTCAATGTTTTTGTGGATTCCAGCATTGTTGTATCTGAGAAGGTATTGAATGATTTTAATAAATCTCTGATTAGAGTAAACTTTTGGAAATGTATTTGTCTTGAAACAGGTGCTTGGAGACAGGGACAGGTTTCAGTAAACTGTATTGATTTCTGATTGAATGCTGAATGTTTTAATTTTAATTGGAATCCGAAAACATATTTGTATAATATCCTTACTTTGAATGCATGCATTGGGGTAAAGGCCCATTTAGAGCCCCTTTTGGGTCGGGTCTTTACAGTTGGTATCAGAGCTCAGAGTCATAGATTCTGTAGACTGACCTTTTGTTGTAGGTCGTTTTCCCCATGATCACCAGCACTCCATGTAAGGACCGGACCAGAGAAACGGTCTCTAACCTAGATTCTTACTTAGCATGCATGATTAAGAATGGAAAACATCATTCACAGTTCCCAATTTAAAACCTTGTAATCAACAATTTAAAACAAAAACATAGTTCCAATAAATAAAACCAATAATAAATAAGTGACTGATCAGTACTTTCTTAAAACAAATCAAAGGGAACAGTTTGAGAAACATAAAATAGTTTCTGAGTGCTTTTACTAGGGACCCAAGTCCAACTACATGCTAAATCATAAAAACAATAAAAGGAACGTGCAACTCGTTCAGTCACTATCCATGATCATCCAAAGACCTCCTCCTCCTAGCCATCCACCCTCTGTCCCCAAGTTACACTCGTGGAAAACCACGAAAAATAAGTGTAATGACCCGCTTTCCTATTCCAATTTTCGAGGTGCCTTCGGGTCAAGATTCGGTTGTTGGTTGGGTTTTTAGAGCCGTTTGGACCCTTGGGGGTATTTTGGTCTTTTGGCTCTCCGGGCAGGATTTGTGGTTTTCAGGGCTTCGAGGTAGCTCCTGCCTTTGTCGAGGCTTGTTTGTTGGTGGTTGCGAGTCTCGAGGTGTTTGGGCTAGTCGGTTGGATGCTCGGTTGTGGTTTGGGCTTTGGCAAGGTGTTGGTTGGTTGTGTGTTTCCTTTGGGATTCAAACCCGGGCCCTTAGTGTTGCTTTTGGAGTTGGATTTAAGTGAGTTTTATTTATTGGAAAAGATTTCTTCGGTCGGGTCTCGAAGGAGGAAGCCGGGAAATGGGATTTTTGAGGTTGTTAAGTGGATAAGGATGGAAATGGAATTAAAATCCCATTTTTTCCCTTTTTCCCATTTTTCCTTTTTATTTCCCATTTTCTTTTATTTTTTTTCCCCAAAATCAATTTTCTCTCTCTCTCTCTCTCTCTCTCTCTCTCTCTCTCTCTCTCTCTCTCTCTCCCCGACCTAGCCCCTAGCCCAGCCCCTTGGTTCGCCCAGCCCTAGCCCGAGCAGCCCATGGCTCGCCTAGCTCCAGCCCGAGCAGCCCAGCGTCGTGCACCGTCGCCCTCGCCCAGCCCGAGCCCCAACTCCCCAGGCCGTCGCGTCGCCAGCCCGAGCTCGCCCTGCCCTGGTTCGCATCGCCCGAGCCCCTGCCTCGCATAGTGTCGCCCAGGTCGCATCGCACAGTGTCGAGCTCAGCGCCAGATCACGTGTCGTCCGTGCTCCAGTCGCGCGCCCTCGCGTCGTGTCGCTCGCGCCCGCGCGCCGTCCATTGTGCCGAGCGCCGCGCCACGCCGCCGCTAGCCGAAGCAGCGCCGCGCGCTCATACGCGCCATTGTGTCGCTCGCGTGCCGTCCGCGCGCAGCCCAGCGCCCGCCCCAGCCCGAAGTCGCTCCCAAATAGCGCCCCTCTGAGCCCCTGCGCCACCGGCCCGGCCGTTTGGCTGCCTATCGCTTAGCTCGTCTGTGCCGCTCGTTCGCGTGTCAGCCGCGCCTCGTGAGTTGCTCCCGAGCCGAGCCCTGTTTATTTTATTATATTTAGGGCTATTTTATGATTATTGATGTGTTTGCTTGGCTCGTTATAGGTTGCTCGGGTTCGATCGCAGTTATTTTATTGTGTGTTGTTGCCTACCGACCAGGTAAGGATTTCTTACAGGGGTTGTGTGGGCCCTGCGATATTGTCATGATTTTCCCTTGCTTGTTTGCTGACTGTTATGAGCATGATAATAATAGAGCAGCTTTGATTGTTTTCTGCTAGCATGTTTGCTTGATATTACATGTTAGTGTCATGCTAGGTTTGTTCTGCCAGCATGCTTGTGATTCCTGCTTAAGCTCGTAGTATCATGCTAGGTAATGTGATTGATGTCGGTCTTTGCTTGCATGCTTTGGTTCTAGATGATTGATTATATCGTATTGTACCCCGGTTGGGGATTCTTACTGAGTAATTCGTTACTCACCCTTACTTATCTTTCAGGAAACCATGGCGCGAGGCAGGATGGCTGGAGGAGGAGCTGTGATCATGGAAAACCCGTTGTTCAACTCTGAGTCTTGTATTTATGTTTTAAATGTCCTCTGAATGAATGTAGTTGGGCACGGAGCCCTAGGTTGTTTTATGAATGTATTTCCAGATTCTAGCATTGTTGTAAATGTTGTAAAGTTGTATGTTTTTAATAAATCTCTTATCAGAGTAAGTTTTGGAAATGTATTTGTCTTGGAACAGGTGCTTGGAAACAGGGACAGGTTTCAAGAATTTTGTATTGACTTTTTAAATGAACTCTTGCCGGTTTTTGATTTTTACTTAGAATCCGAAACAACCCTATTGCAAATTCTAGTGTTCATTTGTATGCATGCATTGAGGTAAGGGCCCATTTAGAGCCCCATTCGGGTCGGGTCTTTACAGGTTGGTATCAGAGCTTAGAGTCATAGATTCTGTAGACTGACCTTTGTTGTAGGTCGTTTTTCCATGATCATCAGCACTCCGACAGTCATCAGGTACGCCTAAGTTTACTGTTTTTAAAGAAAGGGGTAAGAATTTACAATACTTTTTCATCTAGTGTATGCCTTGTATAGAGTTGTGGAGCGGAGACGAGCAGGTTCTGACTCGTTGTTGGTTTGGGCTTAGAGAGCCGTCATGCCAACTTTCTCGTAGTACGAGCATGTTTTAGCAGCTTGTTGAGGTATCCAGATAGTTTCGGATGCCCTGGGACGTCGTCCCCGAGGGAGGTAGAGCTTAGACTCCCATTGGCCATTTGTGGCCCAGTTGCTGCTTTTCCCCTAGTGAGAGGGTGGAGGTGCTTTGTGCAGATCGCCAGTATGTTGATCGCACCCAGAGGAGCAGGACGTTTGGCATGTCCGACCGAGGAGTTGGACTGATCGTGTTGTTGTTGAGGCCGCGTCCAGGGTCGTTTAGACCTGTTGGCCAGAGTTGGCCCTGACAGTTGAGTTGCCTAGAGGAGGGGGTAGAGGCTAGCAGCGCCTCAGAGTGAGACTCCTTGAGCAGAGTGTGCTCCAGCCATGAGAGATGTGATGGCAGGTCTTTAGCTATCAGAGAGCGGAAACCCAGGCGCAGTTCGTAGCGCGTAGTGAGGAGTCCCGGGCACAGATAGCCAAGTGGTAGAGTTTGTTTCAGCATTCCCCTAGTAGCTCTTGTAGCCCCAGAGGTTCCCGGGAGGGCATGATCAGCAGGTTTATGCCGATGAGGATGCTTGTTGAGCAGGTCCCCGTGTGGACTAGCCAGGGGTGCTCAAGTGTTGATCTTGAGCCTTAGCAGATTGTTGATTTCCCAGTGAGTAGCTGCAGAGTTGGCAGCCTTCGAGGAGATTGTTGAGGCATCTTTGTGCTCCCATAAAGTGTTGTTGTTGCTGCCAGTGAGCTGGAACCCTGTGGTTAAGGGTGCAGCGAGCAGTGTTTCCGTCGAACTGGATCCGTTGGTGGTTTCCTCAGATGTTTGGTAGAGTTGAGCACTCTTCCTTGGCGAGCTCCTAGAGATGAGCTAGCTGCTGCTTGTTGAGAGATCCGGCCAGAGCTTTGTTGAGCATCATGAGGAGATGCTAGTGTAGGTTGTGAGCCTTCGGTTTGATGAGATGCCATAGGCATGGTTGTTTGAGTTGAGCCCCTCGTATGCCTAGCCAGAGTTGTTGTCACTTGAGGTAGTGACCTTGTTGGCCCCATCTGTGGTATGATGTGGATTGGGTAGTACTAGCACTTGAGGTGCATTTTTTGGTGTGCCACTTTGGCACTAAGTCTGGTTCAGGCTTGAGTTTGTCTTGGGCATAGCAGATGGTTCTATGTCTTTCGGAGTTCAGCGCACTCCTTTAGCCTTGGATCCGTTTATGGCGCTTGCACTGCTTAGGTCCCGCCCAGGAGGGCTTGTTCAGTGGTAGTCGATGGACTACAAGCGAAAGGATGCTCGAGAGGAGCCGGAGCCTCTTCCTAGTGTTTCGGAAGTTGAGTAAGTCAGCAAGTTGCCCGGTTGGCAAGTGTTAGTGAGCGTGAGTCTCGCGCTAGTGTTAAGGCCAAGAGTTTTCTTGTGGTTGGTAGTACGATCAACTACCTTCGAGTGCCTTTATCTGAGGAGAGTTGAGCATCGTAGATGCGAGTTTGGTCCAGTAGAGGGACCCTGAGTTGGATGCTCATGAGATGAGCTGGATGCCTATGAGGCGAGTTGGATGCCATGAGGCGAGTTGGATGTTTTTTAGGCGAGATGAGCTGATGCCTTGTGAGAGGATTTGGATGCCTTATGGGTAAGCACCCTTGGTAGAGGCTTGGTATAAAGTAAGTTCGGTGTGGCATGGTTATGCCTTGGTAGAGCAAGGTTGCCTCAGCTTTTAGCATCGTGTGGAGATGGAACTTTTGGTGTTCCATCGGTTGGAGTTCAGTTGGAAACTGAACAAGTGCGGTGGTAGCAAAGCCGCGCAATTTCTGATCGCCTTGGCTAAGAGGGTTGTTTGGATCCTTTCCTTGGGTAGAAGCCTTGTTGAGGCTGATGTTTGAGTAGGAGGACGATGCATTCGGTAGCGTTTCGGGTCCTCTTGGTTCCCAAGGAGTTGGAGTTGGCCAAAGATGGTTGAGATGTCTTTGAAGTGAGTTGTGCTCAGTGCAGCGGTTGGTCACATTACCTCGTGAGTCGACAGTGTGTGTCGAGGGTTGCCGAAGAACCCTAGGTTGTGGAGAGCCTCTTCATAGCTCAGACAGGCCCAGCTAGTGAGTTTCAGTTGGCTAGCTTGAGGCATGTAGTTTGTAGCCTCGGTTGAGTTGCTAGCAGTCTTGGTACACTAGCAAGCCAGTGTTTGTTTGGAGTAGAGTCCGGATTGGTTCCAGTGCGGTGGCAAGTTAATGCTTGGTGTTGACCAAGCTGTGGTTTGGAGCTGCTAGAGATTAGCTTTGCTCGTGGGGCGAGTGGTTCGTGCCCTGTTGGTGGCTTTCCTGTTTCCAGGATGTTGAGTTGCCCCGTTTGGCATTTGGAGGTTCATGCGAGATGGACCCTGTGGTTGCCCCGTGAGATGTAGATGTTGTTGCTCTAGTGGAGCAAGACAGTGAGCGTATGCGGAGCTCTCTGTTCTTTGGTTGTCTGCTTGTAAGAGTCGTTTCCTTCGGGTATTTGTCAGGTTACTCCTTTGGTCTTGGAATTGATGGTAGTGGTCCTAGCAAGAGGGAAACGTTTGTTGGCTGCTTGGAAGCATTTGTTTGTCCAGTTAGGTGGACTCTTGGATGGTGTTCTAGAGGCTGCAGTAAAGGTTGTTCTGCCTCTTGTGAGTGTTTGGCCAAGATTTGGTTCTCTTGTTGTTTCGAGAGCTAGTTCGGTTCTAGCTGGAGGGCGTTGCCCTGAGGTCTTTTTCCTAGTCAGGAAGTTTTGGGAGTTGACCCCTCCTCGGCGAGCTTGAGTAAGTTTTGTTGGTTCCAGATTTGTGATCCGATTGGTTGAGTTTTCCCTTGGGTGTTGCTTCCAAGAGAGTTGGTTGCTGTTGCCTTGGGTTTGAGCTAGTCAGCGAGCTTGTGTGAAGTTCACTGTCCTTCAGAGTTTGCTTGCTGGGAAAGTCGTTTCCCATTTGGCAGAAGTCAGCTTAGCTCCTGAGTTGTGTAGTTGGTCAGAGTAGCGCGCATGGCCACCCAATGAGAGGGTCCTCGCTTTGTGTTGTTAGCAAGCAAGAGTTGTTTGTCCCCGCAAGGGCGGTGGCCAGCCAGTAAGAGTTGTTTCTTGCAAGTTGTCGGTTTTTTTTTTTGGGGATCGAAGATTTCCCTTCCCCCTAGTCTCTGAGTTTGGTTTGAGTTCTGCTGAGCAAGCCCTTCTCGGGCTTTGCTCCTTGTTGTTGTGCTCTCGCAGTTGGAGTAGCAGAGCCGTTTGAGTGAGTTCGCATAGAGGTGTCGTGGCTTTGGTTGGTAAAGCTGTTGAGCTATTTTCCTCAAGGTGTTGTGCCGCAGAGAGCTGCGTGATGGTTTAGTCCTTGCAGCCCGAGTTTTCCTTGAGAGGAATTTTGGTGGTTTCCTTGCCCGACAGTGTTTTCTTTGGCCAGTTGCTAGTAGATTTGCATGGAAAAGTTTGCTTTCGGCCGTTTGCTTTCTGGAACCTGGAATGTTCAGTTGTTTGGCCAGTTTGTGTAGGGTTGAGGCTGTTTGTTAACAGTTGTGAGCTCCTAGAGGAGTTTTTCCAGAGCGTGGTGTAAAGTTTCAGAGCTTTTGGCCAGTCCTCGAGTTTGCTGAGAGTAGCACATTTTTAGAGTTGGTGCGAGTTGAGGACGTGGTTTTCCGTCTGTTCCCTTGGAGTTCAGTGTATGCCCAGTTTGGATGGCATTGTGGCCTTGAGTTTTTGAGAACCCAAGAGAGTTTTGGTTCTTGAAGAGGGCTAGTGTTGTTGGCCGAGAAGTTCAGTTGGCTGGATCAGTGGAATTTTCCTGGAGCTGTTTCGTCTTAGGACTTTCGAGGACGAAAGTCTTATAAGGAGGGAGTATTGTAATGACCCGAGCTTTCCTATTCCGCTTAAGGGTGCCTTCGGGTCAAGATTCGGTTGTTGGTTGGGTTTTTAGAGTCGTTTGGACCCTTGGGGGTATTTTGGTCTTTTGGCTCTCCAGGCAGGATTTGTGGTTTTCAGGGCTTCGAGGTAGCTAATGCCTTTGTCAAGGCTTGATTGTTGGTGGCTGCGAGTCCCGAGGTGTTTGGGCTAGTCGGTTGGATGCTCAGTTGTGGTTTGGGCTTTGGCAAAGTGTTGGTTGGTTGTGTGTTTCCTTTGGGATTCGAGCCTGGGCCCTTAGTGTTGCTTTGGGAGTTGGATTTAAGTGAGTTTTATTTATTAGAAAAGATGTCTTCGGTCGGGTCTCGAAGGAGGAAGCCAGGAAATGGGATTTTTGAAGTTGTTAAGTGGGTAAGGATGGAAATGGAATTAAAATCCCATTTTTTCCCTTTTTCCCATTTTTCCTTTTTATTTCCCATTTTCTTTTATTTTTTTTCCCCAAAATCAATTTTCTCTCTCTCTCTCTCTCTCTCCCCGACCTAGCCCCTAGCCCACTTTCTGTTCGCCACCCACTCGAGCAAACCACCCCGACCCTCGCCCCCGCCGGCCGAGCCCCACTACGCCCAGTCGTCACGTCCCCAGCCCGAGCTCGCCCTGCCCTGGTTGGCGTCGCCCAGCTCGTGTCGCCCGAGCGCGCCTCGCCAAGCAGTGTCGCCAGTCGCGTCGCCGCGATCGAGCTCAGCGCCAGATCGCGTGTCGTTCGCGCTCGAGTCGTGCGTTTCAACGCCAGATCGCGCGCCATCGCGTCGTGTCGCTCGCGCGCGCATGCGCGCCGCCCATCAGTGCCTAACCGCGCGCGCGCGCCCGCTTAGCCGAGCGGCGCCGCGCGCGCGCTTGCGCCATTACAGTGTCGCTGCTTGCGTGCCGTCCGCGCGCAGCCCATGTATATTCATAGCTTGCATATCTTTCGGTTAGATGACCATGTATATCGTATTGTACCCCGGTTGGGGATTGTTACTGAGTAATTCGTTACTCACCGTTATTTTGTGGTTTTCCACAGGTAACCAAGGGGCGAGACAAGATGGCTGAAGGAGGAGCTGTGATCATGGGAACCTGCTGTCAACTCTGACCTTTTCATATTATGACTCTTGTCTTTTTATTTCCCCTGAATATATGTAGTCGGGCACGGAGCCCTAGGATGTTTTCTCAATGTTTTTGTGGATTCCAGCATTGTTGTATCTGAGAAGGTTTTGAATGATTTTAATAAATCTCTGATTAGAGTAAACTTTTGGAAATGTATTTGTCTTGAAACAGGTGCTTGGAGATAGGGACAGGTTTCAGTAAACTGTATTGATTTCTGATTGAATGCTGAATGTTTTAATTTTAATTGGAATCCGAAAACATATTTGTATAATATCCTTACTTTGAAGGCATGCATTGGGGTAAAGGCCCATTTAGAGCCCCTTTTTTGGTCTGGTCTTTACAGTTGGTATTAGAGCTCAGAGTCATAGATTCTGTAGACTGACCTTTTGTTGTAGGTCGTTTTCCCCATGATCACCAGCACTCCAAGTAAGGACCCGACCAGAGAAACGGTCTCTAACCTAGATTCTTACTTAGCATGCATGATTAAGAATGGAAAACATCATTCACAGTTCCCAATTTAAAACCTTGTAATCAACAATTTAAAACAAAAACATAGTTCTAATAAATAAAACCAATAATAAATAAGTGACTGATCAAGACTTTCTTAAAACAAATCAAAGGAAATGTTTTGAGAAACATAAAATAGTTTCTGAGTGCTTTTACTAAGGACCCAAGTCCAACTACATGCTAAATCATAAAAACAATAAAAGGAACGTGCAACTCAGAGTCAGATATCCATGATCATCCAGCAGCCTCCTCCTAGCCATCCAAACCTCTGTCCCAAGTTACAGGTGGAAAACCACGAAAAATAAGTGTAATGTTCCCGCTTCCTATTCCAATTTTCGAGGTGCCTTCGGTCAAGATTCGGTTGTTGGTTGGGTTTTTAGAGCCGTTTGGACCCTTGGGGGTATTTTGGTCTTTTGGCTCTCTGGGGGGATTTGTGGTTTTCGTGGCTTCGAGGTAGCTCCCGCCTTTGTCGAGGCTTGTTTGTTGGTGGTTGCAGTCTCGAGGTGTTTGGGCTAGTCGGTTGGATGCTCGGTTGTGGTTTGGGCTTTGGCAAAGTGTTGGTTGGTTGTGTGTTTCCTTTGGGATTCGAGCCCGGGCCCTTAGTGTTGCTTTGGGAGTTGGATTTAAGTGAGTTTTATTTATTGGAAAAGATTTCTTCGGTCGGGTCTCGAAGGAGGAAGCCGGGAAATGGGATTTTTGAGGTTGTTAAGTGGATAAGGATGGAAATGGAATTAAAATCCCATTTTTTCCCTTTTTCCCATTTTTCCTTTTTATTTCCCATTTTCTTTTATTTTTTTTCCCCAAAATCAATTTTCTCTCTCTCTCTCTCTCTCTCTCTCTCTCTCTCTCCCCGACCTAGCCCCTAGCCCAGCCCCTTGGTTCGCCCAGCCCTAGCCCGAGCAGCCCATGGCTCGCCTAACTCCATCCCGAGCATCCCAGCCCGAGCCCCAACTCGCCTAGGCCGTCGCGCGCCGCCACCCCGCTTCTCCCCTCGCTCGTTCGCGTCTCGGCTCCATGTCGCCCGAGCTCCTGCCTCGCCACAAGTGTCGCCCGATCGCATCACACGATCTGAGAGCTGGCGCCAGATCACGTGTTGTCCGCGGTGCTCGGGCCAGCGCGTCCCAGCGCCATGAGTCGCGCGCGCCCTCGCGTCGTGTCGCTTCGCGCCCGCAAGACCGCCCCATCATCTTGAAGCCGCGCCACGCGCCGCCGCTTCGCCGAGCGGCGCCAGCGCCGCGCCCGCCGCGCCGTGTCGTGTCAGCTCCCCAGCGCGCCCCCTGCGGCCCCATCGCGCCCAGCCAGTCCCTTTGGCTGCCTAGCTCAGGCAAAACGGCCTCGTTAGGTGTCGGTAGCGCCTCGTGAGTTGCTCCCGGCCGAGCCCCTGTTTATTTTATTATATTTAGGGCTATTTTATGATTATTGATGTGTTTGCTTGGCTCGTTATAGGTTGCTCGGGTTCGATCGCAGTTATTTTATTGTGTGTTGTTGCCTCCCGACCAGGTAAGGATTTCTTACCGGAGTTGTGTGGGCCCTGCGATATTGTCATGATTTTCCCTTGCTTGTTTGCTGACTGTTATGAGCATGATAATAATAGAGCAGCTTTGATTGTTTTCTGCTAGCATGTTTGCTTGATATTACATGTTAGTGCCATGCTTGGTTTGTTCTCACAAAGATGCTTGTGATTCCTGCTTAAGCTCGTAGTATCATGCTAGGTAATGTGATTGAAGTCGGTCTTTGCTTGCATGCTTTGGTTCTAGATGATTGATTATATCGTATTGTACCCCGGTTGGGGATTCTTACTGAGTAATTCGTTACTCACCCTTACTTATCCTTCAGGAAACCATGGCGCGAGGCGAGATGGTGGAGGAGGAGGAGCCGTGATCATGGAAAACCCGTTGTTCAACTCTCGAGTCTTGTATTTATGTTTTAAATGTCCTCTGAATGCATGTAGTTGGGCACGGAGCCCTAGGTTGTTTTATGAATGTATTTCCTGATTCTAGCATTGTTGTAAATGTTGTAAAGTTGTATGTTTTAATAAATCTCTGATCGAGTAAGTTTTGGAAATGTATTTGACATGGAACAGTGCATGGAAACAGGGATGTTTTCAAGAATTTTGTATTGACTTTTAAATGAACTCTTGCCGGTTTTGGTTTTACTTAGAATCCGAAACAACCCTATTGCAAATTCTAGTGTTCATTTGTATGCATGCATTGAGGTAAGGGCCCATTTAGAGCCCCATTCGGGTCGGGTCTTTACAATAAGGGTGAGCAACGAGTTACTCAAGAAGAATCCCAAACCGGTACAATACGAAAACATCTCATTTAGCACAAGCACATGCAACCATACAACGACTTGGAGCAAACAGGTTGGGTTAGACCATACGCCCCTCACGGAGCTTGCCTATTCGAAGGCTTACAGCTATAAACTACCCTAGGTTCTACACCTGGATGCCCTTCGGGCCTTACTCAACCTAGGACTCAGTGCTGCCCATCGGGGACTAACACACCTAGGATGCCCATCGGGGTCTTACACCTCCAACTCGGTGATGCCCATCGGGTCTTATACACCTAGGATGCCCATCGAGTCTTACACCTCCAACTCGGTGATGCCCATCGGGTCTTATACACCTAGGATGCCCATCGGTCTTACACCTCCAATCGAGTGATGCCCATCGGGGTCTTATACACCTAGGATGCCCATCAGGGTCGTACACCTCCAACTCAGTGATGTCGATCGGGATCTTATACACCTAGGATGCCCATCGGGGTCTTACACCTCCAACTCAGTGATGCCCATCGGGGTCTTATACACCTAGGATGCCCATCGGGGTCTTACACCTCCAACTCAGTGATGCCGATCGGGGTCTTATACACCTAGGATGCCCATCGGGGTCTTACCCGAGCGGAACCTACACTAGTTACCCCTACAATCCTCTACACTATATGACACCTGTCTAAACCTAACATGGATCTAACAACATTTAATGGAGAACATGGATTACCATGATGGAAGAACGTAGCATGGAACTAATAGAATACAACATAAAGCATGGATATGTCAGGATAGGAGAACCCTAGCATGGAACTAACGGAACGCAAACATAACACGAACATGAATCAAAAGCAAGCATGAAGCATATCCACTAGAAACTCATACAGTTACAATAATCAATATGCTATCAAGTGTTCGCAGGGTCCACATAACCCCGGGTAAGAAATCCTTACCTAGAAACGAGTGGAAAGTAACTATCATGAACCAACTAACAACCCTCGAGCTTTAAAGCGATCCCGAGCGACCTAGGCTGTAACGGCCCAGTTTTCTATTTCGGTTACCCAGGTGATTTCGGGTCATTATTCGGATGTTCGGATGGGCCGTTAGAGCTATTTTAACCCTTAGGGGCATTTTGGTCTTTTGCCCCTGGTCGTGGTTTTGTGGATTTTCGTGATTCCGTGGTCATTCCCGCCTTTTCAAGCTTAATGGTTGTTGGTTGCAAGACCCGAGAGGTTTGGGCAAGTTGTTTGGAAGTTTGGAGGTGTTTTAGAAAATGGCAAAATTAATTGTAATTTTGGTGCTTCCATTGGGTTTTGAGCCCTTGCCCTAAATGGTCTTAGGGAGTTTGTAGGAAAAGTGAGTCTTATTTTTAAATAAGTTTGTTTGGGCCGGGACTCGAAGGAGGAAGCCCGGGGAAGGGATTTAGGTCACCAAGACCTATTTAAATTAGGAAAAGGAAAGAAAATCAAAAAAATTCAATTCCCTTGTTTTACCACTTCTCTCTCTCTCTCTCTCTCTTCCTCTCTCTCTCCTGGCCGACCTCACCAAGAAACCCAACCGAGCCTCACCGAGCCGTCCGGCCACCAGAGCAGCCAGTCAGCGAGCCAATTTCGGAGATCGCACCAAAGAAATTTCCATCGTCGTGCCAGACCCACCAGCCAGCGAGATCGGTCGCGGCCAATGAGCCCCAGCGCCAGACGCGCCAGCAGCCGCCGCCGCCGCGTTACCCGTCGTCCACGCCGTCGCGCAGCACTGACGCTCATCGCCTTAATCGATTCGCGCCAGCCAACCGCGCCAGCGCCAGCGCCCGTGTCACTGCGCTTTCGTCCCTCGCACACTACGCGCCAGCAAGAAGCGCCAAGAATACCACACAATAGCGCCAGCGCGCGCCAAAGAAGCCGCCAGCGCCAGCTGCTGCGCCCCAGTACCGTCGTCCCGCCCGCCCACTTGCCGCCGAGTGCCTGCTTTGCCGAGATAGATGGGACCGAGATCTAGTGCCTTCTCGGTTGGTAAATTCCCGAGCCTCCACTCTTTTGGACCCTAAGTTGTTTGGTCATGTTGTTATTTAATTAGGATATTTTTATTAAATGCTTAGGTTGCTCGGGTTCACTTAGAAGCTCTGGAGTCGTTTGGTTGGCTTATGGTAGTTATTTTCTCGCTTGTTTCGTGTAAGGATTTCTTACCGTGGTTGTGTGGACCTGCGATGCTATCATGATTGTGCTTTGTATGCTTGGTTGTTGTTATGAGTATGTTAGCTATTGAACGACTTGTGTTTGAAATCTTGCTAGCATGTTTGCTTGTTGTTCATGTTAGTTCCATGCTAGGTTGTTCTTCCAAAGCATGCCATGTCTTGTGATTGTATGAAAATTTCCAGTGGATAGGTTACATGTTTTCTCTTGCTTCCATATCGTGTTGCTCTTGTGTCCCCGATATATTCTCATTAGTTCCATGCAAGGGGTTTAATTATCTTGGCATACCTTGTTCTATTTTATCTCATTAGTTCCATGCCGTGCATGGGCGGGTAATTTATAGTGTAGAAGACTCGTAGGGGTAACTAGTTTAGGTCCCGCTGGGTAGGACCCCGATGGACATCCGGAGGTGTAAGACCCGATGGGCATCCTAGGTGTGTAAGTCCCGATGGGCATCACCGAGTAGGAGGTGTAAGACCCGATGGGCATCCTAGGTGTGTAAGTCCCGATGGGCATCACCGAGTAGGAGGTGTAAGACCACGATGGGCATCCTAGGTGTGTAAGTCCCGATGGGCATCACCGAGTAGGAGGTGTAAGACCCGATGGGCATCCTAGGTGTGTAAGTCCCGATGGGCATCACCGAGTAGGAGGTGTAAGACCGATGGGCATCCTAGGTGTGTAAGTCCCGATGGGCATCACCGAGTTGGAGGTGTAAGACCCGATGGGCATCCTAGGTGTGTAAGTCCTCGATGGGCATCACCGAGTAGGAGGTGTAAGACCACGATGGGTATCCTAGGTGTGTAAGTCCCCGATGGGCATCACCGAGTTGGAGGTGTAAGACCCGATGGGCATCCTAGGTGTGTAAGTCCTCGATGGGCATCACCGAGTTGGAGGTGTAAGACCGATGGGCATCCTAGGTGTGTAAGACCCGATGGGCATCACCGAGTTGGAGGTGTAAGACCGATGGGCATCCTAGGTGTGTAAGACCCGATGGGCATCACCGAGTTGGAGGTGTAAGACCCGATGGGCATCCTAGGTGTGTAAGTCCCCGATGGGCATCACCGAGTTGGAGGTGTAAGACCGATGGGCATCCTAGGTGTGTAAGACCCGATGGGCATCACCGAGTTGGAGGTGTAAGACCTCGATGGGCATCCTAGGTGTGTAAGACCCGATGGGCATCACCGAGTTGGAGGTGTAAGTCCCCGATGGACAAAGACCGAGTCCTAGGTTGTGTAAGGCCCGAAGGGCATCCAAGTGTAAAACCTAGGATAGGGAGTAGATGAAAGCCCTTGAATAGGCTCGCTCTAGAAGTAGCTCATAGCCTAACTCAACCGTTTTGCTCTAAGTCATTGTTTTATTTGCATGTATACTAGGGTGCTAGATGACTGATGTATCGTATTGTACCCCGGTTGGATTCTTCTTGAGTATGTTTATACTCACCCTTATTTCTCGTGGTTTTTCCACCGGTAACTTGGGACATCGGCGGGATGGCTAGGAGGAGGCGGTGGATGATCATGGAAAGTCGACTCTGGGATGCATGTTCTTTTATTGTTTTCTTTATGATTTAGCATGTAGTGGGACTTGAGTCCCTAGGGAAAACACTCAAACTATTTTATGGTTCTCGTCATCAGTACTCTTGTTTTGTTTTTAAGAAAAGCACTCGATCACCAATTACTCTTGATTTTTACATTGGCTTCGTGGTTTTGTTTAAAGTTCTGTAATTGCAAAAGTTTTAAACTCAGTAGAATGGATGGTGTTTTACATTCCTAGGCATGCATGCTAAGTAAGGATCTAGGTTAGAGACCGCTTCTTTTGGGTCCTGGTCTTTACTGATTGGTATCGAGCTCGAGTTATAGGTTCTGTAGACTCGACTCTGCAGCTTGTAGGTTGTTTTCCATGATCATCAGCTCACGCCACCATCGTATGTCCGTAAGTTTAAAGTTAAGGGTTAAGAATTACAATCGCATCTAGTATACATGTGTTACCCTTGTTGGGCGGTGAGAGCCCAGCGTGGGCTAGTTTTTATGTTTTGTGTAGACCGCCATTGTTGATTACACATTGAGGAGCGAGGGACGTTTGGTATCTCCAACCGAGGAGTTGGACCGTTCATGTTGATGATGAGACCTCGTCCGAGGTCGTTTAGACCCGTAGGCCACCTTTGGCCCCGGCAGATGAGTTGCCAAGAGTAAGGGGTAGAGTCTAGCACGCCTCAGTGAGACTCCTTGAGCAGAGTGTGCTCCACCATGCGAGAATTGATGGCGTGTCTTTTAGCTAACAGAGAGCGAGACCTAGGCGCAATTTGTAGCGCGTAATGGGAAGTCTTGGGCGCAGATAGCCCAAATTGTGGCAGAGTTTATTTAGGAGACACCCCCTCCTTGTAGCTCCAGCTTGCCGGAGGCTCCCGGGAGGGATCGATCAACAGGTTATGCTGATAAGTTAGTTGGCGTTGATCGAGCCGCCGAGTTTGGCTAGTGGAACCCTGTAGAGCTGGATGTTTTGAGACCTACTGCTGGCAGCGAGGTAGTTGTCCAGGATCGAGTTTATCATCCAGGTGTTGGGATGACCTGGTGTTCAAAGGCCGATGACCTGATGTTCAGAGGTCGAGGCGTGCCGCTCGTGTCTTTGTTTGATGCAAAGAGTGTGGTGGTGGAAGTCCCCTATGAGAGGCGGACCAAAGAGAGTCTCCACCAGCCACCCGGTCGATTGGCAAGCTGCTAAGTTAGTAGCTTTTGAGGAAGATGTAGAGACATCTTGTCCTCCTACAAGCCTGCAGTCGTTTTGTAGCCACTTCCGTTAGTACCCTCGTAGCCAGGGGGTAGTGTGGAGTTTACTTGTCAAGACTTAATCCGTCCGTGGTTTTCAGCTGGCTATTAGAGAGAAGCACCTTCTGTTAGCATGTTCCAAGAGTGGAGCCAGGTGCTGCCACCCTAGGGTTGGCCTGAGTATTTGTTGAGCATCGAGTGGGATGCGGGGAGTGGGCCGTGGCTTGTCTCATTAGTCGTGATGTCGAGAATAATCTACTCGAGTGTTGAGACCCTTGTGTTGAGTGCCATTGCCCTCACACACCGAGTGTGACCTTCCCTTCCCTCGGAGGGACTTAAAGCCCGTAAAGAGATGTTTGTGTTGTTAAGGATGTAGTGCTGTTGGCACCAAGCTTTGAGAGGAGGCCTAGAGTCGGGCGGTTGGTACTTTTTGTGCAGATGGTTCCAAGACCCGCCCGAAGTTTGGCATCCCCACTAGTCTTGTACCCACTTCCTGAGATTGCACCTGTTTGGGTTGCATAAGAGATCTAGCTCGGTGGTAGTAAGAGAACTACAAGAGTGAGGTTGTTCGAGGGATAAGTAGGAGCCTTTCAGGGTCACCGAGAGCTAGGTACAAAGGATGTGTTGGTTGTTAAGGGCTAGCGCGTCCGGAGTTCTCGCGCTTTGTGTTGTGGGGGCTTGTGAGCCGGTTGGATGGTAGTGTGACTCGACTACCACAGGAGTTACCCTAATATGAGTAGGGTTGGCATCGATGATGCGTGGTTGATCCATGTTTAGAGCCATGAGTTGGAAGGTTGATCGAAGCACGTTTAGTGGACCATTGGTATGAGGTAAGTTAGCTTGGTGTGGCTATGCTCTTGTAAGAGTGAGTGGACCAATGTGGCGTTCCGTGGTGAGTTGACCACGAGTGGGTTGAACTCTTGTTGCTCCTTGCTAGTTGTGGCTCTATTGGGAGGCAAAAGTTGCCTTGTGTGAGAGTACTTATTGGTTTGGATCTTAAGGAATCAAGTTGGAGTTGTACACGTCGGTGTACTTTTGTGTAGCTCGTTCCGTGGTGTATGTTTTGGGAACCACGAAAGGTTCGTGTTGAGGAACCGGAGCTCACTCGCACCCAAGCAAAGTCCCTCGGTTGAGTTGTTGGATGCTTGTAGTCGTTTGGCAAGCTAGAGTTGTTCTTAGTAGCCTCTGCGTTGGTTTTCAGAATTCTTAGCAAGGTGGTGCTTGGCGTTGACCAAGGTTTGGTTCCCATGTGGTTTCTAGAGCTAGCTTCGTTCGAGCAAGCTGGAGTTGCCACGAGGACTTGTTCCTAGTCGGAAGTTTTGGGAGTTGACCCCTCCTCGGAGGTTGAGTAAGTCTTGCTAGTTCTAAGTTGGTGGTGCAAGCGATTGTGGAATCCTCGATTGTTGCTTTCAAGGGAATTGGTTGTTGTTGCCTTCGATGAGTAGGACAACTAGCGTGTGTGAAGTTCACTGCCCTTCGTAAGTCCGCTTGCTGGGAAATCGTCCCCGAAGAGGAGGAGTCGACTTAGCTCCCGAGTTGTGTAGTTGATTTGAGTGGCGTGGCCGTCACCCCAAATGAGTGTCCTGCGTTGGCTTGTTAGCAAGCGGAAAGTTGTTTGTCCCGCGAGGGCGAGAGGCCACCAGTTCAAGGGCTTGAGTTGTTGTTGGAAGGTTGTTGGGTCCTTGGAGTTTGTAGAACCCCTAGTTCCTTGGTCGTTGAGTTGCACCGTGGATGCCGCTTTCGAGTATTAACTTTTGAGGTAGTCTTGTCGACCCGAGTTGCTCATGATCCGCAAGCTTGTGGTCGCCGCTATCCTTATTCCTCGCGATGTTTCGTGGGTGGAGTTTCGGATCGGAAGGAGAGCTAGGTCTAGCTATAAGGAGGAAGTCCTTAGAGCGGCGGATGGACTTAAGGGTTGAGTGGCGGCTTGGAGGGGAGCTTAGCTCGTTGTAAGACTTGGTTTGAGTTTCTGCAGAGTCAGCCCTTCTCGGGCTCTGTTCCTAGTTGGTGTGCGTTCGCAGTTGGCGTTATAGCTGAGCCACAGTTGAGTGGGTTGGCACAGAGGTGCCGTGGAAATGGTTGGTAAAACCTTTGAGTCGTTATCCTCGAGGTGTTGTGTTGCAAGTAGCCGCGTGTTGTTTTATTCCTTCTTTGCTCGAGATTTTTTAGAAAGTTATGTTGTTTGTTTCCTTATTTGGCGATATTCTCTTAGGCCGGTGGCTGGTCGGATTGCATTGGAAAGTTGTTGTCGGCCAAGAGGGCTCCAGTTTATTAGTTTGGTTGAGTGGAGCCTGCTCTCGACCTTGTCGTTCATGGGTGGCCGTGTGAAGTTTCAGCTAGTGTGAGTGGCGTTAGCCGTCTGGTGAACCAGGTATGTGCCCCTGGCTTCAGTGCGTCGGTGCTCTTCAAGATGGTTGTTTAAGTGTTGTGGTCGTGTTCTAGTGAGTCAAGTTTGCTGTGAGTAGCGCCGTAGAGAGGCGTTCCGAGTTGGGTTAGCAGGGCTAAGTGAGCCCTAAGATTTTAAGACCGTTGAGAGTTCGTGCGAGTCGAGGGTGTGACTCACCGACTAGCTATCGCATGATTTCTTCAAGCTCGAGTGTTAGTTCAGTTTTTGGTTGAGATAGTTTGTGGCAGACTCGGTGTCTTTTGGGCTTGGAGCCTTTGGGAAACCAAGAGGGTTCGGTTTCGAAGAAGGATTTGTGTTGTCTTAACCGGGAGCTTGGTTGGTTAAGAATCAGTGGAGTTTTCCTAGAGTTTGTGTCGTCTTAGGACTTTCGAGGACGAAAGTCTTAAAAGGAGGGAGTATTGTAACGGCCCAGTTTTCTATTTCATTACCCAGTGATTTCGGTCATTATTCGGATGTTCGGATGGGCCGTTAGAGCTATTTTAACCCTTAGGGGCATTTTGGTCTTTTGCCCCTGGTCCGTGTTTTGTGGATTTTCGTGATTCCGAGGTCATTCCCGCCTTTTTCAAGCTTAATGGTTGTTGGTTGCAAGACCCAGAGGTTTGGGCAAGTTGTTTGGAAGTTTGGAGGTGTTTTAGAAAATGGCAAAATTAATTGTAATTTTGGTGCTTCCATTGGGTTTTGAGCCCTTGCCCTAAATGGTCTTAGGGAGTTTGTAGGAAAAGTGAGTCTTATTTTTAAATAAGTTTGTTTGGGCCGGACTCAAGGAGGAAGCCCTGGAAGGGATTTAGGTCACCAAGACCTATTTAAATTAGGAAAAGGAAAGAAAATCAAAAAATTCAATTCCCTTGTTTTACCACTTCTCTCTCTCTCTCTCTCTCTCCTCTCTCTCTCTCTCCGACCTCACCAAGAAACCCAACCGAGCCTCACCGAGCCGTCCCGGCCAGCCGAGCAAATTTCAGTCGAGCAAATTTCACCAGATCGCACCAAAGAAATTTCCATCGTCGCTGCAGACAGACTCTCAGCCAAAGAATAGATCGGTCGCAGCCAGCAGCCAGCGCCCGAGCGCCCAGCGCGCCGCCGCGCCGCGTTGCCCCTCATCCGCGCGTCGCGCGCGCGCACACGACGCTTATCGCCCAATCGATTCCGCGCCCAGCGCGCCCGCGCCAGCGCCCCGTGTCACTGGCGCTCGTCCCTCACAGCACCGCAAGCGCAATAAGCCCAGCGCCAGCCCGCCAGCGCCAGCCAGCGCCAGCCAGCGCCCGCCAGCGCCCACTGCTTTGCGCCCCAGTACGTCCCGCTCGCCCACTTGCCGCCGAGTGCCTGCTTTGCCGAGATAGATGGGACCGAGATCTAGTGCCTTCTCGGTTGGTAAATTCCCGAGCCTCCACTCTTTTGGACCCTAAGTTGTTTGGTCATTGTTATTTAATTAGGATATTTTTATTAAATGCTTAGGTTGCTCGGGTTCACTTAGAAGCTCGGGAGTCGTTTGGTTGGCTTATGGTAGTTATTTTCTGCTTGTTTCGGTAAGGATTTCTTACCGTGGTTGTGTGGACCTGCGATGCTATCATGATTGTGCTTTGTATGCTTGGTTGTTGTTATGAGTATGTTAGCTATTGAACAACTTGTGTTTGAAATCTTGCTAGCATGTCGCTTGTTGTTCATGTTAGTTCCATGCTAGGTTGTTCTTCCAAAGATGCCATGTCTTGTGATTGTATGAAAATTTCCAAAGGGATAGGTTACATGTTTTCTCTTGCTTCCATATCGTGTTGCTCTTGTGTCCCCGATATATTCATCGTTAGTTCCATGCAAGGGGTTTAATTATCTTGGCATACCTTGTTCTATTTTATCTCTCGTAGTTCCATGCCGGGCATGGGCGGGGTAATTTATAGTGTAGAAGACCGTAGGGGTAACTAGTTTAGGTCCCGCTCGGTAGGACCCCGATGGACATCTGGAGGTGTAAGACCCTGATGGGCATCCTAGGTGTGTAAGTCCCCGATGGGCATCACTGAGTAGGAGGTGTAAGACCCCGATGGGCATCCTAGGTGTGTAAGTCCCCGATGGGCATCACTGAGTAGGAGGTGTAAGACCCTGATGGGCATCCTAGGTGTGTAAGTCCCCGATGGGCATCACCGAGTAGGAGGTGTAAGACCCGATGGGCATCCTAGGTGTGTAAGTCCCGATGGGCATCACCGAGTAGGAGGTGTAAGACCGATGGGCATCCTAGGTGTGTAAGTCCCCGATGGGCATCACCGAGTTGGAGGTGTAAGACCCGATGGGCATCCTAGGTGTGTAAGTCCCCGATGGGCATCACCGAGTAGGAGGTGTAAGACCACGATGGGTATCCTAGGTGTGTAAGTCCTCGATGGGCATCACCGAGTTGGAGGTGTAAGACCCCGATGGGCATCCTAGGTGTGTAAGTCCCGATGGGCATCACCGAGTTGGAGGTGTAAGACCACGATGGGCATCCTAGGTGTGTAAGACCCGATGGGCATCACCGAGTTGGAGGTGTAAGACCGATGGGCATCCTAGGTGTGTAAGACCGGCGATGGGCATCACCGAGTTGGAGGTGTAAGACCGATGGGCATCCTAGGTGTGTAAGTCCCCGATGGGCATCACCGAGTTGGAGGTGTAAGACCGATGGGCATCCTAGGTGTGTAAGACCCGATGGGCATCACCGAGTTGGAGGTGTAAGACCACGATGGGCATCCTAGGTGTGTAAGACCCGATGGGCATCACCGAGTTGGAGGTGTAAGTCCCCGATCGGACAAAGACCGAGTCCTAGGTTGTGTAAGGCCCGAAGGGCATCCAAGTGTAAAACCTAGGATAGGGAGTAGATGAAAGCCCTTGAATAGGCTCGCTCTAGAAGTAGCTCATAGCCTAACTCAACCGTTTTGCTCTAAGTCATTGTTTTATTTGCATGTATACTAGGGTGCTAGATGACCGATGTATCGTATTGTACCCCTGGTTGGGGATTCTTACCGAGTATGTTTATACTCACCCTTATTTCTGTGGTTTTTCCACCACCGTGTAACTTGGGACATCGGCAGGATGGCTAGGAGGAGGCTACTGGATGATCATGGAAAGTGACTGCAGGATGCATGTTCTTTTATTGTTTTCTTTATGATTTAGCATGTAGTGGGACTTGAGTCCCTAGGGAAAACACTCAAACTATTTTATGGTTCTCATCAGTACTCTTGTTTTGTTTTTAAGAAAAGCACTGATCACCAATTACTCTTGATTTTTACATTGGCTTCGTGGTTTGTTTAAAGTTCTGTTAATTGCAAAAGTTTTAAACCTGTAGAATGGATGGTGTTTTACATTCCTAGGCATGCATGCTAAGTAAGGATCTAGGTTAGAGACCGCTTCTTTTGGGTCGGGTCTTTACATAGGCATACAATAAAATATCCTAAATAAATAAACAACAGCTAAAATCATGAAGTCTAAAGGGTGGAGGCTCGGAAATTTACCAACCGAGAAGACACACGTCTCGGCAACAAGGAGCAGAACGCGCAGCGGCTGCGGGAGTGCAGCGGCGCTGCGCTGCTCGGGCGTCGCGGCAAGGCGAGCAGCGACACGCTGAGCAGCGCGCGCGCAAGGCGTCTGGATGGCGAACAGCGTCGCGGCGGAGACTGGGCTGCGGGCCGACTTCGCGAACGAAGCGACGCTACCGACGACGCAGCGGGCGGGACGCGCGACGCGCGGTGTCTTTGGGCGCGGCGTGTAGAGGCGACGACGCTGGGGCACTGTCGTGGGGGCTCGGAGACGGGCGGCGCTAGATTGGCTAGGGCGCACGGTGGCTCCGTGCAGTGCGGCGTTCGGCGGCAGGGGCGATGCAGGGCTGGTGTGGTGCGGCCACGGGCTGGCTGGGCAACGGCAACGCCAAGCGACGAGGGTGAGGGTGCTGGGCGTCGGTGGCGTGGGTGAGGTGAAGAGTGAGGGTTTGCGAGAGAGAGTGGGGTTTTTCCTTTTTTTTTTTTTTTTTTTTTCCTTCCTTCCCTAAGTTAAATAGGCTTTGGGAATCTCAAATGCCCTTCCTAAGGCTTCCCCCCTTCGAGCCCTTGCCAACGAATTTATTTTTTTTCCTTAATTAATTCCAAACTCCCTTCCCTCTTTGAGGCTAAGGGTTCGAGCCCTCCTATTCTTTTTTTTTAAACTAATTTCCATTTAACTGAAATCCGGGCTGTTACACTCCGACAATCATCAGGTACGCCTAAGTTTTCTATTTTTAGAAAAGGGTTAAGAATTTACAATACTTTTCATCTAGTGTATGCCTTGTTTAGTGTTGTGGAGCGGAGACGAGCAGGTTCTGACTCGTTGTTGGTTTGGGTCCTGAGCACCATCATGCCAACTTCCCACAGTGTAAGATGTATGTTTGCAGCTTGTCAGGGTATCCAGATAGATTCAGATACCGCTGGGACACCGTCCCAGGGAGAGGCAGAGATTAGACTCCCGTAGGCCCTTGCGGTGTGACCCAGTTGTTAATTTCCCCTAGTGAGAGGGTGGAGGTGTTTTGCCCTGGAGTACCACTTCAGGAGAGGAATTAGCTTTGGCTTTTGCTCATGTTGATGCTTGTGGAGCAGGTCCCAGAGTGGACTAGCCTGGGTAGTTCTTGTGTGGATCTTGAACCTTAGCAGATTGTTTGATTGCCCAATGAGTAGCTGCAGAGTTAGTTGCCTTCGTGGAGGAGGTAGAGCCATCTTTGTTCTCTTGTAGAGTGTTGTTGTTTTGCAGCCTGTAAGCTGGAACCCTGTGGTTAAGGGTGCAGTGATGAGTGCCCCCTTCGGACTTGATCCGTTGGTGGTTTCCTCAGTTGTTTTGTAGAGTTGAGCACTCTTCTTTTGGTGAGCCCTAGGGTAGAGCTAGCTGCTGCATGTTGAGAGAGCCGGCCAGAGTTTTGTTGAGCATCATGTGGAGATGCAAGAGTAGGTCGTGAGCCTTCAGTTTGATGAGATGCCATAGGCATGGTTGTTTGAGTTTGAGCTCTTGTATGCCTAGCCATAGTTTTTGTCACTTGAGGTTGTGACCTTGTTGGCCCCATTTGTAGTAGGATGTGGATTTGTTAGTAGCAGCACTTGAGGTGCATTGGTTGGTGTGCCGCTTTGGCTCTAAGTCTGGTTCAGGCCTGAGTTTGGCATGGGTATAGCAGCTGGTTCTATGATCCGTCTGGAGTTCAGCACACTCCTTTAGCCTTTGGATCCGTTTGTGGCAGTTGCACCTGTTTAAGTCACGCAAGAGAGCTAGTTCAGTGGTAGTCGAAGGACTACAAGCGAAAGGATGTTCGAGAGGAGCTGGAGCCTCTTCCCAGTGTTACTGGGGGTTGAGTAAGTCAGCAGGTTGACGGTTGGTAAGTGCTAGTGCGTGCAAGTCTCATGCTAGGGCTGAGGCCATTAGATCTTTGTGGTTGGTAGTGCGGTCCACTACCTTTGGGTGCCTAAACCTGAGTTGAGTGAGCATTGTCGATGCGAGTTCGGTCCAGCAGGGGGACCATGAGTTGGACGCTCATGAGATGAGCTGGATGCCTATGAGGCGAGTTGGATGCCTATGAGATGAGCTGGATGCCTATGAGATGAGTTGGATGCCAATGAGATGAGCTGGATGCCTTATGAGATGAGTTGGTTGCCTTATGTGTAAGCACACTTCGTAGAGACTTGGTATAAAGTAAGTTCGGTTTGGCATCGTTATGTTTTAGCAGAGCAAGGTTGCCACTGCTTCGTGTATCGTGTGGAGATGGAACTTTTGGTGTTCCTTTGGTTGACGGTATCTCTGCCAGAAGTTAGTGTTGCCTGTTGGGAAGCACCTATTAGTCTTGGATCTCTAAAGGAAGCTTGAGAGTTGTGTGCACAAGTGTGTTTTGTGTAGTTCATTCTGGTGGCGAGAGTTTCAGAACCATGTAGGGTTTGCTTTGGAGAGCTGGTGCTCAGTTCTTGGAGGAGTTGGACTCCAGATGGATGTTGTAAGGCTTCAGTGGAGGTTGTAAGGATACTGTGCTCATAGTTGGGTTGTTGCTTAGACAAGTTTGGTTAGGTTGGACTTAAGCTTGGTTGGTGGAACCTCTTGTGGTTCATGGGTGGAGTTCAGATGGTACTGAACAAATGGTGGTTGTAGTGAAGCCGCGTAGTTCCTTACAGTAGTTGCTAAGGGTGTTGCACGGAATCCTTACCCTGGGTGGAAGCTACGATGTGGCTGATGCTTTGAGTAGGAGGATGACACATTCTGAAGCGTTTCTGGTCTTTTTGGTTTCGAGGTTCAGAGCAGGCCAGCATGGTCGTGATGCTGGAAAAAGGAGTTGTTTGTTCAGCGGTTGGTCGTTAGGATCGCTTAGACGACAGTGTGTGTCGAGGGTTGCCGAAGAACCCTAGTTGTGGAGAGCCTCACCAGAGCTCAGTCAGACCCAGGTAGTGAGTTTCAATTGGCAAGCCAGAGTCGTGTAGGTTGTAGACCTCGGGTGAGTTGCTGGCAGATTTGGTAGGCTAGCAAGCTAAAGTTTGTTTGGAGTAGAGTAGGGATTGGTTCCGGTGTGGTCGCAAGTTGGTGCTTGGTGTTGACCAAGGTGTGGTTTTTGAGTTGCTAGAAGTTAGCCTTGCTCGTGGGGCAAGTGGTTTTGCCCTGGCGGATGTCTTTCCTGTTTCCAGAGTTTGAGAGTTGCCGTTATTTGGTGTTTGGGGGTGAGTCTTCTCTTGCTCGTGGTTGGCGGTCCAGTATGTGGTGGACCCCTTGTTGTTGCCCCGTGAGACTTAGGTGTTGTTGCTTTAGCTGAGCAAGACAGAGAGCGTGTGTGGAGCTCTCTGTCCTTCGGTTGTTCGCTTGTAAGGATCTGTTTCTCCTTGGGGAGTTGTCAGGTTATTCCTTGGTCTTGGAATTGGTGGTAGTGGTGCTAGTAGGAGGAAAAGTTTGTTGGCTGCTTGGAAGCAGTTGTTTGTCCAAGTTAAGCGGACTCTTGAGTGGTGTTCTGGAGGTTGCAGTAAGGGTTGTTCTGCTCCTATGAGTGTTTGGCCTAGTTGGTTAAGGTTTTTGTGTGTTGGCATGGAAGCTGTTGCACCTTTGTAGTTGAAGAACTCTTTTGTATCAGTTGTGGGTTGAGGTTGCACCATTGTGGTTGGATTAGGGTCTTGACCTTTTGAGGGATCCTTGCTGGTTAGTGTGGCTTGTGCTCTGCCAGACATTATTGGTAATCTGGTTCTTGGTAGTTGGTGTTAACCGAGTAGTGGAGTTCCGTTTATGAAGTTTCGGTGGGAAGGTGCAATAAGTCTAAGCTAGAGGGTTAAGCTTTGTATGTGTTATCGTTTGGACTTGTGAGATGTGTTTCATATTTGAGGCAAGCTTCGTTCCATTGCTTGCATGGAGGTAAGTTTTGTGGAGGGAGCCCTCTGGGGCCTTGTTGTTAGCAGGTTGACTTTTCTAGTCAGTGATTTAGGTCGAGTTGGAGTTGAGTAGATTGGTGTGGTTATGCAGTTTGTAGTTGTGTGAGCTTCTGGGTGCGTAGCACTCAAGTTGTTGGGTTGTAAGTTCCGTGTGGGAGCTGTCAGTTAGTTGAGGTTGTTGTGTGAATTAAGATTTTTGGAGGATTGGTTTCAGTAGCTAGAACTCGCACCTCGTTTCGTGTGTAGAGGCCATTTCTTTGGAGTAGAGGCATGTCAGTTTCAGGCTGGAGTTGTTGGCAACAAGGTGTGGCAACAAAGGTTTTTTCTAGGCAGTGCGTTGATGAACTATGGTTCTGGAGAGCGTTGTTAAGAGGCTTATGAGCCGAGTGCAGTCCTGTAGTGTTTTCACCCTCTGACCGATGGTCTTTTGGGAGGAGTGAGCCGGATCCTTCAGAACTTGTTGCGAGTTGGTGTTTCCGTGATTAGGCAGCGGGAGACCAGTGTGGTTTTGTGATGTTGCCTTGGGTTGGAGCTCTCAGCGGTCAGTTCTTGTGGTTCCATTGAGGCATTGTATGGTAAGTATTGCAGGATTTCAGTGTTCTGGGAAAAGGTTGGTGGCCATCAGTTTTGTTTTGGGTCCTGAGTTGCTGCATTTGACCAGAGGTGATGTGCAGGAGTTTAGAGCTAGTGTTGTCAGCTCAGAGCAGGCAGAAAAGTTACGCCGATGTTCGGCGTCGAGTTTTATAGTTTGAGGTTGGACAGTGCGTGTTTTAAGGTTGCACTGATGTGAGGTATGTTGAGGTTTGGTAAGCGGGAAAAGAGGAGTCTCCTGTTGTTGGACCATTTGAGATTCTCGAGAGAATTGGCAGAGTTGCATATTGGTTAGCTTTTTCTGTCATTGTCAGCTGTGCACAGTGTTCCATGTATCGATGTTGGGGCAGTATGTGTCGGACCCATCGCTCATTGTGGACTTTGAGCCTTTGCAGCTGATTGAGAATTTGAGCTTCGAGGGGAAGCCTGTGAGTATTCTGGTTTTTTAGTCGAAGACCTTGCGTAATCGTGAGATCCGTTTGGTAAAAGTTCAGTGGAGGAGTTGGAGTTCTGAGGAAGCCGCTCGTGAGCGCGGAGGTTGGGTTGAGATTGCGAGATCTCTGTGTTTGTTTTGATCTTAAGGACTTTCGAGGACGAAAGTCATAAAAAGGAGGGAATATTGTAACGGCCCAGGGGTATTTTGGTAATTTGGTCGGGCCGTCAGGGCCGTTTATGTCTTTTTCCAGTTGCTAAAATTATTGGATGGGTTTATGTAGGTTTTTTAGGCTTTGTGGATGGGTTTGAGCAAGGATAGATGCAAAAGTAAAAATAAAGGAAAATTGTGTTACAGCCGGGGTTCGAGCTAGGGTGGCCTTGTGTGCTAGAGGAGAGCCTTGCCAAGTGAGCCACCAGGTGTTATTGTTACTCTTTCCGCGTCATATCTTAGTTACGCTTGGATCTTTGGAGTTTTGGTGCATTTGTTTAAAAGAAGAGAAAATAGGGTTTTGGGTCTTCTTCACCAAACTCCATGGCCGAGTTCGCGCCCATGCGTCAAAGCGCCTGTCCATGCGCGCAGCCCGCGCCCCAGCGCCATCGGCGTCACGACCTCTGCGCCCACAGCGCCAAAGAGCAGCTACTTCGCTTGCTGCCGCCGTCTGCGTGTCAGCCGCGCCGCGTGAGTTGCTCCCGAGCCGAGCCTTGTTTATTTTATTATAGTTAGGACTATGGATTGTGATTATTATTGTGTTGTTAGGTTCTTGGTAGCTAGCTCGGTTTCGATCGCAGCTTAGGATTTTGTGTGCAGTTGCCTCCCGGCCAGGTAAGGATTTCTTACCAGTGTTGTGTGGGCCCTGCGATATTATATGTGATTGCTGTTTGTATGCTTGTTTGTGTTTATCAAAGATGTTTAGTGATAGGTGCTCTGCTTTACGAATTCCCGACTGGCATGATTTCTTATGTTGTTCTTCATGTTAGTCCATGCTAGGTTGTTCTGTTCTGGCATGCTCGTTATCTGTTCTTGCTTCGTAGTATCATGCTAGGTTCGTTGTATCTGTTGAGCACGTATTGGATTGTATTGGATTGTATGTTATTGATATGATAGGTTAGAGTATAGGCAGGTAGCATCATCCGGGCCGAATGCATAAAGTATCTTGCATCCATGGCGGGGGCGTGCGAGTAGTACTTCGTCCCCGGACCCGTTAGGGTTTAGCTAACCCGAGCGGTAGGCCCCGCAATCTTGGGTGAGGGTGGCGGTATTAAATGCCCCAACGGTAGGGATGATGACTTGGCATTGCCTCGTCCCCGGCAGCCGGCACGTCCTCAGCGTGTTCGGCAGTAGCCCTTGATTGCCACCGATTCCTTAGCCTCAGGTGCGGTGGTTCAGGTTGACATAGTTCACGTGTCCAGGTCTCACACCCCTATGTCAGTGACACCGATCCGTAGATTTAGTTAGGCATGGTGGATCGGACTGGGCAGCTTGCCACTAGACCCGGCACTTCCCATAGTCTCAGCAGTAGCATGCGGTGCGCGCTTACGCTTATTATAGCACCGATGAAGAGCTCCTCGGGATCGTGAGCGATGCACCTTTCGTGATCGACAGTGAAGCAAGCTAAGGCCGGGACTTGTTTCTCGTATAGGGCATATTGTGTGGTGGATTTTTCCGGACTAAGACCCTGAGTTGGCATCCGAGGTCCAAGTGTGGACTTAAGCTATGTGCTCTATTCTGTGTTTATATTCATAGCTTGCATATCTTTCGGCTAGATGACCATGTATATCGTATTGTACCCCGGTTGGGGATTCTTACTGAGTAATTCGTTACTCACCCTTATTTTGTGGTTTTCCACGTAACCAAGGGGCGAGACAGGATGGTGAAGGAGGAGCTTACCTTTTTATATTATGACTCTTGTCTTTTTATTTCCCTGAATGCTGTAGTCGGACACGGAGCCCTAGGATATTTTCTCAATGTTTTTGTGGATTCCAGCATTGTTGTATCTGAGAAGGTTTTGAATGATTTTAATAAATCTCTGATCAGAGTAAACTTTTGGAAATGTATTTGTCTTGAAACAGGTGTTTGGAGACAGGGGCCAGTTTTAGTAAAACTGTATTGATTTCTGATTGAATGTTGAATGTTTTAATTTTAATTGGAATCCGAAAACATATTTGTATAATGTCCTTACTTTGAATGCATGCATTGGGGTAAAGGCCCATTTAGAGCCCTTTTTGGGTCGGGTCTTTACACCCGCTGTAGCTGGGATAGGATGCTGAACCGGAGCGGTGACAACCTGCTCAACTCGGTACTTCCCATTATAAATGGTCACCAACTGCACTGTCTTAGCATAAGTGTCGAGGGCCTGTGCTCTGACATCCTGGGATACACCCTGCCTCAGACCTGAAATAAACTTCTTTATCTTCAACTCAGGGGTAGCTATCAGCTGCGGAGCAAAATATCCATACTCCGAGAATTTTCTCTCATACTCCTCAATCGAATCAGATTCCTGCTTCAGGTTCTGGAACAGCTCTACCATCTTTTCATGGGCCTCATCACTGATATACTTGGCCTTGAACTCGATCTTAAAGAAATCCCAGGTGGCAGGTGGAGACCCAGTTGGTCTCTCACTCAAGGTGGACTCCCACCACCATCTAGCTGTGCCTCCTAGCACATGAGCTGCACAACGCGACCTCTGCACATCAGGACACACCATAATCAGAAAGGTGTACTCCAGATGGGCAATCCATCTGGCTGCAGCTAATGGATCTCCTAGGGCATCAAACTTCTTTGGCTTCCACCTCACAAAGTCTTTCAGCCATCTGCCAAGCTCCTCGACACCCTCTGCCACAACTGCCTCTAGGGTTGCTTGCTCATGTGGAGCTGGTGGTGCTGTAGTGCCCTGCTGAAACATCCGAGTGAACTGCTCAATCTGGGCTCGGGACTCTTCCCACTGCGCGGCCAACAAAGCCTGGGTCTCTGCCCTCTGGTAACTCAACAGACTGACCATCATGGCCCTCATGGAATCAGCAAACTCTACTCCAGGAGCAGACTTTCAGCGCTCGGTCGCCTCAATCAGTCTCAGCTTGTGACGATGTCCCTGCGGTATCTGAACCAATCACAATACTCGACTGCTCTCTCGAACCTCCTTTTCTGTGGCGCCGGTAATTGGCATGCCGGCGATCTACACCCAAACCAACAACGAGCCAGAACGTGCTCGTCTCCACTCTACAACACTAAACAAGGGATACACTAGATGAAAAGTATTGTAAATTCTTAACCCTTTTCTAAAACAGTAAACTTAGGCATACCCGATGGCTGTAGGAGTGCTGATGATCATGGAAAAACGACCTACAACAAAAGATCTGTAACGACCCAGGTTTTTTCTTCCCGGTCTTCCAGGTATGCCCTAGGGGTAATTTGGTAATTTGGTCGGGCCGTCATGGTCGTTTGTGTCTTTTCCAGCTACTAAAATTATTGGTTGGTTTTTGTAGGTTTTTGGAGGGGTTTGTGGTTTGGTTTGAGCAAGGTTTGTTGCAAAAGTAAAAATAAAGGAAATTGTCTTTGCAAATGGGTTTGAACCCGGTCTCCGGGAAGCTTGTAGAGAGGTGTGCCAATTGAGCCATTAGGTGCTCTTGTTGCTCTTTCTGCATCACATCTTAGTTAACCTTGGAGTTTGGAGTTTTGGTGCATTTGGTTAAATGAAATAGAATTAGGTTATTCCATCTTATTCTCCAAAAGCACCTCTTGGCCGCCCAAGCTCTCCATCTCCATAGCCTTGCCGAGTTCTTCATCCTTGCCTCTCCTTGGGTTCGATCATCATCATTCCGGTAAGTCTTCGTCTTCTTCATCTTCTCATTTGGGTGTTTGTTGGCCGAATGTAAGAAAAAGGGGTTGTGTGTGTGTGTGTGTTGTGCGGCCAAATAGAGAGGAGCGACCATCATCGCCCGACCACTCGCCGCGCCCGGATCGGTCGAACCAGCCACTGCCGCTTTGCGCCCGGATCGGTCGAACCAGCCACATCGCCGCGCCCGACGGTCGAACCAGCCTGCCAGACGCCCGGATCTGTCCCGGCCGCCTCGCCGTTCGCCCAGCAGAAGATCGCCGATCGCTCGCCGCGCCAGAGGTCCTCGCCACGCCCGGCCGCGTCCACCCGACGCTTCGCCGCGCGCCCTCGCCGTGTCCGCTTGCCGAGCTGCTCGCCGCGCGCTTCGCTCGAGACGTTCGCCGCGCGCGCGTCCTGCCGAAGTTGCTCGCCGTGTCCGCGCATCGCGACGCCAGCGCCGCGCCAGCGCGCCGCTCGAGCGCTTCGCCGCGCGCGCCCGCCCGACGCGCCGCCAGCGCGCGCCGCCCACGCTTCGCCCGCGCGCTCGTGTCCACCCCTGCCGTGCGGTAGCGCGGCAGCGGCGTGTCCGTCTGCGTGCCGGTAGCGCGTCCTTGCGGTGCCCGGTAGCGCGCGGCAGCGCAGCCTCCTGCCGTGCCGGCTTGCCGCGACCCCAAGCTCGTGTCGTCGCGCGCGTGAGTTCCCTTTGAGCCGAGCTTGCTTTGTTCTATTGTTGTTTAGATATTTTAGATGCTTGATTATTGTTGGTTTGCTAGGTTCCCGCTCGCTAGCTCGGGATTGTTCCGCGACTTAGGATTTGTGTGTAAAAGTCTTCCGACCAAGGTAAGGATTTCTTACCAGGGGTTGTGTGGACCTCTGCGGTATATTTGTGATTGTTGTTTTGTATGCTGTGTATGTTTACTAGCATGTTTAGCCTAGGTGCTCTGTTCAATTCTGATCGGCATGAACTCTTGTATTGTTTCTCATGTTAGCCCATGCTAGGTTGTTCTATTCTAGCATGTTCGATATCTGTTCTTGCTTCGTAGTATCATGCTAGGTTCTTTGTATCCGATGAGCACGTATTGGACGCATTGATTGAATCGTTATTATTGTTAAGGTTTAGAATTGAGGTAGATAGAATCATCCGGCCGATGCATAAAGTATCTTGCATCTATGGCAAGGACGTTCGAGACGCGTTCTCCGTCCTTGGACCCCGTGAGGATTAGCTATCCCAACCGGTAGGCCACGCAATCTTGGGTGAGGGTGGCGGTCGTTAAATGCCCCAACGGTCGGGATGATGACTTGGCATTGCCTCATCCCCGGCGATCGACACGCGTCCTCGGCGTGTTCGGCCGTAGCCCTTGATTGCCACTGTTAGGGCAAGGACCGCTTCTGGTGTAAGCCTACCACGACCGGTTCCTTAGCCTCGGTGCGGTGGTACAGGTGACATAGTTCACGTGTCGAGTCTCACACCCCTATGTCGGTGACACCGATCCGGAGATTTAGTTAGGCATGGTGGCCCGAACTCGGGCGGCTTGCCACTAGACCCGGCACCCCCGAGTTTGCGGTAGCATGCGGTGCGCGCGCTTACGCTCATTACTGACGCCGATCGAGCTCCTCGGGATCTTGAGCGATGCACCTTTACGTATCGACGATGATGAGCCGAGGCCGGACTTGTTCCCGTATAGTGCGTTTAGCGTGTTGTGGTATTTTCCGGACTAAGACCACGAGATGGCATCCGAGGTCCAAGTGTGGACTTAGCTATGTGCTCCGCTCTGTGTTTGTACTCATAGCTTGCATACATTCTTCTAGATGATCATGTATATCGTATTGTACCCCTGGTTGGGGATTCTTCTTGGTAATTCGTTACTCACCCTTATTACGTGGTTTTCCACGGGTAATCAAGGCGGAGACAGGATGGGTGAAGGGGAAGCTGTGATCATGGAATCCTGCTGTCTCCTCTGATTGTTTTATTTTAATTATCATGACTCTTCACTTTTTATTATTTCCCCTGAATGCATGTAGACGGGCACAGAGCCCCAGGATGTTTTCTTACGTTTTATGGATTCCAGCATATTGGTACTTGTGGATTGTTTTAATGGTTTAAATAAATCTCTGATCAGAGTGTGCTTTTAGAAATGTATGTTTTGGTTGTTGAATGTTTCATTTTTACTTGGAATCCGAAATGTATTTTTTCATAATGTCTTTTATTTTCACTACATGCATTGGGGTAAAGGCCCATTTAGAGCCCCTTTTGGGTCGGGTCTTTACAAGATCAGTCTATAGAATCTATGACTTTGAGCTCTGATACCAACTGTAAAGACCCGACCCGAAAAGAGGTCCTAAACTAGGCCTTTACCTCAATGCATGCTTTAAAAACTTAAAGACAATATGCAAGATCGTTTTCCAGATTCTGAATGAAAACTAAAAACTTGTAAACATCCATTCATAAATCAAATATAAAATGTCCTGGAACCTGTCCCTGTTTCCAAGCACTTGTTCCAAGCTAAAAGCAGTTTAAAACATACTCTGATCAGAGATTTATTCAAACATTAAAAAATCAAAAATAGTTTACAACAGTACCAGAATCCAGAAAAACAACCAGAAAACGTCCAAAGAGCTCCGTGCTCAACTACATGCATTCAGAGGACAACAAAAACATAAAACATAAACTCAGAGTTTTAAAACAGCTGGTTTCCATGATCAGCAGCTCCTCCTTCAGCCATCCTGTCTTGCGCCCTGGTTACCTATGGAAAACCACAGAATAAGGGTGAGTACGAATTCCTAGTAAGAATCCCCAACTGGGGTACAATACAATATAACTGGTCATCTAGCAGAAAGTATGTAAGCTATGAATATAAACATAGAAGAGAGCACATCACTTTATTCCATACATAAATATCACGGATGCCATCTTACGGTCTTACTCCGGAGAACTACAACGCGTTTCGATACTCTACGAGAAACTAATCTCGGCCTCAGCTTTCCTACCACTGACGATACTAAAGGTGCGCTAAACTCAAGATCTCGTGGAGCTCTCCAGTCGGCACTGTAATGAGCGTGTGCGCGCACTGCATGTTGCTGCAAACCAGGGAGGTGTTGGGTCTAGGGCATGCTGCCTCGGGTCCAATCACGCATGCCTAAAAGAATCTCTCGGATCTGTGTTCACGAACATAGTGGTGTAAGACCGTGATGCGATATGACTTTGTCAGCCTGTACCATCGCACCTGAGGCTAAGAAACCGACCGTGGTAGGCTTACACGAGGAACCGATCCTTGCCCAATCAGGTGGCAATCGAGGGCTACTGCCGACACGCTGAGGTCGTGTCGACTGCCGAGGACAAGGCAATGCCTCGCCATTCCCCTACCATTGGGGCATTTAACAGTCTGCCACCCTCACCCAAGATTGCACTGGGTTGCTCTTAGGGCTAGCTAAACCCTAACGATGGATCAGAGACGGAGTACTGCCTCGCACGTCCCTGCCACGGATGCAAGTTACGTTATGCATCCTCGCCCGGATGATAATGCCTATCAGAATTCTAATCTATAAATAGATAACAGTAAACAATCCAATACGTGCTCAGTAGAAACAATGAACCTAGCATGATACTACAAAGCAAGAACAGATAACAAGCATGCCAGAATAGAACAACCTAGCATGGAACTAACATGAGAATTAATACGAGAATCATGCCAGTCGAAATTCATAACAGAGCACCTATCCACTAACATGCTGATAAACATAACCATACATACAATCAATAATCATATAATATACCGCAAGGCCTACACAACTCCGGTAAGAAATCCTTACCTGGGTCGGAAGGCAACAACACACAAGAAGATCCTAAGCTGCAACCGAACCCGAGCTAGCTATCGGGAACCTAACAAACAACAACAAATATCACAACCTATAGGCCTTAGCTAAAAATACAAACAACACTTGGCTCGATCCAGAGCAACTCACATGGCACGGTGTTGGCGAGTGGATGGACAGGCTGCAATGGAGCTGCTGGGCGTGCGGCAGGGGGTGCAAACGCGATAGAGGCTGCGCGCGCGTGCGGCTGAGTGTGTAAACGTGGCAGGTTGTTGGGATGCGCGCGGATAGGCGATGCGACACGGGCTTGCTCGCGTGCGGCTGTTCGCGCGGGCGAACGGGCTACTCGCGTCTTGGTGGGCGAAGGGCGATGTCTTCTTCAGGCAAGCTACAGGTCGGGCGACGCGAATGGCTAAGTTGCGATCAGGGTTGGGCAAGCAATGAAGAGCAGGGCTGCGATCGGCCAGCGGCGCGCGTCGGCGATTTGCGTCTGCGTGCGGCGATCAGTATTCTTCTTTTTGCTTGGGAAGTGCTCACTGGGCTGCACAAACACAAGCTCTCAATCCTCTTCTCTCGGCCAGCAAGAACAACACCAAAAAGGAAGAGAAAGAGAGATCGAGGAATGCTTACCCGGGACGAACTAGACGACGGAGCTCTTGTGAGAAGGCGCACGGCAAGGAGGCTTGGGAGACGATGATTGGACGGCAAAGGGGAATTTGGGAAGGAGAATGATGAATAAACCTAATTCTTTTTCTTTTTAATCAAACTCACCTAAATCCGGAAAACCAAGGCAAAATAAGATAACCTACAGAATGGGCATCAATAACAACCTGCAACTTGATTGGCAGGACCACACTATTATCTCCCTAGCCACCCGGGCTCGAATCCCAGCTGATGCATTTTTAATCCTATATTTTATTTTTGCATCTCTCCATACCCAAACTCATCCAAAAAGCAACCAAACCCTACATTTGACCATCCAAGAATATTAACAGCTGAAAAAGATAGAAACGGCCCTAACGACACAACCAAATTACCAAAATACCCTTAGGACATACCTGGAAGACCGGGATGAAAACCTGGGCCATTTGGTAAAGGTTCAGTGGAGGAGCCAGAGTTTTGAGGAGGCTACTTGGGAACGGGAGGACGAGATGAGATTGCACTATCCTGAGCTATTTCAGTCTTAAGGACTTTCGGGGGCGAAAGTCATAAAAAGGAGGGAATACTGTAACGGCCCAGGTTTTCATCCCGGTCTTCCAGGTATGCCCTAAGGGTATTTTGGTAATTTGGTCGGGCCGTTAGGGTTGTTTCTGTATTCTCAGCTGTTTATGTTTAGGGATGTTCAAAATTGGGGCTTGGATGCATTCTGGTTGAGTTTGGGTGTTGAGAGTTGCAAAAATAAAAATAAGGATTTTGCTGGATTAAAAATGCAGCAGCTGGGATTCGAGCCTGGATGGCTAGGGAGATAGCGGTGAGGTTCTGCCAATCAAGCTTCAGGAAGTTTTTTATACTCATTCCGTAGGTTATCTTGGGTTGCCTTGGTTTTCGAGATTTAAGTGAGTTTGATTACAAAATTGGTTTATTCTCTTTTCTCCTCTCCAAATACCCTTGCTGCATTCCACTTCTTCAAGCTCCCTCTTGTCTTGCGTCTTCCTCCCAAGAGCATCGATCTATCGTCCCGAGTAAGTGTCTCGTCGTTCCTCGATTCCTCCTTCTTGTTGTTGGTTGCCAATCCTTGGCTAAGGGGTTGTTGTTTGTCTTTTTAGTTGCGTTGTCATGGTGTAGTGCAACCGAGAGTAGCCCCTTTACAGCGCCGTCGCCGCCCAGCCAAGCAACTCTGTCGCGTCGCTGCCTAGCCGAGCAGCCCATTGCCAACCCTACCGCTCGCCCATCGGCGCACGCTCGCGTCGCAGCTCCTTCGCACTCAAGCACAGCCGTCTGATCGCGCCCCACCACGCGCCTGCCCGACCTCGTCGCGGCGAGCATAGCCCTCAGAGCTGAGCGGCCCGTTCGCTGCCAAAGAACCTAGCCTCACGCCCCGCGACCCTTGGCACTCCAGGCCGACCGAGCGCCGCAGCGCACGTTCAGCCACGCCGCGCGCTGCGCTGCTGCTCAGGTGCCACAAGCCGCCACCAGGTATCGGCCAGCGCAAACGCACGTCGCCCAGCCATGAGCCTTCCAACTGGTCCGTCCGCTCGCTAGCCCCGTACCGTGTCAGTTGCTTTTGACCGAGCCGAGTTCTGTTTGCATTTTACCTAAGTCCTATAGATTGTGATGTTTTTTGTTTGTCTGTTAGGTTCCCGATAGCTAGCTCGGGTTCGATTGCAGCTTAAGATCTTTCTTGTGTGTTGTTTGCCTTTCGACCCAGGTAAGGATTTCTTACCGAAGTTGTGTGGGCCCTGCGATATTTTCTGTTATTGTTGATTGTATGTATGATTATGTTTATCAGCATGTTAGTGGATAGGTGCTCTGTTCTGAATTCCGACTGGCATGATTCTCGTTTTATTTCTGTAACAACCCAATATTTTCCTTTCGGTTCTCCAAGTTTATTCAGTTTTTCCTCTAGTGAGTTGGTAGGGATGTTAGGGCTTTTGTGCTTCCAGGGGCACTTTGGTCATTTTGCCCTCTGGGGGTATTTTGGTCATTTTGCCTTTCCGAGACAATTTTGCAGTAAGTTAGGGTTTCAGGAATGTTTATGTAAAGACCCGACCCGAAAGGGGTCCTAAACTAGGCCTTTACCTCAATGCATGCTTTTAAAATTTAACAACACGATGCAGGTTTGTATTCTAGATTCTTAATTAAAAGCAAAAACATACAACATCTGTTTTAAAAGACAAACATTTAATTCTGAAACATGTCTGTTTCAAGCACTGCTCCAAGCCAAATACATTTCCAAAATATACTCTGATCAGAGATTTATTCAAACATTCAAAACTTTAAACGATTTATAGCAGTGTTAGAATCCAGAATGTTTTTAATAAATCTCTGATAAGAGTATGTTTTAAACTACTTTTAGCTTGGAACAGGTGCTTGGAAACAGAGACAGGTTTCA